>CM032633.1:12594159-13194159 GCA_019097785.1 Fraxinus excelsior | reverse complement strand
TCATATTCATTCTTTCACCAACTCTATTTTTCTGAGGAATATAAGGAATAGTTTTATGCATGAGGATCCCATCATCTCTACACAATTGATCAAATTCATAATTACAAAATTTCAAACAATTGTTCGTTCTTAAAACCTTTATCTTTTTATCCATTTGATTTTCAATCAAATTTTTCCAATTTTTAAATTTTTCAAAAGTGTCTGATTTTTGTTTCAAAAGATAAATTCAAACTTTTCTTGAAAAATCATCAATCGGTGATAAAAAAATATTTGTTACCACCTTGAGTGGTAGTAGATGATGGACCCCACATGTCAGAATGAATATACTCAAGGATAGAGGCAGACTTATGCTGGCTAGTATTAAAATGAACTCTATGTTGTTTTCCTAATGTGCAATACTCACAGAATGGAACCTTAGAAATCCTTACCAAATGCTCCTATCTTACTCAAAATATGCAAGCCTTTTTCACTCACATGAGCTAACCTATTATACTACTTCATGATAGCATCAATCTCAGCACTAGAGGATTCAGCAATGTGACTCTGAACTACACTGGCTCTAGTGACATATATACAATTTCTCTTGGTACATTTGAAAATAACTAAGGAACCCTTAATTATTTTCAAAGAACCATCACCAATCTGGCCTTGATGGCCAATGTCATCTAGATTACCCATTGAAATCAGGTTCTTATTCAAATCAAGGATATACCTTACTCTTTCCAAGGTAAAGGTATATCCATTGTCAAACTTCAAAGTCACACTGCCAATTCCTTTAATGCTACAAGCTACATTGTTATCCATAACCACCTCTCCACCAACAAGATCCTTAAAGTTCTCTACCCAATGTCTTCTAGAGGTCGTATGAAATGTACATCCCGAATCCAGAATCCATTCACTATCCTGATCACTGTCATCTACATAGTTAACAATATTCAAATCAGAAATAGGTTATGTCGCCACATATACATCAACAGTGGTCTCTCCTAGGGGTTCAACAACATTCCCCTCGTCCACTCTCATCTCTCTCTGTTTATTCTTCTTCTTATAACAGTCCTTTATAAAATGTTCTATCTTACCACATCCATAACACTTTCTATTTCCATTTCTAGACTTAGATCTAGATCTCCATTTCCCTTTCTTCTTAAAATTGTTATGATTGTTACCTTGATGATTCTGACCATTTACTTGCCTATTCATAGGTCTACCTCTCATAGAAAGGCTCTCAAAGTCCATTCCAGTTCTATCAACTTTAAGCTCTAACTCTTTACGTCTTAAAGAATTGATCACTATGTTAGGTGTTAAGGTATCTCTAACATACTTAATAGCAGACTTAACATCCTTATAGACATCAGGTATGGGATTCAAAAGGATAACGACCTTATATTCATCGGAGACTTTATCCTCTGCATTAGTGATATCTTGAACTAATTTATTAAAAGTATCAAAATTATCATCCAAGTCCTTAGACATATACTGTTATTCTAATTTATCCCACAAAGCCTTAGCATTATCTTACTTTCCTATTTTTCTCAACACTTGATCAGATAAATGAAGAATTATAGAAGTATATGCAAGTTCATCAGATTCATGCTTCTGATCATCAGTCTAGTTTCAGGAAATTCACTAGTTATAGCCTTAGCTACTTTCTGTTGAACTAAAACCCCTTTCATTTTTTGCTGCCAAATGGGGAAATCCCATTTTCCATTAAATACTCCAAGTTCAAATGTTGCCATTGTCATTTGAAATTTTTAATCAACACAAAAGATTTTTGAGGTCACAGTCCCACGGAGAACATGAAATAGATACTTTAACACAACCAATTTAGAGTCATACAACTTAATAGTGTAAATCAAAACATAGATGAAAGTATTAATTCAAAACAGGCAACAACTTAGTGAATAGTGATAATAATCAATTTTAATAGGCTCAGTGAATCAACAGAAGATAAGTAGTGAGATTAAAACAAGCCAACTATTACAAGAATTCACGTAGAATTAAGCCGCTGAAAATTAAGCAGACTAATAATAAAAAACTAACAATCTCAGGTGTTAGAATTCACCAGGATTCCTTGAGGCTCAAGACCCCAGGTCAAGGCTCAATACTAACACCAGTGAACACAAATCACAGGGAAAAACAGGAGGGAATGTCAAAATTCAGAGATGCGGTAATAACACAATAAAAAAATAGGAATGCATGGGGTTTAGGGATGTTTCACCACACTAGTTCGAAAGAACCAAGCAGGTTCCAGCAGCCAATAACAAACAACTCGAAGTTCACAACTCCAGCCGATTCAACAAGAATCAATGTTCCTCACAAGAAACACAAAAACCAGAGAGAATTAGTGACCAAAATGAAAAAGGGAAAAAATTAGGGTTTCTATAATTCAATCGATTTTAGGGTATAATTTGGAAATTGATTTCCCAGTGATAAAACCATCAATCGAAGGCTCAATAAGGCCTTACACACATTCTGATACCACTTGTAAAGCCAAATGCACAACGGAAGTAATAGAAAATGAATTACAGACCAATATGAGAAGCTAAGAAACGAATTCTTTATAGCATTTTTGGGCTCAGGATACAAATCATTGTACCCTTCTGTACAAAGTAATAGCCACAAAACACCTCAATCCCTAATCTAATCAACACTAATTACTCAATGGATCGAGACAAACACACGACCAAATCGGGTAGCCCACTCTTTCTTGCACACAACCACAAAGGCTACTAATCACACAAATTAAGGATTTAACCTAGAAGCTAAAATCCAACTCAAGATTCACAAAGAAAAAGAGAAGAGCAACATGAAGAACTCTCGAAGAGAAGGAAGCGCCAGAAGCTTCCCAGACACGCTAGAAAGAGAGAATGAATTTTTCACTTAAGGATTGAAAACTCCAGCAGGTATATAATGGCCTAGGTTAAGGGCCAAATAATCAGTCCACAAGTCAGCCCATTCATCTACAGCCAGAGTAGTTCAAATGTGATTGGATTTGGGCCGGGGTTTATGGGCCAGTTACTTTGAGTTATCGGGCAATGGTCATTTATCTTTTCCAGCAATATGGGCAAAGCCCAATGATTTCATCATTGCCCAATTTGTTAAAAATGAATGTCACAAATGGCATCAAATTCCAACAATTGCAATGCATTCGAAATGGATTTGAAGTTCAAAGTCTCCAAAATTCCGTGTTTGAGTGCTCTTTCATTTGATATGCAATAACAAATGCTTCAATGATATAATTCAACTACACATGTAAGCAACAATGTTATGCATAATAATACAACCTTTGTGTCTTGTGATGAAGAGGTCATTTGAGAATGTCTATTGTCCCTGTGAGAATGGCAATTGATAATGAACACTTGGGAGTCTTCTAACATTTATTCAACTCAATAAGGATCATCATAAAAGGATATTCAAACAAAATTGGTCATTAAGACAAATATTACTTTGAAAGTAAAAGAATTAGTAGGAATATATGAACAACATTGTAACTATAAAGGGAGATCAGACTAAATGAAAAACTACAAAGACTTGACATAAGAGTTCGAAACACCAAATCCTTATCAATATTCCAAATTCTCAACAAATAATTCGCAACCAGAAACCACTCAGTATCCTACTCTTTGTCAATATTAATCATTTGACGCTGTTCTCTTATTTATCCATTCTTGCAGTTCTGGTGGAATGGCACATCTTATAAGAAATTGAACCTTATACATTACTTTTACAGAACTGCTTTCCATGAGCTCAAGAATTAGTGCATCACCAACCACTAGATTGTTATCATCCACAAACTTTCTCCAACTCGAATTAAAGCCTTTTGTTCTCATATCCCCACAGAATATTACCTTCCATGTTTTGCCAAAGCATCTTTTGATCGCCGGGACTATTGAAGACGGCAGTGCAGAATCCAATCTCAGTGGAAAACTTTGCAAGCATCAAACAAATACAATCGGCTCCTAATTTGTAAAATGGGCAATCTTCCAACCGATGATTAATTACCACAGTGCAACAGTGCATTAGCATTTGACCTGTTGGATTTTGATACCCAATAAATTCGGGCTATGATGTTAAATCTGTATATTAGTTGGATAATATTTCATAGGCCTCGCCCGATGATTGAAATGATATGTTGACACCACAATCGAAACAATCGAATCACGTAACCTACTTGGGCCATTCGAAGTAGCCTAATTGTATTAGTGCTGCTCATGGCCCGACCCGAACGACTTGGATGGTTTTAAGGTGTTAGCCTACTTATTCCCTTTGTTATTGGGCCATGTTTGTTTAACCTAAAAGCCTAAACCCTAAACCTATTCTTAACCTATTTAAGTTAGTTGCTAATTACAATTAGTAGTGGAAAAAGATTATTAAAACAGTCGACCCCTTTTTGAGTAGAGTAAAAACGGTTCTTGTCTTCCTTGGTGCAACACTGGTTATGTGCTCTTCCATTCAAGAGACCCGTTTCTTCCTCTCCTTTGCCTTGCCTTTGTGGCTATTTTCTAAGGCTGTAATCTCACATCCCTAGTCCTTTGTGGGCTGATTCATTAGAGCAACCAGTTAGGTTTGGAGAAGTGTTTGGTTTGTGGTTGTTGGTGTCGATTGTGGTGTTGTTCTGGTGATTAACTGAGCCTGGATCTTGGAACAATTGAAGGAATAAATTAACATGACCAGTATCAAATAACTATATAAAATAATCAACTTTCACCATTTTCAAAATATGGTAATAAGTTGACTGCAAGAGAACAACATTTTTGAAATAATGCGTACGTTAAGAATCTAAACCAATTACCATTTGATATGTAGGTTCCACGTGAGCTTTTGAGAGCAGCAAGTCATAAAAGGGAAGCCCCAAAAGAATTGTAATGCCTTCCTCATCCAGATGAGTTATATCATGGCTACTCAACATAGGCTCAGGCTTTGATGTGCCTTCAACATTCTGAAACAAATCACGGAGAGATGACTCCATAATTGGAGCATAGGATGGACCCTACCTAGCTACAAAATCAAAATCAAGAAACAAACACTGAAAATCAGCAAGCAAAGAGAGGAGGTAAAATGTCCAATAACTGTGTTTCTTCTTTCAGTTTTAACTTGTTCATTTTTTACATTAATTTACAATAATAGTTGAAAAAACAGAAGACTTCTTTGGTTCTCCTCGTTGTAGCTCCATTCTCCAAATGATGAAACAAGTAGCCCCCTATAGCTCTTTGCATGAATTAGTCTCAAACTATCATAAATCAACTCCTGGTTTCTGTTATAAGCATTGGTTTAATTACACAGCTAAAATAAAAACTAAGATTTTTATGTTATGATTATAGTATTTCTTCATTTATTAAATCAACTTGTTCTTAATTAACAAACGTGGTATCAAGTAAAATAGCCAACTACATAAGAAGGATCACGTGAAATGATGAGTTCTTCAACACTTCACGATAAGTGTATTTTATACACTTATTTGTGCCGTTAAACTAAAGCAATTGTCATTACTTTAGATGATTTGAGGCTTAATTTTATATATTTTTTGTTTGCTAGGTACATCTAGATGCAAAACCATGGAATTGAAGAAAAAGGGCTGAAAAAGGGCTAAAGTGGACATAATCCAAAGTTTGGGGACTAAATCTCAAAGTGTTAATAGATGATTCGGACCTAGTATCGATGATTGGAGAGATGTTGGAGTCAATTACACGAAATTGGAAGATGGAGGGTCAAGAAAATACAAAGAAAGAACCGAAATAAATAAAGAATGCAATTCGGGGACCAAAGTGCAACAATTGAAAGATTTTATGCCCACGCGCGCACATACATAATCTCTCTTGCGCGCGCACGGACTTATCTTTTATTTACCGAGAGTGAAACCTATACACGGCGCGCGGGCAAGGATATATACGGCGTGCGTGCACATACCAATTCTAGGCCTGAACGGCCTAATTTTCTGATTTTATCCAAATTCCCATAAAAATCAATTTTAACATACTTTCTTGAGGGGATGGACGGCGTGAACGACCCAGAGCATATGAAATCCAATTTTTCACCAAAAGAAAGGGTCTAGCACAAGATTCAAAGGGATTATCACAAGATATTGAAGATTCAAAATCCGGGTTGAAGAAATACAAAGAAGAAATTGAGCTTTCACTTCTCATTCATTATTTTTCATTCCGGGTGATGTTTTTCCAAATCTTATCTTGTGATTTACATAACACGATGCTAGGCTAAGTTTATTTGTATTGGATGGATGATGAAACTATTTGATTTCTAGTTTTTAATTCTAGACTTGTGATTTTTAGTTTGATTCTCACATTGTGATTCTATATACATGCTTTTTCATATTGTTTTAATGTTTGCGCACCATTAGGGCAATAAGTTGCTTATTTGTAGTGTTGAAAAACTTACGATAAGTAGAACACTGTATGTGTAAAACATGAAGAATAAATATTAGGAATAATATTTGTGAAGTGTGCGATCTTGTATGATAATCCTATATTTTAATGCCTATTCATCATATGAATGCGGACTAGGAATAGGATCGTGTCGTGATCAATATAGATTTATTATATCTTGGAAAAGAATAATAAATAGAAGTGGAATTATCGGTCGTCACCAATGCAAGGATTGAAGTAATTATCACAAGTTGAGAATTGAATGCTAGAGTCACTTAGTGGAATCGGAAATCCAATACTCTCTTTCACATTTAATTTAAAAAACCATAATTTTATTATTTTCGTAGTTTTAGAACATAGTTAAATAAAACCCACCATATATTGTTATTGTTTCGAATTTAGATATATCGATTGCACTAGAATTAAGTCGTATTCCCTGTGGGATGATAACTCACTCATCACATTTATTACTTGTACAACGATCCCGTACGCTTGCGGGATTATTTTGCAAACAATTCATTGTCTTGTTAATTTGAGATATTGTCCTTAAACAAGAAGAAAATATTAAGAAACCATAGAACCAGACAATGCAAATGAACTAGCTTAAGAAGGAACTTAAAAACAAACTATGAGGGTAAACCAGGTTTCATGCGTATGGTGAAATGTAGCTTTTGATGTATGAAAAGAAAAGATAATGAAAGTAGCAGGGAAAACAATATAAGAGAAGAAGACTTAGTTCGTCACGACATACATTAAAACTAACACGGTCCAGTTTGGTTACTTTGGTTCTTCTCACAAACAAAGCAATAAATTTAATGGAGTAGTGAGGGAATAATATGTAGCCTACCCAAAGGTATGGTACATAAGACATTCTTTATAACAGGATCCGTTGACAAATCTTTCCATTGTTATCATAGATGATCATTTGAGCATATTTAGGTTCATATCTATATAACACTTAAAAATTATTATTTACATATTAAAGCCCCGTTTGAGCCACCTTTTTTTAGAATGAGAATGAAAAATATAGCCGTTATTGGGTCCCACACAAGAGATAGAAATTCAAAATTGATGATTTGATGTGATGGATAACGGTCATATTTTTCATTTTTAAGGATGAAAAATGTGGCTCAAACGGGGGCTAAGTAAACAAATACAATCAACTTCTAAGTTTGAACGAACTTCTTAAAACATGGAACCCTCCATCATGTAGAATAGCCACAAAGTTTATATATATATATATATATATATATATTAGCTGCCTAATAATATTGCTTCTCCCAGATGATTGCTACTCGATTAAGAGCTATCATAAATACCTAAAAAAATTTGCATAAAATAATTAAAGTAAACAAATTTCCAAGGTTGCATCAGTAAAAAGAAAGTAACTTTTAGACTAGGTGACATACTACCTTGAATAAACAAGATTGTTTGGTTTATACCAATATCATATATCAAACTTCAACATTTCGTAAAATGGAAATAAATTCAAATCGAAATTTTGAGGGAACTAATTACCAAGAGATATGTAGGTTCTCCACAAGAGGTGTACTTCCATGATCAAGCAAATGAGTTGAAGAAGAGTTTAGCATAGGCACCGTGACACGACCCGTCTCAAGTCACCCTAATGGACCTGACACGTGTCGTGCGCTGATGGTAGATCCCAACTAAATGCCGAACCCACCACCAAGGCGACTATGACTTGTTCTCACTGTGACCCATTTTATAAAAATTTTGATAGAGTTTTCCCTGTAATATGGATGAAACCACCTGAAACCACAATCAATATACTCAAACCAATACACATAATTCAAAACAGGGCACGCCAGCCCCTCATATCTCAAACTATTTACAATACAATACTTGAATGTCGACATTTACCAATACTTTACAAACATAAGTCCCAAATGTACTCAAAATACTCAATATGTAATGAGCTCATGGCATGGATACATGAATTACAACTTTAACTTCCTGACAACAAATGCATGTATTCCCAAAAGAAGTATGTACTGAGTAAATTTGACAAAATGAGTCATGCGTAAATAGATAAAATGTGGCTCTACACGGTGGATCACTAGGCTCTGATGCTGCTCAACTCAGCTACTATCTGATAAAAAAAGAGTTGACAAAACATATGAGATTTTAACTCAGTGAGTGGATAGTATGTAAATAAGAATATTTTTCTTCCATTTATACCCATTTTCTGAAAATTCTTACTCTTTTGAAACTTTGAAAAAGTCGAAAATCTGATAATAATCTTAAAAACTGAAACATAATAGCATCATAAAATCTTTCGTTCTTACTTATAAATAAATAACTGTAAAGTATAATGAATAAAGTTAATCTCATATATACGAAAATATCTAAAAGTTTTTTGTTGTTCAATGTTATAAGCTGAAAACTTTACACTGAAAACTGAATATTCTGGATTCTATTATCATAAATTCATTAAGCGGTAGAAATACTGAAATACCAATATACATGGCAAAGCTATTCTATTATGAAATTCTATAATTTTGAAATTCTTTAATTCTGTAATTCTGATCATACGCGCGCAGAGCTATAATCTGGTCATACACTATGGAAACACATTCACAATAGTGCAGAGCGGGTAAAATCACCATAACTGATCATACACTGTGGAAACACATTCACACCAATGCAGATTAGGTAAAATAACCATATAAAGTCATACACTGTGGAAACACATTCACACTAGTGTAGACCGGGGTAAAATCACTTGGGTACTTTCTGGTGGTTTTAAATATCTTTAAATATATTGAAGTATGTAATATGAATAAAACATGCTAGAGAATTGATTTCAATGAACTGAATTTAACTTTAAAAGAATTGACTATAAAATCCGTTTGATTCTAAAATCATGCTATTAAACCACCAAGTATATGGAATAATTAACTTTCTCATATGATATAAATTCAATAAATATTTATTTCTAGAAAATAAACTTCCACTCACTCAAAACAAGCTACCGTCTAAGAAGGTCGATAGGCTTTTCCAATTTTCTCATCACCACCTGAAATATTATACAAGATATCTAATACAATTATGATCAAGTCAAAAAACCTCTAATATGAAATGCTATAGTGCTTCAATTAAGTTTCTCGATACTTGAATAAATGTCTCAAATTATTCCTTTAATCAAGTTGGACCAATTACACTTTCTAATCCATTTATTAATAACCACTGCATCAACATAACCTCCAATCCAAGAATAAAGACAATTGTTCACTTCAGTCTAGTGAAACTAGTAACCAATACAACAACCAATTTAACATGCATATAGTTCCATAATCTCATGTTTTCTAGTAAGCATTTCATCAATACAATACTTCCCACTAACAAAACTTATACAAACATTTAACTAAAAATCTAGGGTTTGCCCAAAAATTTCATTTCTTACCTTAATATCAATGGAGACTAAAGAACCAGTAATCTCAAGCTCGAATAGTACTCATATCTCATAAATCTGAAAACTTAACCACAATTTAAACCTTAGAAATTTAACATAATATACCGCTATTCCTAAAAATATAACGAGGAAAACAAGAAAAATTTGAGTTCAAAACACCCACTTTACCTTCTTCTCCTTTTCCTTCTCTTTTTCTTCCTCTTTTTCCCTTTGCTTCTTCTCTTTTTCGGTCTTTTTTCTTCTCCTCAGCCTTCCGTTTCTACCTTCTGCGTGTATGTGTAATGTGTGAGAAAAGGGGTTGAAATGGGTTTAAAATATGCTAAGTGGTGGCAATTTTGCACAATAAACCCCCTAACTTCCATGTTGTATAAGTAAGTTATCAACTTCCATTTAATCTATTTTAAAACCTTATATATTTCCAATTACAAGATAAACCCCAAAAAATAATTTAGTCCAATTAAGTCCATATTGACCTTGACAATTCCACATTTGACTTTGACTAATTAAAATATGGTTATTACACACCGGCCTTGGTGCATTATCAACCTTTTGAGCAGCTGCTGTTGAGGCATCCATCTGAATGAAATAACAAAGAGTTTTTATGAAGTTTAGAAAAATGCTACAATTTTCGGCAAAGTGTGGAAAACAGTCTGATTATTCATATGCCTCAAATGTGACGACATTATATTTTCATGTTTTACAAGTGGATAAAGAAGGTTTATGTTCATGTGCCTCAAATATCACGATATTATATTTGCATGCTTTACAAGTGGATAAAGAAGGAACAATGAGCTGAAATTGATTATATGAATTTGGAGCCACTTCATAAGGAATGTAGTTACTCAGTAACTATGATGCATAGACACATGTCGGATGCTTCGACGTACGATTTTTCAAAAAAGTACCAGCAAGACTCATGGTTTTAAAATTCTTCGTTTATAAAGTATAGTTTTAGCTTTTTACTTATTGCTAATATTTTTTGTTGAAATATTTTAAATAAGAGTGTATATTTGTTATATTATAAGAACTTTGAGCTAAAACTATATTTTACTAGTGTCAAAGAAAGAAAAATGACTATGGTAAAGTTTTTTAGGAGTGTCTAAGTCTATATAAGACAATAAAGTTTGAGATCTTGTCCCATTACCAGAAGGTGCGAAACTCATTGGTTGCAAATAGATATTTAAAACCAAAAGTGATTCGAATGGTAATATGGTTACCAGAAGGTGCGAAACTCATTGATTGCAAATAGATATTTAAAACCGAAAGGGATTCGAATGGTAATATGGAAAGATATAAGGCTTTTCTTGTAGCTAAATGCTTTACCCAAAAGGAAGACATTGACTACAAGAGACTTTCTATCAAATTTCAACGAAAGACTCTTTCAGAACAATTATGACACTTGTTGCGCATTTTTATCTTGAGCTACATCAGATGAATGTTAAGACAGCGTTTCTTAATGGTGACATTGATGAAACGATCTATATGGTGCAATCATAAAATTTTGTGTCAGGAGACCAAAGAATATGGTTTGCAAATTAAAGAAATCCATTTATGAGCTCAAGCAAGCTTCCCGTCAAGGGTACCACAAATTTCATCAAATAATTGTCTCATTTGGTTTCGAGATGAATGCTGTTGATAATTGTGTGTATCACAAGTTCAGTGGGAGTAAGCATATTTTCCTGATTTTGTATGTTGATGACATACTGCTTGTCACTAATGATATAGACATGTTACACGAAATCAAGAGATTTCTATCAAGGAATTTTGAGATGAAAGATCTTGGTGATACCTCTTTTGTATTAAGGATATAGATACACAAGAATCATTCTTGGTGTATTTTTTGGATTATCACAAAAGAGTTGTATCGATAAGGTTCTTAAAAGATTTGAATTGCGGATATGTAATTCAGGTGATCCTATTACTAAGAGAGACAAGTTTAGTTTCAATTAAAGTTTCAAGGATAAATTTAAAGAAAAAGGAAATACGTGAAATTCTCGATGCTTCAGCAATTGAGAATTTAATGTATACTCAGATTTATACACATCCGGATATAGCATTCATTGGAATGTTAGACAGATATTTAACTAAATTTGGGATGGAAAATTGGAAAGCAGCCATGAGGTTATTCAATATCTATAGAGAACTAAGGTTTACATAATCACACTCAGGAAAATCAGACCAATTGGAGATCGTTGGATATTCTGATTATGATCATGAAATTTGATTGTAAAATATTGTCACTAGGCCGCATATTTTGGATGGAATTGAAAGACCATTTAAGTTATCATGTGACAATAGCAGTCTTGTATTCTAACGGAAACATGACGATGTCAAAGTCCAAAGACATTAAGTTCTCAGTTGTAAGGAAAGAAATCAGAGTGGTTAGATTTCAATAAAGCATATAAGGACAAACTTCATAATCATGGATCTATTTACTAAATAACTACCACTCAAGGTCTTTCATGAACATAATGCGCATATGGGTGTTGCATCTTTTGATGATATGTCAGTTTAGTGGGAGTTTGTATTTGGATGTTGTTTGTTTTAAACACATATTTTATCCATGGATATTCGGTTAATTTCAGAAATAAAGTATTCAGTTCAGTTTCACTCTGATTAAAGTTTATGGTTGATCTCACTTAAGAAATAAGGTTGGACCAGTTGGAAATAGACATGTTGGATCACATAACATGTAATTTCCATACTACACTTCCATGATTGATCTATGTCATTTGGTTATATGAGTGTACGTGACCATTGATAGATTTAGTTACGCTAAATGTGACAAAAATCACTTTCATCCTATATCAATATGACTAATGGACGAGATTGTTTGAAATACCCATAATAATAATAATAATAATAATAATAATAGCAAAAATTTGAACTCATAAGGTTGTGCACATTTGAAAGGTTACACGTATGACCCAGTGGGAGATTGTTGGAAAATTCTAACATATTTGGGGCCACACGTAACATATTAAAATGTGAGGTGCTATTATTTAAAGTATATTAGTCAATTAAGGTGATCCACTAAAGATGAAACTTGACTAATGGGTATTAGGTTTCATGGAATTAAAGTGTAGAGACCGGATGTTTGTTTCAAATTGATGAGGGGTTGATTTGAAAAAAATGAAAGATAATGACCTTTCATTAGCTTATTCTTATTATAGGGGTCGTGGTCCCCAATGGTAAGTGGTTTTTATTCTTCTCTATATCCCCATCAATAGAGAGAAAACTTCAAGAGAATGCCACAAATCACTTTGGAAGATCGTGATCCATTCAAGCAAACAATCAGAAATCTATGGATCAAAGGTACGCTTCCACTTTTGTTTAATTATTCTCATTTATTTCAATATGGAGTATGATTTTAAAGTTTATGTATAAGAAAAGGGTTTGTTAAAACATTTGAATCGGTAATCCTTTTCTATTTTTTTTATCATGTCGATATCGATATATATCAAACATGCACGAACACATCACCATAATAAAAGTGTCTGTGCACCACTCGTGCAACACATCTGAGGAGTGGTGCACCCGAGGAGAATGTTCTCGGTACTCTAAAGATGTGTGTGGAGAAAGATCTATTTTTGGATGATTTATGTTATTAGTTCTTGGACAATGCTACATATACCGAATTCTTTACCTAATCTTTTATTGAATACTCTTAATAGGGAATTTTGACTAGTCAACAATAATAGCCTATATTATTAAAATAATATTTCCCTTAATAAAATATATTGCAAGACATGTCCTGTATTTTTAGTTGTTAGGTCGTTCAGGGTTATTTCTCACAATTCTTCCATTTGGAACGTAGTTTCTTAGAACTAATCCTGGGAATCTTAGTTTAGTATTTTCTTGTAATCAAATTAAGTATTGTTGTTGCTCGTATTGGTGATACCTTATAGTTTTTACAATCTTTTCCTACTTTTCTTGATTTTCTTTTCAATAAGTATTTTAACTTCTCTAAGATCTTAATTCACTGATATTATCTTGGATCTCTCTAAATTTTTCAAAATTTTTTCTTTCCTCGTGATTTATAAAATTAATCAGGACTACTATTTATACGATATCTTTTAAAAAATTTCAATTTGTCCTAAATATTCTCTATATTTTGTTAATTTTTTAAAAGCTCTAGGTTGATCTTCTTTAGTTATATATCCAAGAATAATTTCTTCTGAAACTTCTTCTTCTATATCTTCGTATTCAGTTATGATATCTCTTATCTTTTTTTATTTTTTTATGAGTTTCTATATGATTAAATCTTATATTATGTTTACAAGCATGATTTATATCAAGATATATTTTTTCGAGTTTTTCTTGGCCAACAAGAAATATTTCTTCAAATTTTTTAACTACTCTTAACAAAAATGAAATATCTACTTTATCTAAATATAATTTAAGACAATTATCATCGGATGTAGATACTTGTGAAATATTCATAAAGATCAATAGTTATTAAAGCATAAGCATGTAAAAGCATATAAATAGCTAGGCTTTCCCTCTAGTATGTTCTTATAGTTGCTTTGCATGTACTTAATCAATTTTTTGAATCAGATGAATATTTAAAATGTTTTGAAATTATTTGGGTCTACAATTGCTTCCGCAAAGGACTTTTCAATTAAGGTTGCATTTCTCACTCTAAAGAACTAGTCGTGTTGCCATATACGCTATCTCACAGTATTCAGAGTCTCTGTTTTCACCTCTATTCAAACTCTTTTCAGAATTAAATTCTTACTTAGAACGAAATTTTAAAAGATAAACTCACACTCAAGGTGCTACAATTATGTTAGAAATCTGCCATTTTCCTTAAAACATTTATCAAAGACAGGTACTTTGGCATGGCTAACATCTATTACTTTGGCATGACTAACATCCATTTAAAACCAATGTTTTGAAAATCTTTTAAAATCTCTATCGTACTGCCGAGGAATCATAAGAAACTTAACGAAATCTTTTTATGAAAACTTTGTTGAACATAACAAACTTTATCTTAATATTTATAGACCGAAATAGTACATGCTTACATACTATATTTACATACATTTGGTACTCACCTTATGAAGTTTAGAACTTCATAAGTGATTACCTTCTTACAAGCTTTTCTATCTTCGAAACTAGATAATAGTTTTTCTGAATACAAGTGGTGTATATAGTTTACAAAGAAGTATATTTCTGGGAGAGTTTGAGATGTGCTTTCTCCAGGTTTCAATGCCTTTCTTCTGAATACCTTTCTTCCTTTTATAGAGGTCTTCTGCTCTTCTTTTAGTGATAATGAATCTTATCTTTTCCTTACACTATCCTTTGTTGGGTAGTGAAATCAATCTTATCTTCAAGGGTGTCTACCACTACCTTTTGTTAGGTAGTGTTAGCTGGCTTTTCTTTTGAGTTGGATTGTGATATATCTCCATTATCTTCTGTCTCCTAGTGAAAACAATTTTTCTTTAATAAAGTGATTTATTAAAGTAGTGATAAAGGGTCACTATCTTGGCTCCATTACTTTTCCATCCTCGAATCAAAGAATTTCGTAGGGAATTCTTCACCGTTGAGAGATGCTTCTTGGCTCATATCTTCTACAACAGAGTATTCGCAATGACGATCATTGTAATCCCAGAGTATTTTGCACAATTATTTTGACATATCTTCTGATCCATTAACTTGATTTGAGATTATAGTGGATAGTAAATTGTCAAAAAGATACATATCTTCATCCTTTGTAGATATCCTTGCATTGGAATAAATTATATATTTTTCAGAGCGATAGATCCATATTTTTTCTTTCTCAGTGATTAATTAAGTTACATGTTCGAATATTTCTTTATATCCTTTTGCTTTTCTGTAGGGCATCCATTAATGATATCTTGATAACCATTTTTAACAACTTTTTGACTAGTTGGTAAAAATGTTGGTTTGTAAGTCCCATTTTGATAACATAGAACGATTGCTGCATATATTCAAGGACAGAATCCCATTCCATAGGTGCTGAGTGGAATCTGATATATATATATATATATATATATATATATATATATATATACTTTTGACAACTTCAGTATATCTCTTTACCGTTTTCCTGACATCTGCCAGGAGTTGGGCTATCGCTCTGAGGTCTTTGCTAGGATATATACATAGTATATTCCCCATTTCAAAGCAATTTCTTACCCAATTAGCTGGTGCTCCTGGATAAAAATTTATTTTGTTGTATTTTTTGTAGTGTAGTGTTTTCATCCACTTTCCTATCTCAAAATATCAGTTGGATAATATATTAAAAATAACGATAAAGAATATCACTTTTTCATAGTTATCCTTTTTGGAAAGCTTTACTCCATGACATATTTTGACACTATCTTTTGGATCGATATTTGCAATAGTTAGCTCAGGTAAATTTTAGTTCGATAAAGAGTTACCTTCGCTAATTTTGATATCTTGAATATCCTTAATGGATTTTTTCATATCTTTTTTACCAGTAATAGTTTTGAGTATTCCCTGTGAAGGGGTTCCTATTACCTTCTTTTATCCTCGGAAAGAGTACTAGTATTCACAAGTCCCTGTGAAGGGATACTAAACTTGGTACAAGTTACTTCTACCTCAAGGCTATATCTTTGCCTCGAAGGCTATCTTGTATATTTTGGAAACTTTTATCTCAAGTATTTGAACTTTCGTCCTTAGTTGTTCTATCTCCATCCCTGCTAAGATAATCAGGAAGAAAGTCAGTTTTTCCTCTTATATGTTCAATATCAAATTTGAAATAAGAAAACCAAATTTGAATTCTAATAATATATATATTGGCAATAGATGGATCAACGTTATTTTTGAAAAATGCTTTAACTTGAGTATTATCAGTTCTAATTAAGAACTTTTTTGGCAATAAATAATCTTCATATTTTGTACTCCTCGTTTCATAGCAATGAGTTCTTTCATGTTCATCTAATATCTTGTTTCAACTTCCTTGAACGTTTTTTATGTATATCCTGCAAGTATCTCAGGGCAAGAACAATTTTTTTCACATTTATATTCTTTATGATTCTTTTTAACATTTAGTACTGTACCTCAGTAATTATCTGAAGCATCAATTTTAATGATAAAGAAATTTTCTTCTTGTGGAATTACAAGTTTAGGCCAAACCTTTAATTCATATTTTACTTTCCTTATATTCTCACAATCTTGTTTTTCCCAAGACCACATTACATTTTTCCTTAACTTTGGAAGAAAATAGTTTTTTTAACTTGACACAATTTTCAATGAACCCTTCAGCATAATTTAATATACCAAAAAAGCTTTGTAACTGTTTTTATCTTTGATTTCTTCAGGAAATTCTCGAAATTTTTCACCAATATGAGATTGCAATTGCAATTCTCCTTTTATGAATAATCCCAAAAACTCTATTTCTATTTTGGCTATCTCTACTTTCTTTTGAGAAAGAGTAATGCCATGTTTTTTCATAATATAACAAAATTCCTCAAGATGTTCAATATATTATTTATATCATTTGAATGAATAAGTAAATCATCAATATAAATAATGCAAAAATGAGTAATTGGTTTGATTACCTCATCCATTCTTTTTTGAAATATCTGTGGTGCATTTTTTAACACAAATGATATTACATTCCATTCATATTGTCCTAAAGGACTGGGTACTAAATGCAGTTAGTGGTTTACTTTTTTCTGTAAGTACGATTTACCAAAAATTGACTTATAATCGAATTTTGAAAATATCTTTTTATTCTGTACTTGTTTAATAAGGGTATTCTTATTAGGCAAGTAATATCCATCAAACTTAGTAACTTCATTTAACTTCTTATAATTTATCACCATCCTGACTTTTTCTTTTTTTATCTCATTATGTTTTCTAATCATAAAGGTTGGGCTGCTATGTGGGCTTTTACTAGGCTTTTTTATTTGGCTTCTAGTAGTTCTTTTATCTATCTCTAAATTCTTTTTGGTCTTCAACACTATATTTCATTGGCTTGATCCTAACTATAGTGTTTGAGTTAATTAGTTCTATCTTTACATTTATCTTGTCTGTGTTCCATTTTTTTTAATGAATTTTCAGAATAGGTTTCAGAAATTTCTTTTTTCAATTTTCTAACTTTTTCCTGTTGTCATTTTTAAAACTGTAACTTGTTTAAATTTTTCTGTACTCCAACATCCACCACACTGGGTTGAGGAGTTCCGATGCTTAATTTCTTTGTATGCAATACTAACAGCTTTTAGTTATTTTCTTGTGTAAATATCTTATGTGCATAAGGAGTTGTGAACATATATTTATCAATAAATTGTGTAAATGGTGCACATTTTAGTAGGAAATTTTGTCCTAATAAAATATCACATCCAATTGTAGTAGACATATATATTGTATCAACAAATATTTCTCTAAAAGATATTAGAAAATGTACTTGTGTAGCATATTTGTTATATATTACTTTGTTTCCACCTGCTGTTGTAGCGGTGACAACCTTCTTTGAATTATATTTCCAGTATTCAGATGGAAGTACATTTGGTAAGTATAAACTTATTGTACTTCCAATATCTAGATAAGCATGAAATTTAATTTTGCAATAATTTCTTATATTAATTGTAATTTCAATATATGAACTCATGAGATTAATACTAATTACTCTTTCCATGATAACAATGGTTTCATATTTTCATCTATTCTTGATATGATGATTGGATTATCATCAATTGTTATCTTCAAGTATCCTTGACAAATTTTATAAGGACTAAATTTCTCAAGGAAGTTAATTCCTAATAGTATAGGTGAACGATTGACTTCATATAATTCATCTTTATATAAAATTATTTCTTTAGTATATTCTTTCTGATCTTCTTCTACAAATATAAGTGAGAATTTTACATATTTTCTTATTTCAAAATTATTTCCCAAATAATCCTTGAATATATATGGTTTTGGTAACTCAAAATATAATAAGTGACTTACAAATTTACCATTTACATGACTTTTATCTGCTCCAGTATCTATAAGGACAATAAGATTTTTCTTGTATCCTTCTTGATTAATATATCTTGTTTTGATATAATATTACGAACTTAATGATTCATCAATACTTAGTTTTCTTAGTTGGCTTATTTTATAATTTTGTCTGGAAGGGAATCTTGCAATAAGATTTTCTCCTTCTATCATTACACTATTTCTCCTTATCAATCTTCCTTTAGAATTGATTTCCTTTACTTGTTTATGAAAATCAAGCATTATTTGTTCTAGTATTGTAACTTCATGTTCTTGGTATTTTCTAGGAGGTATATATTGAGCTAATTCTTCAAAATCTTTATGTATGACAATATTATCAGTTATCTTTCTTAAATTATTGTGATGGCTAGTACTAAAAACAAAAATTGATTTTATGCTAATACTAATAGTCTTACTTTTTTCGCAACATTTTTAGGTTTCCAATTCTATAATATAAATTGAAACTTTGGTCAATATTTTCATCTATTGGTGATATCGCATAGTTTGGTTTTACTGTGAATATTATCTTTTGGTAGACTAGATTTCCTACAACAGTTCCTAATAGAGCATCTATAAGATCTTGTAAGATTCTATTATTCATAAAATATATTTCTATTGATATATCCATACCTTCCTAAAAGAATCCTTTCACCATGATTGGGATTCCTCCTATCTCAATACATTTTAATTTACTTTTTACATTTTCTGGAATTTTGCATAGCTTTTGTTTTACCCATTCTTTTGTGATTATAGGGATTCTTGTTTTTCCCATTGTATCTTCTATGTTGATAGATATTTCTTTGTAGTTCATACATACAATTGTTTTATTTACTCTTGGTAATATTCCTAAGAATACTTGATGGAATACGTCTTTTTTTCGTAAATCTAATATTTTTTTGTTATTCCTTTGTACTTTCTAGCATCAAAGGTGATTTCTTGATTTATATCTTCTACTGAGTCTTCAACTTCCTCAGTTGTTGCTACTTCTATCTCCCGGTCTATTTCTTGTATTTCTTGATTCATATATACTGTTTCGTCAGAATCTTCTTCTGATGGAGATGTATCTAATTCATAAATGCTACTGCATTCACTATTTAAATTTTCAAAATATTCGATTGGTTCTAAATTACTATCATCTTGGAATTCTTCATAAATTATAAGAGTTTTTATATTCTGTTTATCTTTCTTTTTAGGACATTGAGGGGCAATGTGTCATTCTTCATTGCAGATGAAACATCTACATTTCTTGATATATTTTAGTTTGGGCTTTCCATTCCAATTTCTTTTCTTAAAATATTTCTTATGTGGTTTAAAACTTCTTTTCTTAAATTTCTTGTAGTTTTTGAATTTTCTTTTATGTTTCTTATGTGTCTTATATTTCTTTTTGTAACATTCAAATTGTTCAATTTGGTCTATATCTCTGTAACAACACAAATAATTTTTTCTTATCTTATATGTTTTCTAAAGCTTCTCTACACCAGGTAGTTATCATCTTTTTGTAAATTCAATTTTACATCCAAGACTATCTAAATTTACTCATTCTTCTTCTCCAAGATGTAATATTTTTTCATATTCTTTTAATAACTTAATTCCATATGGAAATGGTAACTTTGTAAAATAAGATCTTAGTATCGATTTATTTTTTTGATAATTTCCTTGGTTCAATATATAATATATTTCTTCGAATTTACGTGTATATTTATCTAATTCACACATGTCACATATCTTTAAAATTTTCATTGCTATTGTTCCTTCATTATATTCTTCTTGTTTCTTAGTATCTTCATCAACTCTGAATCTGTGTCCTAAGAATTCTGTTCTTAGAGCTCTATCAAACATTTTTAATATTTCTTGTATATTTTG
This sequence comes from Fraxinus excelsior, assembly GCA_019097785.1. Classification (NCBI taxonomy): domain Eukaryota; kingdom Viridiplantae; phylum Streptophyta; class Magnoliopsida; order Lamiales; family Oleaceae; genus Fraxinus; species Fraxinus excelsior. The sequence goes on along the minus strand of CM032633.1, from coordinate 13,173,510 downwards.
TTCATTCAGGGTATTTCTATTATCTAATACTTCAGTTGTATTTTCTTCATATTTTATCCTTCTTTTTATATTCTCTGTAGTTTTCTCCACCATTCAAATACAATTCCTCTGAATGTATGTTCTATAAACCCGAAGACAGTATATGTTTCCCATTTGTTAAATTGTATAGATAAGTCTGTACTTTTTATCCATGTTTCAATAGTTTTATCTTTATCTACACCGTCAAGATCTAACCATATTCCTATTGTGTGGATTGGTTCATTATAAGATTTTTTTGAATTTTTTTTTATAGATTGTTTTCTAACATTTCCTGTATATCTTTTTTGTGTTTTTCTATATTGATTAATATCATTATTATTAGGTATTGGCGTATCATAAGGAAAGTCATATTCTTCATTACTACTAAATTTTGTTTTTATATTATGGCTAGATGATGAATTAGTATTCATTTTTGTATTTTTCATTTTTTCAGTTAATTCTTCTAACTGTTTTTTGTATTCATTATATTCCTCACCAGTAGATTCTAAGAATTTTTATTCTAATTCTTCAAATATTGATTTACCCCATGATCATTACCTTTATTTTTATCTTTTTGTGTTATCCTGAAATTTTGAGGTGGATTAATTATAATAATATATTTTCCTTTAAGAATTTTATCTAAAAGAGCATTTCCTATTTGTATATTATATTCTAGATTTTCCAATCTTTTGTGTACATCTTCAAAAATTTCATTTGTACTATGTTTTGGTAAATCAGGATAACTTGATTTCTTATGTTTTTCAACATTTTTCAGAAATTCTTCAATTATATTTTTTTCATCTATTATATTCATCATTATTTTAGGTTCGTAACATGGCTGTGATACTATTCTAGACCAGGGTGCGTAGCAGAAGTTTTTAAACTAATTTTTAAACAGATGTATATTCTATGTAATTTCTTAATTTAAAAAGACTTAATCTATTATTAATTATAGATATATAAAATCTTAAAGTCAATTTATATCTTAATTTCTTATAAATTTTGCTAATTCTATGAGTTTTGGGATTTCTCATGAATTTTTTAGATTTTTGAGGACTTGGTTGGAGTTTCTATATTCTTATAGTGGCTTTAGTTGCAAATTCCATTTTGAGAGGGTATTTTAGAGAATTAACTTTTCTGTATATTTTTTGTAAGTAAGTAGTTCTGGCAAAGCAGAATAATTCTTAGATCTTTTAGAACGGTCAAAATGTTGGAAAGGAGATCAAATGATTAAAAGATATAGAATATGTTAGTGCTCCAAATTAGATTAATCTTACCGTCCTTAAATCAAACAAAAGATGAAATGGAAACTAAAGATTCTGGTCAATCGGATTGTGGATGCATCTCTTCTGGATAATTTAAGTCATTAGTTCAATGGATTTGTATTTGTTCCTCTGGGTGATTATCTATGTTTTAAATCAATCAAGAATTCCCGCTATATTCATTGTATTAGTAAGTTATATATCAATACAAATAGAGTTTTATAGACGACGGCATTCTGGAAATAAAATGTATGAAATTTAATGCTTTAGATATTTGTTGGGAATTTACTTAATCGTGCACATCGAAAAATAAAAACAATTTTAATTCCTATCACGGATCTGCTTTGCGTTTAGATAAAAATTGTGATAGAAAATATACATTTGTTGAATTCTGCAAACTCTTTTGTTTATCTTGAACACGAACAATCACGATTTACAATCCACGTCTATTCAATTGTCTAGCATCCAATATAAATCCACACGGGGAACAAAAATGAGAGAATTAAGGTTTATCTTTTCTTGTGCTAACAAATAAATGAATTGTGTTCTATTCTTTCAGAAATCTTAATAGCTTATTAACCTAACACATTAGGTTCTCAATTACAACGTTAACGACGTGAATTATTATTTTGATCTAATCAAAATCGATAAATTAAAATACCAAAAACAAAAATGTCACGTGGTATGACAAAACCAAGCTTGTTTGTTTACCATGAAACTGTAATCATTTAATCAATATGATCCTATCAATTACGAGATATGAACATTTATCGATCTCAATTATCGATCATATATTTCATCTCACTTAAGTCAATGTAAGCCATAAATTCTTTTTCGACTTATGAGTACATATTGGCCAAAAATTTCGTTATTAACTTATCTGAATGAATTATAGATCACAATCTCTTACTATCTAAAAGTGACAAATAATTTATTGATTATTTACATCTTTCATATGATTCTTGACATACCCGAACGATGACATATAAGTGACCATTGGCAGAGTAACATCCAAAATTACCAAAATATGACTTTCCTCGTATAAGGTACTATGGTGACCTCAAGTCAAATGGCCAATTTCATTACCAAACGTTAAAGATTAATAACTAACACTCAAATAGTTATCTATGCGAAATCTCCTCAACTGGTCTTCAATATTTTGTTCCATAACAAAACATCCACATATTCATTTAAGTGTCACACAATTGGTCTGCCGCTCGAGCGATAACGTCGCGGCCAGTGAGCGTTAGCGTTCTTGCTATGGGCACTTAAGCACCATTTTGGCGCACAACGAGCAATCATCTTTTCCGTTTCTTGATTTTCTTTAATGTCTTCACCTCCCTTTATGACTCTACCAATCCCAACTATTTTGACTTTAATTACAACTCAAATAATCATGATTTTGGATACAAATATAGCCAATTAAAATTAGGACATAACAAAATCCTCATTTGGCATTCCATGACAAAATCATTTATTACAAAGTCTAAATATCTAACAAAAATCTATCTAAAGACTCAATTCCCAAACATCAATTCAAATCTTATCATGGATGTTTTCATGAAACACATGAAAACAACTATACCACGTGAAAAGTAAGAGAAAACTGACAATAAAAAATATAACGAAGTCCTATAAAACAATGGAAGTACAACATGTATAACACCAAAGCATGTAATACTACGTGCATCAATAACTTAGAAATAAAATATGGAATATTAGTATCGACATTGACAAAATACTAACACATAATATCAATATTAAAATTCAAACCAAGAATTAGTCAAAAATATCTACGACTCCCCCTAAGTCAAATATCTAAGAAATAAAAATAAAAATATGAACTTCTCCTCCTAACTCATATACTACTCAATTCTCTTGAAAAATGAACAATGTCCAAAAAAATTCCTATCTAATGCAAGATAATAAAGAGACTATCGAACTGAAGTGACAAAAATAAAAAAAATAGACATGAGCTAAAACTCCGTTTAAATTCACATCTCCTGTTATGTATGGTGACTCAACAAAAGTGTCATTTACTGCATAGATCTATATTTTCTATGCAAATTTAAATATTTAAACATTATTATTGGATTGTAGATAAACCAACTAGGTATCAATTCTAGACATATGTGTCTATTCTTTAGATATCAATGTCAAGTATTGCAACTTGGTTATCGCCAGGGGCGGACCCAGCACCTGGTCAGCCCCCGCGGCCGCCCGTGCTGGGTCCGCCGGAATCTTCAGAGACCGCCGGGCAAGTGGTGGGAGCCGGCCAGTCGGGAAGAAGGAAGAAGGAGACGGGAGTTGCTGCTGGGACTTGGGAGCTTGGGCTATCTTCAAAGATTTTGGCCTTTTGGGCCTCAATTTTTTTTTTTTTAAAAAGGACCAATTTTGTAGCCCAATCCAATTCAATATCAATGCATAAGCACTAAAGCACCCATTTTACATTTCTTTGGGCAAGGAGACGAGAGGCGAAATTCAATTTGGGGATTTGAGGGAAATTATTCCATGAGACCGTGAGTGGAGGCACTGGTGAGTTGAGTCTGTGACTGTGAGTAGTCGAGCCTGGAGGCGCTGCCGTGCTGGTGCATTGAGTCCGTGAGTGCCGAGTGGAGCTGTGGAGTGTGGTGTGTGGAGCGGCGACGGGCGGAGCCTGTGGTGAGTCCGTTAGTTGTGGGTCCGGCTGGTGGCAGGGCTGTAGCGGTGTGGGCTGTGGACGGTGGACCTGTGGCTGTGGAGGGTTAGTTTGGACTCTAGCGTTGCGCTGGAGTTGGAACTTGGACGGGCAGGGGCTGAGTGAGCTGCTGAGTTTTTGGACTGGGCCGCGACTAGAGCCGGAGATATCACTTATCAGGTATGTCATAGGTGCAGCCCCTGGACTGCTTATATTTATGTTTTTATATTTTTTGTTAATTTGTGAATTATGGTAAATGATTAAATGAGAATTTATGGATGGGTGCAGCCCCTAGACTGCGTATATTCATGTTTTTGTATTTTTTGTTAATTTGTGAATTGTGATACATGAGTAAATGAGAATTTATAGATGGGTGCAGCCCCTGGACTGCGTATATTTATGTTTTTTGTATTTTTTTTGTTAATTTGTGAATTGTGATACATGAGTAAATGAGAATTTATGGATGGGTGCAGCCCCTGGACCGTGTATATTTATGTTTTTGTATTTTTTGACTTATAATTTTGAATTGTGTGTGTATTGTGAATTTGTAATTTGAGAATTTAGGATTTTAGGAAATTAGGATTTAGGGATAAGTGTAGACAATTAATGAACGACCTCACTCTTACGATCGTTGATTGTTGACGTTGACCGGTCGGCGTTGACCGGTCAACTTCGCCCTGGCTGGGCTGGTGGGCTGGGTCCGCCACTGGTTATCGCTTACATAGAAATTAATACAATGCATTGGAGATGCCATAATGGTTCTAGGATAAATTATAGTTCGTGATTTAAATTTAAATTCGTGAATTTAAGTCTCTACGTACGTTAAAATTGCACATGAATCTCATTTGAATTGGAGCGAATTTTTAAGTAGTTCGATAATTTTACCCTCTGGCTTTAAGTCAATTAAAAGTTGCATGACATGAGATTCAACAAATTGACGGTTTCAATCAAGCGGTACTTAAATTTATAGATTTAGAGGTTTTTTTAATATAAATTTTGTGAAAAATATTTTTTTGGAGAATGTGATTAAAAAGTATTGAAAAGTTATTGGGTCCACATGCAATTTATTTCATCGAGAGAATGCGTTATTTAAAATGAGTTTGAGAAAAAAAAATCTTAAATAATTTAAATAGGTTGGAGATCCGAACTTCAACTTTGAAAGTCGAGAACTTATACCATACCAAGTAAAATGTAAATGTTGGAGAGTCCACCCCTAATCTTTCCTAAATTTTAATTTAAGCTAGTTTTTTTTTTTTAATTCACATATGAGATTTATAATTACTATTTAATACACATTTTATAGGCTCTACAATTTATAAACAATTACAAAATTTTAACTTTCCCAATCATGCCACTAATATAGTTTGGGCTTGTTACGTTCGCGTGTTAACAAAATGAAATATTAGGATGTAAATAATCCGGTTTAAAGTTTGGGGATCTAAGTGTATTACTTGTAAGGGCTTGGGGACTTTTTCTGCTAATCTGCTTATTGTACCTCATGCAGCATCACCTGTACCTTGTAATGACTTTCTCCGGTATATCGCTTCCCCGCGACATCGCCGCTGCTTGAACCCTCCACCTCCCTCTTATACCCCCAATATTATCAGAATCATAAACCCTAAAAAATCCTGATTTCAATTCCCAAAATGACAATCCATTCAGTAGTAATCCAAAAACTGCTGAGCACAAACGCCCATCTCGGCCGTCGTGTGACGGCCCACCACTTCAAGATCTTCTCTGAGGGCACCCGCAATGGCATGTCCATTATAGACTCCGACAAGACCCTCATTTGCCTCCGAAATGCCTGCAATTTCATCGGCCACTTGGCCCGTGACAATGCGCGGTTCCTCTTCGTCAATACCAACTCTCTCTTCGATGAAATCGTTGCCCAGATGACCCAGACCGTTGGGATCAAGAACGACACCACGTGGCGTCTTGGAGGCTTTTTAACAAACAGTTCGAGCCCAAAAAAGTTTCGTGGCAGAAATAAGAAGTTGAACCTTGGTGCAATTCAGGCGCCGGATTGTATTGTGATTTTTGACACGGAGAGAAAGAGCTCAGTGATTCAGGAGGCGTCTAGGCTGCAGATTCCCATTGTTGGGCTGGTGGATTCGAGTATGCCGTCCGATACTTATGAGAAGATTACATACCCTGTGCCGGCTAATGATTCTGTGCAGTTTGTGTACTTGTTCTGTAATTTGATCACCAAAACTATTTTGTACGAGCAGAAGAGGTCTCAGGCTGCGTTGGCGGAGAAGGAGGATAAATACAAAACGCGGTATGAGAATTATCACCTTAATAGTAGTTTTATTTGCTTTGCTGGATGCTAGATTTTCGAGTTATATACTGTAGAAATTGTTGACGTTGGTAGGTTAGGCCTATTGATTTCGTACTGGTTCAACAGTATTAATTATCAGTTCATTGGGTTTCAGATTATTGTGACTCATGTGAGTTTGTAAACACTGTGTTTTTTCGTTTTAAGCCATTCATGACTGGACAATAGTAGTTAAGCTTTTATTATAATACTACTGCATTGTTTTTTCTATAAAATTTATTGAGTAATTATGGCTTCAGAATATGAATATTCTTTTGATAGCAATCTGGTATACTGGTTTGTTTTTGACTATTTCATCAATACTCTGATTTTGTCGATGAGCTCGTCACATTGCATTTACATTTACATAACTGAGGATTACAATCTGTTCTCTTTCATGATTTTTGTGGAGAATGTGGTACTAAGTTGTGTTAGTATGATTGCAGAGATTGTTTGTATTCTTTAGTTACTGTTGATTATAGTTGTCCATTCACCTCTCCATATATTGTATTTTTTAATTGCAAGTGATTCTTTTTCTATTTATCAAGAATAAGTTAGTTTGTTATTTGATATGAAACCACTTTTTTTAGTTAATCTTACCACCAATTTAATGTTTTCATTTACTTGTAATGAATCTTACTTACATTTTTGTTCTGATGGAAATTTCATGTGGAAGAGATGAAATTCAACAAATTGACAAGACTGCTACAAAAGACAAAATCTCAGTTCTTCCTTACGAGAAATTGCAACCCACCCCTGAAGGTAATAGTTGGATGAAAGTAATGTTTGTCCTCCCACCTCTGTCGTTAGTCCTTCAGTGCTCAATGTTACATTGTTCATTTAAGCTTTAATGAAGTTGTTTTTTTCTGAATCTTACTAGTTAATCTTTAAGAAATTAGTAATGTCTTGAATAAGTCATTTCTTTTTGTAAACAATTAGAGGTACAGGTTCTTGATATTCATTCATTTTGAGGTCTCATTCAACACAAACTTGACTTAATACTCTTAACTAAATAAAAGAATAACCATGACGTATGCTGTTTTTACCTTTACCCGTTTTCAGTTCCTTTTTGATATACTTGTCATTATGAGTTCTTCCATTTCTTCAGATATCTTGGAAACTAAGCAGCTTTTGGACAAACTTGTTGTCTTGAAGTTCAATGGCAGCCTGGGGACAAAGATGGGCTTTCATGGCCCCAAGTAAGTATATTTGCAACTCAAATTTATATTAATATGTACCCAGAACGGTTTATAGCTCATAGGCCAAAGCTAGTTGAACTGGCATGGTGGTTAAGCCACTTGATTTATTGCTGTAATATTTCTTGAAATTGATATCTTATATGCTCGTAAAGGATTGGCTTCATTTTTGACAATACTGGACACTTAATACAACTAGATTTGGACCGTATGACTTGAGAAGAGAGTAAATCTACTGTCTGATACTTGTGCTCATGGCTTAATTAGGTATTCAGTATAATTTTGAAAATGAAGTTTAGCTTTGCCGTTTTTGAAATAAAAATTCGTCTATTCAGAAGCAATGTCCAAATTTCTTCTTTAATCAATTTCCTCTTTTCTGTGTTCCTGAATAAACTATTTCTCAGAACACTTACTCTATGCTAATAAGAGGAAGGTTTCAGAATCCTTTGTTGATAGTGCTACCTGGTTGGCATCTAAATCACAATTGGCTTATAGTTAATTAACCAAACACTGAAGTAGAAGTTAGTCGCCTGTGCCAAGCCTCTTGGGTTTTAAGCACATAATGCACACTGCACTGTCAGTTGTATGCTTCATTAAAGCAGAGTTCACATTCATTTTGGAGTTAAAAACCTCTACTCATGCATAATATAGATTCAACCATGTTTAGAAACTGCAGCAAGTCTTAATGAAGTTCAGTATTCAACCGTCTTTAGAAACTGCCGCATGCCTTATTGAAGTTAGGTAAATATCAATTAATTTCTCCAGTGCTACTGCAATATTCAAGCTAAATTAGTCTTAGAACAAGATTTGTGTTTGTATTTTGGATACTAATCTAACTTTATCAGCCAAAAAATGAAAAATTAAATTAACAAACTACAATCAGATAACTGTTTAGATTAAAATGGACTTGCCGAGAAAAATAATAATTTGGACTTTCTGAGGGAAAAAAAAAAATCTACAGCAAGATAATCTTTATTCGTTCTAGTATCTGGGGAAAAAGTTAATTTATTTGTTCACGGCTCCTTTTGGATGTGAAAGGTGAAGTGCTGGACCTTTCATTTTTTTTATGCTTGCTATTTTGTATTTCATTCAAAACATTCTTTATATAAATTAAGCTGTCCAGGATAAATTATATTGTATACTGTTAGATGGATCAGGATTTTCTTGCATTTTAGCTGGAGATGCAATATTTCAAATGACGATAAGTTGCCCAAATTTTCTGGTTGCAACTTTAGTTATTCAATGAAGTCGATTGTTTACAAGCAAACAAATGCATTACTACTATATATATTTTCTCCTACCCTGTTCTTTCATCAAACTATCCCTGACTGAAAGTAATGAATGTTTCTCAGTCCCATCTTTCTGAAACATTCATATCCCTCTCACGTTCTGTCTCATTTTTCTTGCTTCAGGGTATTCAATGGCTAGTGCAATAGAAGCAATTGAAATTTCTATTGAAAAAAAAAAAAAAAGCAGCAGTTGATCTTCCATGCATCAATATAGTTGTGCAGCACATTTGTTTTTTCGAAGCAGGGTTTCCAATTTGTAACGCGACTTTAGACACAATATGTGCATATATAGAGACTCATTTGTCCATTACTTTTGTAATTTCGTATGCATTTTGTACATGGTTCGTGGTTATAATAGTGCAATAGAAACTTTATTTTTTGGTAATCATTCATCCTTTAGCATTGCTGATTTACACGTATACATACGTGTGTGCAGAAACCTCTAGACATCTCTATTCCTCTTATGTTCCTTAATAAAATTATCTACATATCTAGCTCCTGACAATAGATTAATATGCAGGAAACCTAACAATAGATTGAAGTGCAGGAAAGAATTGTAAATATTTACATAGTGCTTTTGGAAACATGTTTTTTATTCATATGCAATCTAATTTACGAGCTCACATATTGGCTCCATAAATCACTAATATTTAACCACACCAAAATATGTTATTTTCCTCATTTATGTGATTGAGTGTCTTTATTGTATTATTTAAATATCTAGAGGGTTTTGTATATTTTATCAAAGCATTGAAGCACTGAAAAATGTTATTAGTAGTTTGTACTTGACCATACCAAAATATGTTATTTTCCCCATGTACGTGATTGAGTGTCCTTATTGTATTTTTTAAATATCGGGGTTTGTATATTTTATCAAAGCATTGAAGCTGAAAAAAAATTATTAGTAGTTTGTACAAATAATTTTCAATGGAGTTCTTATAGACATGCTTCTTTTTGTATCGAAAGACAGGTGTATGAAACTTTAAATACCAAATGTCTAATTGTGACTTTACATGCTCCATGTATGACCCTTCTCTGTCAGCTGCCTTATTAGCTTCCCATATAATGTATTATGCAGGTCTGTTGTGGAAGTTTGTGATGGATTGACTTGTCTGGATTTGATTCTCAATCAAATTGAGGTGATATTTCTCTCCTTTCTTTGGTATATATTCTGTGTACTGTAATGTTTAATACTTCTTATTATATACTCAAAATCGGTCTACTGTTTTTAGTCTCTCAATTCCAAGTATGGATGTGTCATTCCGCTGCTTTTGGTGAATGCACCCAATACACATGATGGTGTATTAAAGGTAACTTTATACTCACAATACACATGCATGTATGTATGTATTCGTCATAGGAACTTAATTTTATTGGTAGCTGATTTTTGCTTCTTGTTATATGTTAGGTCTTGGAAAGGCACTCTGATAAGAACATTCATTCTATTGTCCAGGTTCTGTATATTGATGCTCTTGTGTGGATGTGTGTTTGATGCATTCAGAATCTGAAACTGGCTTTTGTTAATGAACTTTATTTATGATTTGATGTTTGGGAAGCTGATACTTTTTTATTTTTCCAGAGCCAACACCACCAAGGAAACGTCAGTGATCTTCCTCCAGTGTCAGCTGGAAAATTGGATGACCATGATGGAATGTATGTTATTTTCCAACCTATTCAAAAGAAAAACTCTTGTGTTATTGTGAACATGTTTGAATTTCTTAGTAACGTGGTTTTAGGTCTTGGACCCTGGGAATCTTATTGTAAATTAATTGAAAGATTCTTGATGTCATTCTCTCTTAAAATTCTAGTACTTTTGTGCGGAAATTTTGTGTGTACACGCTATTAATTCACCTTTTATAACTTTCCTATAGTGAAATCACCAATTGGGTATCTTCAAACATCCCCCATTTTTAATTATTTTACTCATTTTCTTGTGAAGGGATTCTATAAACCTTGCTGAGGTTTTCTCCTCGCTGATGAATGATGGAAAAATAGATGTACTATTGTCTCAGGTAGAAATTTTCAGTCCTGGGTCTTTGTACATTATTTGCTCAAAAGTTTGAAATACCATTTATGCTTAATTGTTTATGGCATAAACACGTAATATGTGACGAGCTTTCTTTTTTCAACAGGGCAAAGAGTATATCCTGGTGTTGAATTCAGACAACGTTGCTCATATTGTTGATCCAAGTATCCTCATTATGGGCTTCTAATTATTCTCATTTCATGATATTCAATTTTCATTGATCATAGATGACATGGTTTCCAGGAATCAGTCTGGACTACTGATAATTGAGCTTCTTAATGCATATTGTAGAAATCTTAAACCATTTGATTCAAAACAATATCGAGTATTGTGTGGAGGTAAGCACAAAAGGCTTCATTGTATTTGGTCTTTAAATTGGTAACTGTTTCTAAGGTGTCATAGTTTTCAGGTGATGCCTAAATCCCCTGAATCAGAAGAAAGTAACCTTTCATCTATTAAAGAAGAGTTTGAGGTTGGTTATGATTTACATTTATTATGCCTTCTTAGAAATCTCATCTCCATGCAGAACTTATTTTTTTAATTAATCTGAGGCTGCAAGAGAGTTCTTTTTTCAAATTAGTAGAAATTTGTTTAGTTAGTTAAACATAAAAATATGTTGAAATGGAGACCTAAAGCTTAGACTATTACAGAAGTACTTGTCTAGGAACTTGAACCTACTGTTATAAGATCAATGGATAAGCACTAATACCGACTTAAAAGTTTTTCCCAACATTTGGTTAAAGGGCAATTGTAGGAATATATCAATTTATTTCTGTTTTATAGTAACAGAAAACTTAGCGAATGGTGCCTGGTAATATTTAATTAATGCTTTATAGCTAGAGTTAGGCCATTTAAGCTAGGTATGTTTACGCTTATGAGGTACTTATTAAGGATTCCTTATAAATATTTAACTCCTACTTAAAATCCCCCTCTATAATGTCTATATACCTGGATTTTGCATCAGATACTCGAGCATATGCTCAGAAAAGGATAAAATTGCTGTCTGGAGATTTTGGATATAGCAGGGATACAATGCATACTGAATTGATATGTCTGTATAAAACAATTATATTTACTTTTCAAAATAGAATTCATGTTTCTAACAACTATTAGTAATTGGCATTTAAAATGACTTTAAAGTGATAAAATTACTTGATTTCTTTACAGATATCAACTATTCAGCTTCAATATTTTTTCTTATCTCGAAAATGTTAAGAATTGACATATTTGTATCATGAAATTATATCTGTATATGTTATTTCCATTGTTTGGCAATACGGTAACTTGAAATTTGTAGTATTTATTTTTACTCTTGGAACTGCAAGCTTTGACATGGAAATCATGTTGCTGATTATATCCATATTTGGGGAAAATGCTTCTGTAAATATTTTCTTGGTATTCCAATACATCAAATCTGCACTATTTAATTGATATTTGTTTTTATTGTGATTTGTGTTTTTCTCTTAGAACCTAATGCCAAAGAAGAATTTGAAATTCACTCATACAATGTAAGTTATTGCTCTTGCGAAATTTTGTGCCTTGTTCTTTTCTTTTTCTAGGAAAAAGATTCTATTTTGTTCATTACTCATCAATCTAAGTCTTGTATAGGTGGATGAATATGAACTTTATTGAAACACTTGTGCAAAGACGTGCAACAAAAGAGTCTTTGACCATTTCAAAGGTAACATGGTTTTATCTGCGCAATGCATGTATAGATACATAGTTGAGCTATTTAGAAGTAGTTGATGACAGTCTTCTTTAGCGTGGCTTCGTTGTATCTTGGTTTTTTGTGGTTATTTTGTGATTCCATTCTCGAGTGATCTCTCTGTTACAGTATTCTTTTTCTTTGTTAATGTCTCCGCTTGTATGTGTGATTCAGCTCGTTGATCAGTCATTTGCAATAAATGTTCCTAAATCGAGATATCTTCCAGTTGAAGCAACATCCGATCTACTTCTGCTACAGGTTATAATAGTTCCAGCTATAATATTATCATTTTGCATATGCTTTTCCTGTCATATATTTGTAACCATTGTGTGCTTGTGCAGTCAGATTTATACACCTTTACTGATGGCATTCTGACTCGAAATACAGCCAGAGCAAATCTTGCCGATCCTTTAATTGAATTAGGACCAGAATTTGAAAATGTAAAAAGCTTTTGGAACTTATTGCCTTACTTTTGTGATGATGTTCAATATCCCTGCTTCATTTTCCATTAGAGTTTTACAATTTTTCTTTTTTCCCCTTCTCAGATCAATGATTTCCAGATTCGCTTCAAGTCCATTCCTAGTGTTGTTGGACTTGTCAGCTTGAAGGTGACTGGTGATGTGTGGTTTGGAACTGGTATAACTCTCAAGGTAGCAAATTTTCTCCTCCTGTAGAATTTCCATAGTTAATGACATATGTTAAAATCTTATATTTACTGATAATTCTCTCTTTCTTGGCCAACTTTGATAAATGCTGAATAAATTAGCTAGTTTAAAACTATGACAATCCAGTTCATCTACTTCATGACCGAGCAGTATGGCCATCTTAAGCAAATTACTATGAAGCCATGATTGGCAGCGTTAAGATGCTCGTCGTGCTCTTCCACATCCATAAAAATATTGAGATAGCCAGGATCATGGAATGCATTTGTAGATGCACGCATTGTATCCCTTTCCATGATTTCTTTAGCTCTATAGGGGCATTGTGGTTTTTTTCTCGGTGCATTTATCTCATTGTGGTTCCTTTTGTTTTTCTTTGTGTGTTTACACCATGACCCTTGTTCGTAATTTTGGTATTAGAAATTTTAAAGATAAAGTAGTGTTTTTTAATTTGCATATGACTGGACTATCATTTAAGTTGTGGTATACCGTTTTTCAAAACTGAAAATAGTGGCAATATTAAAAACAAAAAACAGAACTACTTTAAAAAAAAAAAAAAAAAGAACCTATTCCTATTATTTTTTCGTAAACGTGTACTGTGATGCATTTACCGCTTCAAACCTTCAGTTAGTGGAGCTTATATAATCAAGTCTAAGAGAATGAGTTGGGAGCTATGTTTAATTTAGGTTGAAAATGACCAATTTACCCATGAGTATGACTACATCAGATTACTAGGAATTTTTGTAATGCTGCTCAGCTATAAATTAGATTTGGAAAATATAAATAGAAAGATAAGAGGGTAAACGATCCCTTTTGGGGTTACTATTAGTAGTTAATGATGCTAGTTCTAATTATTCATTTCCCTCTAGCGAAATACCCATAGCCTTTTAGATTTATGTGAGGTATCATCAAATAAGATGTGATTCTCTTAAGTTGTTCATACCATGATCATAGTATGAGAGCGGTTGGCCAAGTCAGCCCCCATCATCTAGCTGTTTACAACATTTCTCTTTCAAGGAGGCAGGCAGCGAATCGAATTCACCTATTATGAAAGGACGTAAATCATGGATTACCAATAAGACCCATTTGTTAATGGAGACAGACTGTAAAATTCATTGGCAATATGTTTACGTGGTTCAAATCCAGCTCGGTCCAATAATTCACCTGCCAATCTAGCCTTACCTCCCACAGGAAAGGATGATATAGAGATTGGAAGACTATTTTATGTGCTTACCATGAAACCAGAGCAATTTTACTTTCAGCTCAGGGTCCTAGCATAAAAAGTAGACATTCTAATGCTTTTTTTTTCGTTAGTTTGAGACTTCTCTTATGTTGGTGTACTGTTTTCAGGGAAAGGTTGTTATACAAGCAAGACCAGGAATGAAAATAGTAATTCCTGATGACTCGGTAGTTGAAAATAAGGTACGAAATCAAAAACTAAACCATGGCTAGCAATTTTATAGTTTACGGCGTTTAATAGTTTTTTTTTGATAAGTAAAACAAAGAATTGAACCCTAAACCTCTAGTGCACAAAATAAGCCCTTTACCATATGAGCTACCATTCTTTTTCTTTACGGCGTTTAATAGTTTTAACTTCAATGAAATTTATACATTTCAGATTATTACAAGCCAAGGAGACATTGGAGGAGGATCTTCATAGCTTTTTGAATTGACACACAAGGGAGTTTGTTGTATTGAATTTTGTTCTTCATTTTTTTTTTCTAGATAATCAGGTTATATAAAGGATTCTCAGCCTTCAAAAAGCAATAGAGAGAAAAATACCAGTTAGAATTAGAAGAAATAAATTATTGGCCTTGTTAATTTAATCTTCTCCAATTGAGCAGAAGACAGATCAATGCCTGATGAGTATTGGATTAGCAAATTTGTTGGTTTAAGCTTGTATGCTTTCTATAACTGATGATTCATTGAAAATGGTGGAGCTCTCATATTCTATAAGATTTCAGTATGTCTGTTGCTTCATTACATAAAATAATTTATTGCGATTGCCAAAATTATGTGTTAATTACAATAAATCGAATAATGGATTTTTTGAAAAAAATAATAATAAAAAAAAAATGGTTACTTGTGTAATGGTACTTGGAATCAAGAAAAAAAAGAGTAGAAGTTAGAGATCAATTCTGTACTGTTTACTGAAAGGAACAAAGAGGGAAAATTTTTATTTGATTGTGCAAATAAAAATAAAATAAAAATCCGTACAACAAGAAAGGCATCTCTGTGGCGAATATAATACTCGATGGACCACATATCGAGTTTATTTGTTCATTTACACGACATGAAGCAAATGACCTAGCTCGAGCACTTGCTAAATTAAAAATGCCATTAATTGTAATTCCGAATCATTTTGTATTGGGGGTCATCGACCTTTGTCGTTGATTTATTTCTTTGTAAAAAATAAAATAAATTTATATACTCTCAAGGGCTCTCACTAGTAGTGGTGGGCGCATGCAGATCGCTAAGTATGAGTTCCATTTAGGTAGAGAGCAAAATTTCTATGTTTCATATATTAACTCAAGTAAATAGTACATACAAAAAAATGGTGAAAAATAATATAATAATTTCGAGGGAAGTTGTCGGAGATAAAATATAGGAAAAAATAATATAACTATTAAAAATAAAGAGAAATATTTTTTTTTTTAAATATTACTTTTTAAATTTTTAGTTACTGTCTAAATTATAAAATATATATTTTTTAAAAAAAATAGAGACTTGGATATCTTCCAATCATGTAGAGAAATTTTTTGAGTGAATTGCCTATTTGGTCACTGAACTTTCAGCCATGCTTCCATGGAGTCACTGAACTTTCAAAATTACCCAAATCATCATTGAACTTTACTAAAGGTTTCCACAAGGTCACTAAACTTTAAAAATTATCTCATTCATCACTGAACTTTGCAAAATGTTTCCTAATGGTCACTAATTCAATGATCTCCTAAAAAACCTTTTGTAAAGTTTAGTGATTCCGTGGAAACATTTAGCAAAGTTCAATGATGAATGTGGTGATTTTTAAAGTTCAGTGACCTCGTGGAAACATTTTGTGAAGTTTAGTGATGATTTAGATGATTTTGAAAGTTCAGTGACTTCTTGAAAGCATGACTGAAAGTTCAGTGACCAAATAAGCAATTCACTCGAAAAATTTTAATCGAGTAGAAGAGAAATATGCAAGGGTCCATACACCCGGCCGCAACAGATCCCAGCTCCAACTGTGCAGTAGCGGATAAGAAGAGCCTTCTCCCTCCCTCTCTGTTTTCCCTATCATCCAACTTTCTCAGCAAACCATGTCAATTTCTTCCCTCTCCCCAACAATCCCCACGGCCTCCGCCACCAATGCCTCTTCCTCCTCCTTCCGCTCCTCGCTCCTCCTCCGCCTCCCCATTAAGCGCCTCTCCAACCTCTCCCTTTCTGCCAACACTTCAAAGCAAACCCCACTCATCTCTGCATCAATGGAAGCTGGAATTGGTGTAATGGGCACAAAGCTAGGCATGATGTCATTCTTCGAAGATTCCGGGTCTGTAGTCCCGGTAACCGTAGTCGGATTCCGGGAGGGCAACATTGTTACTCAGGTCAAGTCCGAGCTCACTGATGGTTACAATGCGGTTCAGGTTGGGTATAGGAGAGTCCGGGATAGAAAACTGACCAAACCAGAGATGGGGCATCTGGAGAAGTCCGGGATTATCCCGCTGCGCCACTTGCAGGAATTTAGGCTCCAGTCTGTTGATGGGTTTGAGCCCAATCAGAGGCTTGCGGTTGAGGAATTGTTTAAGGAGGGGGATCTGGTTGATGTTTCTGGTACCACCATTGGAAAGGGATTTCAAGGTATCAATTTATATATATGTTTAAATCTTCTAAAAATGGCATTTTGTCAATCAGTATGGTAAGGTTGCAAGAGTCTAAAGCTCACATGCCTTGTTGGTGTAGTCTTTTTCTTTCTTTCTTTCGTAGATGAGGCTTTCTTTGGTTTGTAATATGTTAATCCATTCATTTACTGGACCAGATTGCCATTGATTTGTAATAAAAATCTTGATTAGGTATCACTATGGTTTTTATCTTCGCAAGGAATTAAAACGAAGAAAAACTTGAAATCAATAGCAGATCTCTAGGTCTATGTTGATGCCAGTTTAACCTATTTGTATGCAGTGATAGAACGATGATTTAAAATTAGACTTAACAGTGTCTACCATTTATTTTTCTCCTAAGCAACTGCTAATAGATGGTTACCTAGTATCGAGTAAGCATGCTCCTGTAATTCTATCCCTTTTTGTATCTTATACATAAACACAGATGAACAGAGGGTACTTAGTGTTTTATGCGTTTTGTTTCTTATAGTCTACAGAGTTGGAAATTAATTCGAAGCTTATTGGATTCTGGTACCAGGTGGAATCAAGAGACATCACTTCAAAAGAGGTCCTATGACTCACGGGTCAAAGAGTCATAGACAACTTGGGTCTATTGGTGCTGGCACAACTCCTGGACGTGTGTACCCGGGTAAGAAAATGCCTGGAAGAATGGGAGGCACTAAGAGTAAGATTCGGAAGCTGAAGATTGTCAAGATTGACAATGAACTTAACGTTGTTATGATCAAAGGTGCTGTTCCTGGTAAGCCAGGAAATCTACTACGCATCACTCCGGCAAAGATTGTTGGAGTAAATATACCAAAGAGCTAGGCTGTTTTTGTAATTTAATTTTTGTAAGAGTGGCATATCAAATTTTCAGATGCTGTGCATGTAGTTACTACACCTTCATATGTGTTATGCTCATTTAAAATGTGATTGATCCATTGAATTGGTATTCCTGATTTGAATGATCTTCTAGGAGCGACATCACTGAGAAACTAGTTCAAATAGCAAAGTGATAAAGGTTACAATGAAGCTTGAAATGTAATCTTGCATGTCATGTTAGGAAGAATTAGTCACCTACTCTGAAATTTTGTGTACGGTGGTAGCATACTGAAAAGTACTCTCGATTGTCTCCAGCTACCAGCTTGGTGAGGCTTGCAAAAAAAAATTCTGGAATGATCGAGGCTTTCAAATTATAGTACAAGTTTTCAGCAAAGGAGTATCTGAGCCTAAATCTGCTGTCCTAACCTTCCTGACCCCCAATACAGTTTTTACACCTCGGCACTTCACCTATTCTTAGCAAATGGGAAGACGCTAAGGTGTAATGTGCATAGGCATCAAAAAATTTGTAGAGATCTTCCCATTTGCTAAGAAATGATACGTCAGGTGTCAAATGTGTGTTAGGGGAACAAGGAGTTCGGAACAATAGATCAAAACTCAGGTATATCCCTCATGAAAAACCATTCATTTCTCGATCCTCCATCATGAACATTAGAAATCAGAGGTTTGAAGTTTATCTTCATGTAGCAGTACTTGACCAAATCCTACTAGCTCTTGAACAGGAAATGCCACCAATGCTCAAACTGTGGGTAATTGGTAGTGTCAACACAATTTTGACAGTTTAGCATAAAGTTTATGCTTCTTCATAGTTGTAAACACTCTCCAATTGTTTTATGCTTGCATAGTTGTGTTCTTGAAGGAATTCTCGGTTTATTAGCCATGCAACGGTGAATGAATAGAGAAGATTGAACTGTTAACTCCGGGGTTCAGCCATTAAATTGGGTTATTGTATGTTATAAATCACTTCATCTAAAAGTTGGAAATGTTAGAAACCAGATGTACTTGTTTATTTAATATTCGTCTTCTTACGTGCAGTCTAATTCAATTTTCAGAAACGGGTGTCGGCTTCAATACTATTCTACGCTGCACACAATTTATACTCATTTTTACAGCTTAATTCTACGCTAAATTAGGACCCTGCAGCCCTGCTATTTTGTCCAGGGCTCATGTCAGGACAAGCAGAATAATCCGCTAAATTAAGACTGAAGGAATTTTTTTCCCAGTCATCTAATATAGAATTATGCTGCTTGGCCCGGGATTATTTCCCGGGTCAAACCAGGGGCACCACTTGGCAGACACCCCTCCAATAGGGGGGCGCCATTTGGCAGCACTGGTTTGACCCGGGAAATAATCTCGGGCCAAGCAGCATTTTTGATCTAATATATTATGAATTATGCTGTGTACACGTTACCAAGGAGACGCGCGTACAAGGTCACGTGTGGAATAATCCTTTACTAAAACAAAGAGGGATTAGCAAGTGTCACAACTCACAAGGCTGCTGGGCAAATCCAAGATCCCAAGCAACATGATGATTGACGACGTGTAATGCTGGTGTTAACATTAAGTAAGAAATACAATTAAATGAATCTCATAATTATATCTTAATTGAATATATCACATAAGAATAATAATATTCATAGTGAAGATGACATTATGCCACATACATGTGGTAGTTTATTATTTGATGTATTAATATGACAGTTTTTTATTATTTCATATATTAAATAACAAATTGTCACATGTATGTCAAATAAGTCGACAATCAGTAATCTTCACTGCAAGTCTATAAATAGCATTATTCATCACATAATGACATTTAAACTAGTATTGTAACACTTAAGTTCTTAATTGATGAGTTGTGAAACCTGGACAACTTGTACAAGTAACCAAAGTCATTTAATAATACTATCAAATATTCAACTACCCAAAAACAAGTATAATCACCTCTATACATTGGTTTTGATAATATACATACAGGGAGGAAATTTTTAAGTGGTGTTCGAGCTTAACATGCTTGTCTTAGTTTAGAAGCACACGAGAGGCAAAGATTTTCTCGATAGTAAAGTGTAACGCTGCCGAGAAAAGCTACATTTTTAGTAATAGAAGAACAACCTAACATGCTTCTAAGAAGATGTTTTTAAATCCAAACCATCGCACTCCCGTAGTCGGAGGTGCATTCATCATCAAAACCACCTTAAAGTTCCAGTCTGTTGCCTGAAATTCGCGAAAAGTGGAAACACTTCCATGGATGACAAAACCAATTCTTAGATTTTGAGGTTATCCCATCAACCCATATTAACGAAAGAACATGTGGTTGGGTCGGTTCAGCCAACTTGAGCAATTGAAGACCCATTTTCTACAGCATAAGAACTGAGATACAACAAATCGATAAGAAATTGGTTCTCTTTCATACAACCAAAGAAAATATTTTATTACTATAACACCAAAAATGTAAGCTGGTAAGGTGTTATGATTTTCAATGATACCAACTCCTGTAGGGCCCCGCTTAGTACTTCTTCAGCTAAAATCAACAGGCTAGGCTTGGAACCCTTGTGGCAGCCCTCGAGAAATACAGAAAAAAAAAAAGGAGAGATTTTCGGATTTCTCAATGCAAGCAGATAATGAATGAGCCTCAAGGAAGTTGTTAATATAAGAAACTAGATGATCTGAAACCAAGAAAGGTGTTATGGCATCACATATTGCTGCAAATGCTTCGTTCTTCTCTTATTCTTCAACTTACGGAATGCACATGATTCAATTTGTCGGATTCTTTCTCGGCTGACACCCATAAGCTCCCCAATTTCTTGCAATGTCTTCATCCTACCATCTTCTAGGCCATACCTCCATCTAATCACCTGCTTTTCTCTTGGGTTTAGAGTATCCAGAACCTTGGCTAAGTCCTGTTTCATAAATTCCTTGATCAGCAAGTCTTCGGATGTTTCTGCTTCAGGATCTGCAATGACTTCCTGAAATTGACAAACCAGATGAGGTAAGATTGGAAACGAGTGGTGGCAAGAGAACACGAACTTGTGGGTAAAACATGTAACTTGGACTTACCGAAGGTTTGAGATTCTGGTTTATCCCAATTTTCTGATCAAGCGATCTTGGAGCTTTAGGAGTCAACAGCACTGCATTGAGCCTCTTCATTGAGAGCCCAGTTGCTTCTGCAACTTCTTCATTATCAGGTTGTCTACCATTTTCATTAAACAGTTGCTTTCTTGCTTCCTTCACTCTATAAGTTGCCTCGACCATGTGAAACTGGTATGTGCAGATAAAATCACAAATTAAATTGTACTACATCCAAATGGAACAACAGGTGATCTTTTCAAGAATGTATAATTGTGCAACATCTTCCTTTGCAGGACAAGAAAAATGGAATATGAAGTCTACTTGTAAGAAATTAATTTTACCGGCAATCGAATTGTCCTGGATTGGTCAGAAAGAGACTTCCGAACTGCCTGCTTTATCCACCAGTGAGCATAGGTGGAGAATTTAAACCCTTTCGAAGCATCAAATTTCTCTGCACCTCTAACAAGGCCTCGGCATCCTTCCTGAGGAAAATTTGTTAAAAATATAGTGTTAGGAATCAAACATCAAACTATCAATTTTACAGTTTTTATCGCAGGAAACGCCTTGAGTTAGATAACCACGAGCAACAAAGAAAATGATTACCTGAACCAAATCTTGTAGGTTCATCCCAACTCCCTGATAATTTTTTGCAATAGAAATAACAAGACGTATATTGCTCTTTATCATCTTATCTTTGCAAAGAATACCATGATTTAAACGCTCCCTCAAGGTTTTCTGATCAACGCCAGCCGCAGCAGCCCATTGAGCAGAAGTAAGCTGGTCCCCATAACGTTTTGTGAGCTCCTCCTGGAGCCTTTCCAATTTTAGTAGGTCCTGCATTCATGATGGGTATATATTAGAGGATAAGAAAATTAGACACAAGAAGATTCGAAAAGTGTCCGCACGAGGGATAAGGATGAAAGGGGAACGCACAAGACTTCTAACCTCCACGAATTTGTGAAGTGTACGTTGGCTAATATGCGCCAGTGACAAGAACAGTTTCTCCCAGTACTGAAGAAAGTAATACTAAGCCCTATAACATGAATGCTGTATGGGAATTGAGCCGTCAATTTGGAAGCATATTCAAAGCAGTGAACCAAAATTTTTCAAATAAAAATCCTCCTAAGCAGTGTTGAAATTTTGTAACTTTCCTAAGATGGAAAAAGAAATACTGAAATATTATGTTCCCATGTTTTAACAAAAAAGCTTTGAATTGATGCATGTGCCATTCACCCAGTTCCTTTTTTTTATTATTTGGAAAGTAAATTAAGATTCTAGCTATAGCCAAGAAAATCACGTCCAAAAAGAATAGGAAGGTGCCAAAATTTTCAAAAAAAAAAAAAAAATGTCATCAAGATAGATAAATTGTTGATACACCGACTTAATCAGGAAAACTACAAGAAAGTTGAATGTTAACTTTGAATACAACCTCATGCCAAATGCTGAACACATTTTTTATTCACACCCAAATTAGTCATTTAAATAAATTGGCAGTCGCTTCCCAATAGCACTCTTGATTAATGGACTTCAACTGCTGCCCCTGACCCCCAATAAAGAACTAAAAGAAAACTAATTCTTGATGAAAATATCCTTTATTCAGTCCTCTTCCACTGCAGAAATTAAGACCAACTGCCATAACTAAGAAAATACACGTCTAAAAGAGAATAATCAGGTGCCAGACTTCACAGGATATAAAGATGCAACCAACGAGATGTCTAGAACTAATTGGAAATCCACACATGGAAGAGGATAGTAAGGTGCCAAACTTTACAAGTTAAAAGTACAACAAATTATTGATTGACAGTACATTAATCTGGAAAATTGATAATGATGGTACTGAATGCTAGCCAAATGCAGTACACATTCTTTATTCACCCAAAAATATCATTTACCAAATTAACAATCTCTTTATTTTTGTCAAGAGCCCCACCCCCTGACACTAGAGGTGAGGTGAAAAATAAAAATGCATAAGAGTACAAAAATAGGACAGGATTGGAAAAGAAAGAAGGAAAAGCTCGATTTGGTACAAAAATAGAAAGGCCCATTGCAAAGTTTTCAATGCTGTATTTGGTCCCTCGTAAACTGATTGAACAATGTATTGCTCAATGAGAAGTTAAAAGTGGTATGTATTGTAAACATAAAGAGAATTTAAAGAAAGATAAAGCATTTTTTCTCTTGAAGTACCTGTATTCCTACTGACAACTTCTGTTCTTCAGCTGCTGTAAGGAGCCTGGAACTACTAGTAGTTCCTCTTAAGTAACGCAATGGGTCAGAATAATCTATATCCTGCAAAACTCGTTTTTTCCGGGATGTAGAACCAGATTTCACAGACACAACATTAGCTGCCGCCTTCTCTGCTGCTCTAGCTCTTCTGGCTTTTCGCTCTGTTTGACGCTTTGATCTCACAGTTATACTCCTGGACAATTGAGCCTCAAGAAGTTCGAGTTCTTCATGACTAGGCTCCACATCAGATTCCGTAAGGAGGTAAGAAGCTGAATGATTTTTGCCCAACCCTTCAGCAACCTTAGACTGTCTGCCATCCACTCTTTCTGCGAAATGAGAAAGCTGATTCCTCTCCAACAAAGAATATTCCACTTCAGGTAAGATTTCTGTAGTTTCGCAATCTGACGTCGTGGCAGTACGATTGCTGACCATCATGGCTGCATCTTTTGCAACCTTGACTGCTGCCTTTGCTAAAGCAAGTGCTTCAGCTGCCGCTGCTGCTACAACAGCCTCCTCACTTGTAATAAGAGTTTCTGTAGCTAAAGTTGCTTGACAATTTGCCTGGATGCGAATTAAAGTTAACTATGATAGATGAAAGCATCAAATGACTAGAGCTAGGGACAAAGATTTTTTTAAAACCACAAAAAACCTATTATATTTCTTCTCTTTTCTTAAGCCAAGATTGGGATCAAAAGGGGGTTGTATGGAAGATTACCGTGAAAGATAAGCGCTAAAATCTTCTTCTGAAATGTGGTGTATTTGAAACATTAAAGTTCACACCAATTGGAAAGCAACTTCTATCTTTACGAACGACACAAAAAAGAGTTAGAAGATATTTAAACTCACTTATTTACCCATTCTTTACCAACAAAATGTAATAGCCTTTTTCCTTTTACTACACTTCGAGATAATTAGCTGAAAATATTCTGTTATATCAATACAAGCCCTATGCAATGATTTTCTAGTGTTCATTTTGGTAGCATGTACATATTTGAATTCTCACCTCAGTGGGTGGACCAACTGCTCCAACATACGTCCATGGTCTGTTTGCGACAATAGAGTTGGAATGAACATCTAAAGAGGGTAATTTTAGCTTCTCCAAGTCAAGCACTGCACTTCCTGTTGGTTTCGACGATCTGTCAGCAGGAACTGAATTTGAAAGGGCTTCTAATGATGGTAATTGTAGCCTCTCTAACTCGAGAACTGTGGTTGTTGCCGTAGATAAGATACATTGTGTCCGGAAATAAATAGGATCCCTACTTTTTGCTGCATTTTAGTCAATGATATAAATTAGATCCAAATTCTACTTGCACCCGGGACACTGTATTTCATTAGAAACTTCCCCTGACCAGTGACCACTAGGATGTTCTAATATTGAGCAGTTCCACAATTAGAAATAGTTTAATTGCAGATCATAATTAAGTGCTTTCTCATATTGATCATGAGAATGAATAGAATGACCATTCATATTATTTGAGTCATGAAAGATAATGTTAGTATATAGAGACATACAAAAGTGAAACTAGAGATGTATATTGGCAAATCAGACAAACTTAAAGGTAAAACATATAACCTCTATAATGCAATTGCAAAATGATGACAAAAACCTGTAATGTTTGTCAGGCATCTATATTCGTACCAAGAAAAGTTTTCACATGTTATTGTAATGAACAAATGTGGATCTAAATGATCAAAGAACTATACAGTCAATACCTATAGAAATTTCAATCTAGGCTGCATTGGCGATAGGTGAAAGGAGGTTGTGATTGTGCTTTTACTTGTTTATCGTCTTTTTCTGCAATTATAAGTTTCATTTATATGCTTACCAAGAACACGAAGCTAATTAATCCAAGATATGAGGCCTACTTCCTCGGGGACATTATCCCCACCACTGTATGAAATGATTTCAATCTCTAATTTGGATGTTCTGTTGAAAGGACCACTGGCCAATTTTTTTTTTTTTAAAAAAAGGGCTTTATCAAATAATTTATGTTTTTAATACGAATTGAAGGGACTGACGACATGCTTAAGATTGTCTTTTCTAGCAAATTCTTCTCACTAAGTTTTGGGAGAAACACTTAGTTTCAGTCACAACAGTCATGATTTTGTGGTATTGTTAATTGAACATGAATCTAAAAGTCATTGGGATCTTATTCAGCTAAATTTCTATTATATTGAAACTACCTCATAATAATTTATTTTCAGTCAATAGAAACTAAACGATACCATCTAATTCTTAGAACGACAAGAGTAAAGAATCTATCCATCAAATGTTAATGAGCATCAACGAGACATACCTCCAATGTCTGCAACCAATTGGAATGCACAAATAGAGAACACAACACAGGGATTCGAGGGTTTGCGATTGCCCAAGGTATGGACAGATTCATACAATATTTTCGTGATGTTACCAGAGTTTATATGATTATTTTCCATAAAAGCGGATTTTATAGATTGCTCATATCAAGGAACATATGAGAATTAAAATGCCAAAAATATAAATGATCAATAGCTACAAAACTACTGTTTATCTCCGTCTGACATGCTCTCTGTTTTCTAGGTAGATTATTTCTTGCGGGCACAAATTGACAGGAAAAAGAGAGAGAGGAGAATCTTGATACTCTGGAAGAACTCCTATAATAGAACCCTTAGCAATCCTTAGCAGATGACCAAAAGAATGCAATAAATTGACCATTAATTTGGAAGGTTAAACATTTTAAAAACAAATCCTCTTATTAATGACTTCACCTGTATGTACACCCTCACCCTCACCCTCACCCTCACCCTCACCCTCACCCCACCCACCCCGGAAACACACTAGCATACACAAACATGAACAATGCAGCACCGACCAGACTCAAACTTTTCCAAAACATAAAAATTTAAATTTCTACACTCCAATCCAAGTTCATAAATAATGCAAATTCTCATATCTATACTTCAACAAACACATACATAAAGAAGGAGGAATTACCTGGATGGGTGCCAAAATGATTCTGGAATTTGAAGTTAACCGAAAAAGTGTCCGGCAAGCACCTGAATTGCGGCAGCAGACACGACATCCTTCTCCTAAATGTCTAAATACATACACATAAGCAGATATGTACTTGTGAGCATCCTATTCATACACAAATACAGTCTGCTTGTACAAATGAGGCAATTAAGCAGGTTTCCAAAATCAATTGAGTTAGAGCAGAAAAAATGTGAGAGAAAAGATTCGGGAGAGAGGAGTGATGGGTTGCCAGAAAGTGATAAAATGAATGGATAAGAGAATGTTTTTGCCCAAGGAAATGAGGACGAGAGACCGACAAGCAGTTTCCGCTTCTGGTGTGTTGGGCTTTGGGCTTCTTTGGTTATGGGTGTGTGGTGGTATGGGTTCGGAGGCCCTCTTAAGAGAAGAAGACTAGAAGTATATACATTCAACACTATTTCACAAGGGAACAATACATTTTTAAGGTGTTTACTTTACACCTTTTCAAAAATACAATTACTTTACACCTTTTCAAAAATACAAAAACAAGTTTAAAAATTCACAAATCAGGTTTTTTAAATATTTAATTAATAATTAATGAATTATTAAATCAATTTATTATTAAATATTAATTTCTAATTTAATATAAATACCCCACCTCACCTCCACCACCCCAACTGACTTTCCGATCACCACTCTTCTTCGACGACTATTCCGGCGACTGCTCCGATTCCGACGAGTATTCCGATGACCGTTCCTTCACTTTTTAGGTCACAATTCAAAATTTTCAGAAATCATAATTTGTTTATCGGTCACAATCACAACATTTTAATTACGTTACTTATTTTATGGTTACAAACATAAATTTATTGGTCACAAATTAATTATTTTTAGGTCACACATTAGTAATTTTTATATCACACAGCTTATACTCGTCACAATTTATCTAATTCATTGGTCACAAACAATCAAATCATTTGTGACCACCACTTCGCCACTGACTTCACCATCGCCAACACGCACGCAAATCCACCACCACCGTCGCAAATCCCAATCACCGTCGTCACAAGCATGCGCACAACCGCACCACCATGGCACTCACAACAGTCGTCAAACACACCATTACACAGTACCTCCACCGCCCAGCACACACGCACCCAAACCGCCGTCGCACACACCCCAAAACCACCACCGCCATCGCAAATCCCGACCACCACCGTCGCTAGCGCGCGCACAACCGCACCACCATGGCACTCACAACAATCGTCAAACACACCATTACACAGTACCTCCATCGCCGCACGCACACACACCCAAACCGCAGTCGCGCACACACGCACGTTCCCCATCACAGCGCACACCACCAACACCGCAGCCGTCCACCGCACCACTTCGAAAAAAAAAAAAAAAGGACAAGATGCTGCTGCGACGCTGCCGTTCACACTTCGTGTCAAAGCAGCCACCGTCTCACACCAGATCGGGTCGGAGCAAAAAAAAAAAACAACCGCAACCCAAGGTCCACCGCCACCAACGTCGAACTGCGCCGCAACCCAAGGTCCACCACGCCGCGCCGCACCACTAAAAAAAACCATAGATCTGCACCACTTAAATCGCCGCACAGAAAACCCGCCATCGCACCTCACTGTGACCAGGCACCTCACTGTGACCAGGCGGCGGCGGTGACAACCGACAGTGAATTAGAAAAGAGAATGGAGGAGAGGGGAAGGACGGGGCGGCACTAAAGAAAGAATGGAGGAGAGGGACAATTTGGTTGAATGGAGGGGAGAGATTTGGTTTGTAATTTAATTTTAGGGTTTGGGTGTATTAATTTATAATATTTAATTATTAATTATTAATCAAAACCTGAATTTTGCAATAATAAAATTGATTTTGTATTTTTGAAAATGGTAACTTAAATCTAGGTCTAGGTGTAATTTCCTCATTTCACAATCATTAAAACAAAACTTGTTTATATTTTTTTTTCAAACTCGTTTCCTTATTATTATAGAGAAGATCTTGTTAAAATATGCCCAACTTTAGATGACAATTGTTAGAATACTAGGTTTAACAATTTATTATCGAGTCTTGGTTTGTTAAGCTTAGCATGGCTCCTTTGTAGGTTGTCGTGAGCTTAATAGTCGATAGGGTTTTGTAACAACCATGCACTATGATGTAGCAATTGAGTCGATCTAAACTATTGACCAACGCAACCATTGAGGAGTAATGATTTGTTAGTTGCGTCCTTGAGTTGAATGCCATACGAGTTTATCTGTATCTATAAGTATTGGAAGCATAAATATTATGAAGGCTCTCACACGTATGAGACTATACGTAAAAGTTTATAGTCATGGAAACAAAGTTTTCCTCTCATACAATCCCCAAATCTCATCCTCGCCTTCCTATAAATAACCACTCACTTCATCTCAAGCACCAAAAAAGGGAGTAGAAATCGAGATAAAATGGAAATATGTGTAGAAGTTAGAAAGAGTGTGAAAAGGATGGATGTGCTACTCAAAACAAGAAAATGTGAAAATAACGATGAGGCAAAAATATGCTACATTATAGAAACAAAGAAATTTGTTCTCGAAAATTAAGCATATGTCCTTCATGTTTAACTTCAGGGTATTTCGGACAGAAACCGTCTCTAAGATCATTTCTGTAACAAAAGTAGAAGGTTCTTATCACTCGTCAAAATGCTCCATTTAAAATATTTGAGGATGAAAATACAGCGCGAATAATAGATTAGGGACATCCGCTGCCATTTTCCCTGAATATTTACTTCAAATTTGCTCTAGAAAAAGTAATTAAGAGCAAGGGTTCCTTCTTCCAAACAGTAGCAGCTCCACCATATCTCGAGCCTTCATGCTTTCTGCGATACCAACTTCTCTATTCCCTAATGTTGTTAAAAAATTATTACTCATTACACCGCCCTCCGTCGCATTATCATTTCCTCCACCTTTCCTCCACCACCACCGCCGCCACTGTACTTTTGCAGCAGTCACCGTCTGTTCGCCTTCGCCGTTAACAGAATTTCAAGAAATCAGAAGCCCAGAACTCGTGGCCCGGGAATATGCAGACCTCAATCTCTCTGACAAATTTTGCGAGGTACATAACATATGTATGTATGTATTGCATGGTTGTATTTTGAAATAATCGCGTCTTCACGAATCAATTGGAGTTTAATTGATAGTGTTAGGATCAAAGTGGAAAGGAATTAGAAATTTTGAATTTTAATTAATCACGATTCTGCATTTTATTTATTACTGTTGGTATTTTTAATTTTTGCTGTCTTTATACTAATATCAAATGGAACAAGAATAATGATGATTAATTGTTGTCGTTGCAGGAGGTGGGTCATGTTAGAATCCGACAGCATGTTAATCCTCTTCGTTCTTCTCTCATGGTAATTTCTCTTTTGGTAGACATGTTTGTTTGTTTTTTCTCGCAAAAGTGTGCAAGTGTAGTGTGCCCGCCTGAGGTGGATACATTTCTGTATAGGGGAGCATGTTTGTACTTGCCAGTTTATTTTTCTCCCAATTAGGCCAACTAGTTTCTGAAATGTGGAAGTTTGTGTCAAACTAACATGATTCATTGCAATTGTTATGGGTAGATTCCTGCTGAAGCGCCAGAATGGAATGAAGTCTACGAGGATGCAAAATTGCCACTGATGGTGGATATTGGGAGCGGTAATGAACAATCTTTGCAGTTTATGCTCTATTTCCCACTTGTTTAAAGTTATTATTTCTCATTTTCAGTTATTATGGTTTCTGGTTTACTCCTTGTTTGTGCAATAGAAAAACACTTTGCAATTGATGTTGTTATACATAGTTTATTCTAGGATTGGTACTCCACTGGCTATCAGAAAATGATATTTACCTTGTCTAAACAAGTAATTGACTATTCTTGGTTTTGGTTTATTATATTGAGTAATTATTTATGCATTATGAAAATGCAAAGATGCAGGCGACATGCAGTCCATATTTCCAGTCACTATAGTTTTGTTTTAGTTTATTAATTTCATCTACAACTTTGACAAGTGCCATAGTTCAGTTTTATTTTCTGAATCTGTAGATGTAGACTGGTGAAATTATAATAGTTTTCGGCTGGGATAGAGGAGAAGAGGCAGGGGTGTGTTTTCGCAAAGCTTAATCTCTGAACTCCATTTTTCTACAAAATCCTATTTTATAAGGGGAATGGGTGATTTAGAAACTACGAGGCTCAGTGAAAGAGGGGAGGGGGCAGCAAATCCTAGTCTTACTCCAATATTTTTGGAAATTTGCAATTTTTAAGAGGAAAAATATATATCAGAAAGCTGGGCAGGGACTGGGTGCCGTCCACGGGGCAACCAATTTTCTTTAACCTTCCTATTGTGCTTAAAGTTTCTTCCATTTTAAGGTAAAGGTTTCACTAACCACTAATTTGGTAGCTCCATTATATTCAATGTTGTGACCATGGTTTAAAAAGACCCAATTGATTGTGTGGCAAGCAAAAAATGCCTCAAGGCGTTGATTGTGAGGTAGTTTTTGGAGGCATATGCCTCAATTGTGTGAGACACCTCAGAGCTCACCTTAATGATTGTGAGGCGTGTGCTTCTTAATTCTCTAGACTTATTTACTTTACTTTTGGTGTTGCCCTCAAAACGTAAAAAATCTGATTAGCCCATTTTGTGAATACTCACTGCCCAAAATTGTGTTGGAAATAGTCCACTGCCTTACCACTAAAATAATAGTTTCTTTTCTTTTCTGTTTTTATTTTGTTTATTATCATATTCTAAAATATTCTATTATGGATTCTGAAGATTGTTTATAATTTATTATGAGCTTATTTTTCATTTTAATATTTTTTTTTTATATTTTGGTTTACAGTGAGGCTTATACCTCAATGTTCATGCCTTGCCTCATGTTGGAAAAATGCCTTAGTATTGATTATGGCTTTTTAAACATTGGTTGTGACTGGGTTCTTTTCAGTTTAAATAAGTTAGTGAACTAAACTGATATTCAGCAGATTCTTAGAATCCTTGCTGATATGTGACTCCTGAGTCACTATCATAATAGCTTATCTTTAACAATATATCAAGAAAATGAATAATTAACATATTTGAGGGGTAATGAGAATGAAATTTTGTTGAATGTAAAAATTGCATTAGATTTACTGGGAAAAAAAATAAAAAACAATGATAGGTTATATGTTGCATTTAACTGACATAACTTGTTGATGTACAGTACACTGAATATATAAAGAATTACAGGTAGTGGCAGATTTCTTTTGTGGCTTGCTAAAAAAAATCCGACATATAGGAATTATCTGGGATTGGAAATACGTCCAAAGGTATTCACCAAATATCCTCGCTGTTTTTTCTAGAATGCTTCTACTCAACTGAAGAACAATAAATATATATTACTTTCAGTGACAAATTGAATTAGATAAGTACCGAGTTCTCTTATCCGTTCATTTCTTTTTCTTGTGCAGTTGGTCACACGTGCTAATTATTGGGCAGATGAGCTTGCTATGAGAAATATGTAAGATTTCCAAAGACTGCTTACATTGCTTTTCAAATATATTGGAATAGGCTTATGTACGTCTAAATGCAGACATTTCATGTTTGCTAATGCCACGATCTCCTTCAAACAACTCGTATCGACATATCCTGGACCATTGATGTTTGTTTCCATCTTGGTGAGTGCCCTCCTTATACTGAAAGTTGCAAAGTGCTCTCCTATCAACCACAAAAGATTTAACAGGAAAAGTAATTTCTTTAAAGACCAGCTATCTGTTGCTTAGAACTAAATGAGCATTCACTTGTGCATTCAGTGCCCAGATCCCCATTTCAAGAAGAAGCATCATAAAAGAAGGGTTGTGCAAAAGCCTCTTGTTGAGTCAATTGTAGACAGTTTAATGCCTGGTGGACAGGTACCTGCTCAGAACCTCATTTAGTGTCTACTTTTCATCATAAAGTCTTCAAGGGTTGAGCTGTTTATAAAACTGATAGAGTATGATCCTCTGTGATAATACTTTTTTATGAGTTCTTGGAACTTGAATACCTTAAGTGACGTACCTTAGCTGGATCATTTTAAGGCTGTCATCATTGAACAAATCAGTGATTGTCTTGCACAGGAAAAAATGGGAATAGATCTTTCACGACCTTAGGAACAGTTGGATGTCAAGTATAATGTTGTATTAATTTTGCATGTAGATCCTGTCTGTTGATGCAGCTTATAGAAAATACCCCATCACCATCGAGCTTGACATATCCACAATTTGCCATCTTACCATTCGTATCAATAGTAGTACAGAATTCCACTGCTTCTTTTCAATATATCCATTTTTAACATTGGGCTCTGATCTATTTCTTATATATAACAGAAAGGAATTTGTTAAGAAAGCACTGTTACAATCGACGTTTTAAGCTAAGACATCATATCTGCTTGTGTTCTATTGTTGCTTTATATGTTTGATTGTGTACAGTTCATAAGAATTTAAAATGTTTATCCTTTTTCCTTCATCTGTATTTATTGAACAAATAAGTTTCTTTTTTTCCCAACAACTCGTATTTGTGTTCCAACTCAATTGAATGATGTCTTGTTTCATTCTCATATGTATTTCTCATATGTGTAAAGCAAATATAAAAGTTAATCCTTTCTTTACTTTTTTTTAAAATAATAATTTGAGGCATTATTATGTAATTAAGGTATTTAAATCAATAAATATTTTAACAGGATAAACTGCTCACTTGGTTTGTTTTTTTCAAAATCATAAATAATCTCCATGTTTTCTTGTTTACTAATTGAAGAACATATATGACATGTTCCACAAGATGAACATGAGCAGTGTTCGATCAACTTTGACGAGATGTATCTGTAAGTTACCTTGTTGTCATGCTATGGACTTGGGGATATGTCACAACAGCTTAACTTTCTGAGACAGAAGAAAGTTTGGAGGATGTGGCAGATCTATAAATCGGAAACTCCTTCTCGCTTTCATTATTATTATTATTTTGTTTCCTCCTTTTTCCTGGCCTTCTTTATGACAAGAAAAACAAGACTAGTAGCCTACTCATATGACTAGATGCAAGATAGTTGCATACAATGGTTATTGAGAGGGGTGTCCTATTATACCCCTACTTATTAAAAAGTTCATAACGAAAAAGATATATGTTCGTTTTATCTTAAGCTTTATAGCTGTTGGCAGGTACTCATTCAATCAGATGTCCTTGAAGTGGCAATTGACATGAGGAACTATTTTGATGCTAAGTTAGATAAACTTGTACATGTTAACAGTATTTACACTAACATGCTCTATGACACTGAGGGATGGTTGTTGAATAATCCATTGGGAATAAGGACAGAGCGAGAGATCCATGCTGAATTTGAAGGTGCAAGAATTTACAGAAGGATGTATCAAAAGCAAAGGTACATTTTTGTTTTGTTTTTCCTCCCATAAGTATTGTACTTTCTGTTATGATCGTGTCTTTGTGTATCTGCAGTTGATTAAATCCTGGGTGATATGCTCCTCATTTTGTTTCATGAAGCACATGACTTCTAAGTTGAATAGTCTACTTGCAGAACTGCTATGCCAACTACCATGGCCCAGTGATCTTTGCAGCATTCTTAGTTTAAAAGGCCTGGTTCTTGCTTGAATGGCACAAGAAGTTGCTTTTTGAGGAAATGACTAAGAAACATTCCTGGTGCAATCTTTTATCGTTAGTCATCGCCTCCTTTTTTTAGGCCCCATCATCCTCGACTAGCAATGATCTTACTCAATCTGCCATTGAAAGACATTTATGCTCACATTGTAAAGAGAGAGTCATGGGTGGACCAACAGTTCCTTTTGACAAATGAGCTATCCTGTTGAAACCTTCTACTTGATCCAAGAGTATTGTATGTTCGCACCAAATTTTTTGATTTTTTCTTAAGCTGATGCTGCCTTTGCTCTAGTTTCTCCATGTGCCCATATCTATCCACAATGTTCTTTTAGCAGCTAGTGCAATTTCCCGGTGTATTAAGTCGTTAATACGAAACTCACATGTGATGTCCTGAACTTGTGGTCCTTTAATACATTTTCAATGCTTCGGTACATTACCTCTTCTTAGCAAATGAAAAGATGTCATTTATACTAAAAAGAGATGATGTGAAATGCCTAGATACATTTGTAATTGGCCTTACATATGAAGTTCAAATGAGAATTGTGTAAAAAATATCTTCCAAGAATTATTCAGTTGATTGTGAAATAAATAGTTTAATTTTATAATTATCAACCCTTCATAATTAGATGTTTGACATTTTATTA
The DNA here is from genome assembly GCA_019097785.1 of Fraxinus excelsior. Taxonomy (NCBI): domain Eukaryota; kingdom Viridiplantae; phylum Streptophyta; class Magnoliopsida; order Lamiales; family Oleaceae; genus Fraxinus; species Fraxinus excelsior. The sequence goes on along the minus strand of CM032633.1, from coordinate 13,139,121 downwards.
TAAACATAATTAATTTTCAAGAACTTGCTACATTATTGAAATAAGAAAATATAACTTGAAGTCAAGACCCATTAGCAAGATTTTTTGATAAATAAATATAATTGAGCTCTACGCATTACCTCCAAAGGTTTGATGATGGTTGTATTTATGGATATAGAGTGCCATGTGATTTTGTTCTGTACAGATGGTAGAGATTGAGTCTTGTAATTTTTTTTTTATTAATCAATAGGGTTTGTGATCGAACACAATCGTGAAAGTCACCGATAATATGTAGAGAGATTATTTTCGGTTGTATATTTGTTGTAGATATACTATTGTTAAGCACTCCGATTTATATGCTAGACTTACTCCTTGGATTTCTGAAGCTCATGACTCGATTGTATTGGTTTATCTTTTGCAAGACTTCTACAGAGGTCTGACGTTTGACACTCCAACAGCTTATAGAAGTGCTTACAACTAATATTGGCTTCGGAATGAGATGTCTATTTGATCAAGTAACGTGGCGTCACAGTGAAAATTTATTATTGTAAGATATAGCTTTAATTATCTCTCCTGAAAATTAGTCAGTGTTGAGTGACGGGGACTAAACCTTTAATACACTATGCTATATCATTTCAACGATTCACACTCTAAATTTAAGAGAGACATGGCTTAATATGATTTGTGTATTTTTCCCTTTATAAGCGTCTATAAGTTTTCTAATTTAGGTGGGAAATAAAAGTCCATGTTACTATCATGATCAATTCTTTCCATGTGCTGTTGTCTCCTCTTCTCATCCTATTCTCATGCGAAATGAGGAATGCAAGTTGAGGAATGCGATTTAGCTGTCAAACACCCTCAACCCATAATGGGCCCACCCCCAACACATCCTCCGACCCCATCGATAAATGGGAGGTTGAGTTGGAACGACTGTGTTGTTATTTTGACTTTTGACTATTGATATTTCACTTTTGACATTTACTAATATCCTATAAGTGCGTCGATAAAAATGTGATTGGAAGAAAATTAATCGCCACGTACAAGTTCTAGAACCCGTACACCCTATCACATGCCACCTCAATAAAGAGTAAAAAAATAAAAATAAAAAATTACCCGCCTCTCCCCTATGTTTGAGTTGTCTGTGGGGGACAAAATCTCCACCATGTACATATAGCTTCTCTCAATTGGGAGATTTGGAGTGACAGAAGAGAATAAGGTGGCGGTGTGGCTATTTGACAAGTGTGGGGGTGGCCGAGAGCTTATTTGTTAGCTGCACAAAATCCCGTCTACATTTAACAAATTGCAGCGAGGGCACCACTCTACAGTTTCACAACAATAAATAGCTATGTCCCCAAGGAAAGGAATTTGAGCAGACAGCCAGCGTCTGGCCCGACCAAACACGAACTCGTTAACTACATTAAGATACATTGTCTGGCCTAGTGAAGAATGGAAAAAAATGTGGGCCCGCTTCAAGCGTACTTATCGTGTTTGTTTTAAATGCATACACAAAATATTGATTCGATCGATCTAAATCCAAAATCGAGCAAACTATAAATATGAAGGTCGGTCGCAAACATTAAGTAACCTGAATTGAATGCAAGCAAGAAGACTGAGGGCGTGGCGGAAAACAAAATTACTAGATAATACCATCAAAGCAAAAATTTTAAAAATTCGCCCACAATTTTGGGCTTCAATCATTACACAAGTCAAAGTTAAATAACAAGTAAATTGTTAATGCTTGAATAAATATTCCCAATTTTGTAGCAATGACCATTGGATTCAATTGATAGGTTCAAATTAGATGTGAAAATCATCACAATGGTAAGTTCAATAAAAAAGAAAGGCCATGGGAAAGTCAATTGAGTCTTAGAAAATTTAAGAGATTTTTGTCCTGGTCGACAATAACTATAAGTTTATGTACAAATGGATTCTTCACCTTCAAATCTCGACATTCATATTCTCAACATTTTATGTATAATTGTGCAAATGCCTTTGTACGAATCTGTCCAAATGGCTGTCAATAGGCACGTGATTAGCGTATGATCAACATTTTCCTAAGGGTAATAGGTAAGAATTATTCTTGTTGTACACATTTTTTACCTAATTGATTACCGAATTGACAAGTGACGGCCCTCTATTGAAGGGCGTATGGGTCCACAGGCACCCCCCAATAGGGGGCGGCCATTTGTCAATTTAGTACTTATTAAATAAATAATAAACATAGAAGAAAAAGAAAATTTTGTTGGGCCAATGGTCTAGTGAGTTCTATTGTAGACTCCTATTTTATTGTGATATTTTTCTTAAGAACGGTCCAAGGAAGTATGTGGTTGTAGTTTCGTATCCAATTTTTCCACTTTTGGTATTTCTTTAAAGATTTGTCAATTTATCCAAATTTCTCAATAACAAATGAGGTGCCCCATATCTCGTGTTGTCACAATTTAGTGATGACATAGTCTGAATTCAAAATTATGAGTTGTTTACACTGAGCATGCTTCAAAGATATTTACTCCGATTTACATAATTGAACGTGATATATATGAGTTGTTAATGGTTCTTTTGTTTTTTTTCATTTTAATGTGCGATCGGTACATAGACCTGGATCATAAGAATGAATTTTTGAAATTTAGTATGGAATTTTTTTTATTAATCCTTTTTTTTTTGTGAAATTTTGTAATGAGGGTTTGGAGTGAGAGGGATTCAAGATCACGAGTCAAATACAAAATTAAGGGTAATTATATTCGCACAATATTTTCTTATAAATACACCACATTTTTAATTGTATTATTCATTCTTAATCTTTATTTATTGTTATATTCACATTCTTAACTTTTTTCATCACTTTCTTATAATTAATATTTCATCAATCTATAAATCTTGTCGACAAAAGTCCCGAACCGAACCAGACCGAATCGAGCGATTCTTCATAAGTTAAATACTTGAACAAATACCCGAATTGAGAATCGATAAGTTTGGGTCGCTTCTCGGTTCTAGACCAAGAATCTAAGAACCGACTAAGACCCGAATCTAAATAATTTTTATTTTATTTTTCATATTGAATTAATTAAATTTTTTAATTTTTTAAAATAAATTAATCCAGCCAAATTAAATTTTTGTAACTTTGTTAGCCCAACATTTGGACCTTATTATTAAATCTTTTTAATTGAGCAATTTTTAATTTATTTGTATTTGTTAATTGTGTTTTTTCAATTATGCTTGTAGAGTTTCTTACTATGACAAGTCAAACAATTAATGATTAAATCAAATAGTTGGTAAGTATTACCAATACCTAAAAGATATTTTATTTTGATAACTTTTAATTTATATTTCGTATTCTCTATGCAGGCTGTTTGAAGTAAATAAATTATTGATATGGATTATCGATGTTTTAATATTAGTATCTACTTTTTGATATTTGTTTTAATTGAATTAATCTTATTGGACAACTTATTATTTATGTGTTTTTAAACTAAGTTACGTTCATTTGTAAAAGTTACGAATAAATATGTCATTAGTTGTATTTATGGAGTGTTGTTGTAAATGTTAAAAAATTTAATTATGGTACGGAATTGAACAGAACCAAACCAAACTCGAACGATTTCATAATTATATTTGGACTCAACGGTTCCATTTATTAAATACCCAAAAAATTTGGGTCAGTTCGATTCTCTTCAGAATCGAATCGATCCGACCTATGTCCAGCCCTACTTCAAAACAATAGACAAGTATTTAATCATAATTTTGATTTTTGATTTACTTTTTATTTTTGCTTATCAAATACACTCGGGTAAATAAATCATTTTATTCCCTCTTAACAAGATTTTTGATGCAAATCATTATCAAAGATAAGACGAACTAATTAATGAAAGGCTCAATATAAGAATATAACGAAAAAACTTGGGGACACAAGTGTGATAATAATTAAAAATTATGAACATTTTACGCAGATAAATGTGGTGCACTTGTAAGAAAATGTGGTGTGAATATATTTAGCCCTAAATTAATTTGCATATTTGGAAGGTCAAGGCAAAGAGTTGGTATCCGAGGAACTATGAATTATTGCTTGTTCCACATTCAATGAAGTTAGATGAGAAAATCCCGGCTGAGATCTTGCCCACCTAAATCACTAAATGTGTGCATATTTAATTTCCAGTAATAATAAGAACTCCAAGTAAATGAATGATCATGCTAGTTCAATCGTGAAAATAATGGACATGTCTGATTTTCGTAAAATCGTTGCGAGCGGGGACGGGGCGAGGATCGTTGCCCCCGAAGCAGGTATGAAGCGGATATAGGAAACATAGTCTCCGTCTCGCTACCCACCCCGTTTAAAGTTAATTTCAAATTTAGATTTTTTATCAAATAAAAATAATAGATTTATCATATTTTTAAAGATAACATAAGTTATTTTTAACAAATTGGTAAAAAGAAGTAATAATATTTACTAACTAAATCCATAAAAAATAAAAGCAAAAAATAAAATAAATAAAAATAAATGGGCCACGGGACTTGCCACGCCCCACCTTGTATCCGCCATGTCCTGCTTTAAACGAGTTTGAAAATGTGATAATGTAACAAAAATATCCGACGAAATATGTGTAGAAATAGCCAACTCGTCCCCTGCTCGTCTCGTTGACATTACTATATTAGTTTACTCAAAATTATGTATTTTCATTTTTTTTTTTTCATCTTAGATTCGAGCATTGATTTTTTACTGTTTCAAGGTTGATATATGAATTGATTTTCAAAATATGGATGAGATCGGGCTCACATCATAGATGGTGTGAAAAATTTTAAAATTGTATAATTCCATTTAATGTAGGTTTAGTCAAGTTGCGGCCTTTATTTGTTTTCGTGAGGGAGGCATTCATGTGCGGTTTAGTTATTTGCAGGGCCCAAACGCGCCGCTAACTTTACATGCACATTAGCTGTCATCCCATGTAGCTTACGGATTAAATTAATTGTACGCTTATGGTTGACATTTCACTGTGTCAAAATTTGTGTCATTGATTGTTTAAAATATTTTTAAAATTAATGTGTAAAAAGTTACCACCTCATAAGTGTGTTAAATTTAATGTCAACAAAGATGTTAATGTAGCATGATTGTCAAAAAAATATTGTATCTCCATTCTATTTATATAGGCTGATTTTAATTTCACACTAATTAAGAAATTTTATTTAATATTATTGAAAAAATAATGTTTGTAAAGAATTTTCCTAGTTTACCCTTATTTAATTATCAACAACTTTACTCCCTTCGAGAAGGATGGTTTCAAGGAGTATGTAAATTTAAATATGTACAATTTCAAGATTAAGCTCATTTTGGGCTCCATTAATTTCAAAATATACTTCTCTCTTTTTTCAATCACACACTCTCCCCATAAACCTAATTTTTTTTAATCATAACATTCTAAAAAAAAAATCGCTATTTTGAAATATATTTTCCCTCAAATTCTCATTAAAATGGAATCCAAACAGGGACTAAGTAGGAAAAATTAGTTATAATTATGCAAATTAAATAAATACATATTAGTTAACAAACAAAACAAATACATTCACAATAAAGAAAAAAAAAATGATTTGGAACAAGAAAATAGGAAGAGTCAATCTATATAAATGGGACGAAAGGAATATCATTCACGACTATCGTCGTCACCCTAAATGATTTTATTGAACATGAATCAAGAAGTTTAATACCACCCAAATGGCACGAATGTCAATGCTATTGTACTCTTTTATCTATTATAATTAATTAACTAGTAGCAAGGTTTCTAACCTTTTCATGCTAGGTACATTTGAATTCCCAACCTACGAAAAGTAGCATTCACATCCCCGATATTTAGCAATCGAAATAATTTTGAACAAAAATCATTCAAAGAATCGTCGAAATTACATGTACAATACAAATTAGGCATATTGTCAAGGCCTCGAAGGATTTTTTTTAAAAAAAGATGACATTGCTATTTAAAAAAAAAAAAAACATTTCTCTTTAGGGTACATTTCCTTTTTGTTGTCTATTTTGAAGAAAAATAACTCATTTTCTGATATTACCAGCAGACAAATAATGGTAGGTGGCCCATTTTTGTGATACATATTGACAAAATTGGTCTCTTCTTTTCTAATAAACATATTTTATACGGCATTTGTGGCATGTCTTTATACGATGTTCAATGCTTCCGATTGAGTAAGCTTTTAGTTTTATACGACATTTTCAAATATACATATTTTATGTATAAGTAGAAAATTTTACTTTCTTATCGTTGGATTACATTCAAACATTGAATAACTTTTTATTTTTTTCTTTTTATCAATTAATCTTTTTTATTTCTAAATTTTCTTATTAATATATAAATAAGGGTAAATAGCACAAAACGTCTATACATTTCAATGTCATTTTGCAAAACGTCCATACCTTTCATTTTTTGGTATTTTCACAATTAAGTTCCACATTTCATTGCACAAAAGTCATTTTCAACCATTTTTTTCAATAAAATGATGATTTTACCCTTCTACTTAAATGAAAAAATAAAAATAAACAACTAATTGCAATCATAATCCTAAAATTTTCAAAATATTACAGATAAATCCTAAATTTTCCACCACGACCACTTTCACAACCCCACCAAGCCGCCATCTACAGATCCACATAACACCACATTCTGGCCACCACATCCGTCGGATTCCATCACCACTAGCTTCGCATCACTCTCTTCAACATCCTCTCTCACAATATTGGTCATAAAATCTGTCGAAAACAACCACATTGGCAACCTAAAATACCAAAATGTCGTATACAACTCCTCACGGCAACTCCACTTTCGGCACCACCCATGGTCGCGCACCACCACCGACAGTTACCCCTCACCCAACAAACCTATACATGACCTCATATCAATCAAAATTGCATCAAAACATTTTACTGTAATCTAGACATTCGACAGTGACGACGTCCATTTTACCAAACTCTTCTCATTTAATTCATGCATCCCACAACACTAAATTCTCAAATTGGCATCAATTGAACCATCAACAAACCCAAACGACAATGGGTATAAATATAATTGAACTAATTATCCCCCAATCATTTCAATATCTGGTTCAAAACTCTCCACGAACGTGGTACACGAAGAGAGTTATCTGACCAAAATTGGTGGGTCATAAGTGCTCCAACCTTCAAATTCATGTGGGGGAGGACGGTGAGGGAGTGAAGCGAGGCTGGTGGTGGTGGAGTCTGGTGGGCATGGTAACAGAAAGGTGGTGCTATATGGATATATAGGTGGCAGTTTGGTAGGTTGTGAAAGTGGTGGTAGTGGTGGAGAATTTATGATTTCTTTGTATTTTTTTTTAAAAAAAACTTAAGGACTATAGTTGCAGTTAATTTTTCATCTTTTTCTTTTTGTTTTATTTGAATAGGAGGGTAAAATCAACTTTTATTGAAAAAAAAATGGATAAAAAGGACATTTTGCCCAATAAAAGGTAAAAGGTATGGATGAAAATGTTAAAAAATGAAAGGTGGGGACGTATGGCAAAATACCATTGACCAGTAGGGATGTTCTGTGCTACTTACCCTATAAATAAATTCTTCTAAGTAAAATTTTTACGCTCACCCAAATATGCATATCCCACGCATAATTAAATTTCACTATATGATACTTTTTGGACATCTCAAAGAAAAAAGAATTAATTAAATGTCGGCATTCAGTAATACAAAATAGTTATAGCCACCGTTTGACAATCATCATTTCAAAACTTTTTTTTTCTACATACTTATTTACAATCACGTATTCACACAATAAAATATTTATCACTTAAGCATAAAAATCTCCTCTATTTTTTAACTACACATTGTTTACTATTTTTATCTAAATAATGATTGTCTAGTTTCAATTTTATTAAAATATAATAATCTAGGCAAGGCCGTCAAGAAAGTCTAGAGCATCTAGATGCTTGTCATCTTGCCTAGTTTGACTACATTGCCTAATAATAGTTCGAAATTTATGCTGAAGAAGAAGAGGGAGGGTTTATGTGTCTAACTGGATTAAAACTTTATCAAGTGTGTCAGTTTAACAAGAATACTTAAATGATTCAAAAAATGTAAAAAAAAATAAAAAATAAAAAATTAGGAGAACATTGTAAAAGAATGATATTTATTATAAAATTCAGTAAACATATATTATTTGCAAATTCAAAAATAGTTAAACAAAATTCATTTTTTCCCTCTAAAAAGCGACATAAAGAAAATTAACCGTCCAAGTTTTATTTTGTAATGTAGCCGGATACGTAGAAAGTCAAAATCCAATCAACACTGCTACATGTACACCTTTGTTGACAGATTACAGGTGTACACGATAGGCGTAGAAGTAGCTTAATTGAAATCCAATCGACTCCTCTAAAATATTTGCAGATAGGGTAGAGGGTGACGTAATGCATGACATCAAACTTATGTCTTAACATATTTTATAGAGCAAAATATTAGAGATATTTTTGGGATTGGCTATATGTTGCTATCATTTTATCACTTTAGAACCCATGTGGTGGCATGTTGGATAAATCATCGAGATCCTCGATGAATTTGTCTTTTTTTTCGATGTCACATTCAAAATTCATTCCACTTTATAATACACATTAGTCCAATCAGCTTCGTTAATTTTCAGATGAAAACTCTATAGAGTGATTGAAGCGTACATTAATCTTCTCTAAGCATGTGCCGTCTGCTAGTTAATTAATATGATTTGTCCTAATTTGTCAATTACAATAAAACCGAAGGTCGAGTTAAGAGATAACACTTTTTTAGCACGAGTAATGATATTCATCATTATCGGTGGTAGAGATGGCAAAAAAATCCGGCCCGTCGGGGCGCCGCCCCGACGGGTTGGCAGGGCGGGGCGCCCCGCCCTATTTAAAAAAAAAAAATTGAACGTTGTTTGTCTAATTTTGGACATTGTTTGTTTTCATTGTTTGGTTTGGATATTGATATAATTATTTTAAGTATTATTTACTTTGGATTATAAAATTTTGAATTGTATTTAATTGAAAATTTTGGTTTTAAAAAAAAAAATCCAAATGGGGCATTAAACGGGGCAAAAATCCGTCACGCCCCGCCCCGTTAAAGGCGACGCGGGGCGCGGGAGGGGATTGGCGCCCCGCCCCGTTGCCATCACTAATCGGTGGTAAGTACCAATTTAGATGGTAATTATGTGACATTAAATAATAGATTCATTTAAATGTAAAGTCATACTCATTTTTAATTAAACCAATAAAAATGAACGGCCCACTTAAACTGGTACTAGATAACATTTTTTTTTTTTTGGCATTAAATTAATCTATATAAAAAATATTCATTACAAAAAAAAATTAAATGAGCTTGAGTAGTTCTAAGCTCCCCTATCTCCGCCCCTCACTAGATCTCCAACGAAGGCTGCACTAATGTTTGCTTAATTAATATTGTTAAGTGATTTTGCAATCGTTAGACAAGGTTTTATTTTCGTGGATGACACGTGTCGAATTTGTCCAATGTGCAGTGTCATTTGTACCCTCTTCCCTTTTATCTAGTTTTCTATTTTGAATGGAGACGGTATTTAGATACTTATAAGCAAATATTTCGAGTTATGAATGTGAAATACAATCGAAATATGTTTGAATCAACCCCCAAATCATTTGATACAATGGAGACAGTATTTAGATACTTATAAGCTTGATTTTCTAAAACATAAGGTTAAATCTACAGTACCTCTTGAATACCTAAGAATCCACTTCACTGACTCCCAATGTTGTTTATCTAGATTGCTCATATATTTACTCACAACTCTCACTGCATGTGCTATGTCTGATCTTGTACACACCATGGTATATGTAAGATTGGCAATAGCATAAGCATAAGACACCTTGACTATGTAGGCTCGCTCTTACTCTATAAAGGGTGAGTGCCGATTGAGAGCCTGAAGTGACTAGCCAAAGGAGTACTCATCGATTTTGCATCATCCATCCTAAATCTACTTAGCACATTCTTCGCATACTCTTGTTGTAACATTTTTAAGACATCACCATCCCTAGTAATTCTCATCCCAATAATATGTTTTACAAAATCCAAATCATTTATTGCAAACTCATTAGATAATTCATTTTTCAACTTATCTATTTCTTGTTTGCAAGCAACTGTAATTAACATGTCATTTACGTATAGCAACAAGATAGTTTAAGTGTTACCAATGTTTTTTAAATAACGACAGTGATCCCCCTAACACCTTATGAAACCATTACTTCTCATAAAATTTTCAAACTTCTCATACCATTGTTTCGAAGTATATTTAAGACCATAAAAACACTTTTGAAGTTTGCTTACCATTTTCTACTTCAAAACCTTGTAGCTACATAATATAAATTTCTTCCTCAAAATCACTATGAAGAAAAAATGTATTTGCATTCTTTAATTGGTATTATTTTACAAAGTTTTCTCTCATTTTGGTAACTCTGTGGGTTGTCATGACTAATTGAACGATAATGAGTCCGTTTCATCCTTCATGACTAACACTCCCACTTGATTGATTCGTCAACATGTACAACTTCACTACAACTTTCTGGTTCACCTATATCACTTAATAGAATATAATGCAATGCTGAAAAATATCTCTATGGTGGTCTAATAGTTCCGCTAGATCTTTTGTTGAGTATAGAAACCCTAATTCCATCATCAAGATCAATAAATTCCTAGAAAGAAAATAAATACAAGAACACACAAGATTGACGAAGGTTAACATCAATGTGAAACTATGCCCTCTTCTATCACTGTAATATTTCACTTTGCTATAAATTGGTCACAAGATGTTGACAATAATGAAATAATCAAGAATAAATATGAACACTAAAATTTATGTGGAAACCCAAGATAGGAATAAACCACAAGCAGAATAGGAGAATTTCACTATAATCAACAATGAATGTTTTTACAATATCAAGATCTCAATACTCTCAATTGAAATCTAAGTTCTCTAACTCTCAAGATGTTGTTAAATGTATTTATGGAGATAAAAAAAAAAAAAAGAGGTGGAATATATATGAGCTTCTTTTGGAGTTATAGATGAAGAAAAAAAAAACATAAAATCAGAAAAAAAAAATCGAGATAAACCTATCACGAGGCGCCACCGAGCCAGCGTCCTGACGCTTGGGATGTCAAAACCAATATGGGCACCGCAGCGCCGACATTGTGGCATCGAGCTCTCTGCCTCTAGATTCTTCAAGAGAGCTGCAGCGTCACGATGCCCTCTTTCGGTAATTATGCCTCCAATGTATTTTCTTATTTCAAAGTCAAACTCCCAGTTCTTGTGAAATTTCATCTTTATTAATTAGGAATTCCGAAACCAAGACTCAGACTTCTTCTGTTTAACCAAACATTAAATCACATGAAACTTGGGTCACACCACAACAAATCTCCATCTTGAACCAAATTCCAACACAAGGAATTCAAAAAACACATCTTCAAGTAAACACCACTCCTCCTCTTATGAACAAGCCCATGGGCTAAATCAATGAGAAACATCAACTAAGTTCAAGCAATGCTCAAACTTAGCAATGAGAAGTGGTTTTGTCATCATATCAGTAGAATTATCCTTGGAATCAACACTGTTCACTACAATATCACCAAAAGCAATCACATCACTCACAAAATGATACCTCACATCAATGTGCTTGGTTCTCTCGTGAAACATCCGATCCTTAGTAAAGAAAATAATACTTTGACTATTATAATATACTGTAGAAATTTGCAAGTCTTCACTAATTCCACTAATCAATCCTATCAATCATATAGCCTCTGTAATGACCATGTACTCCGCGTCTGCTGTAGACCAAGCTACTGTATTTTGCAAAGTAGTTTTCGAGCTGATAGCACAGTCTTCGAGGGTAAACACATGCACTGTAAATGATCTCCTCTTATCAAGATCTCCTACATAATCTGAATCCACATACCCAATAACTCTATATATATTTCTATCAAAATGTAAACAATGCTACTGCACATGGAGCGAGGTTTATCCACTGCGCACTTACGGATAGTGACTGCGGGTTCCTACCTCAAAAAAAAAAAAAAGAAAAAAAAAAAAAAGAATGGGCAATTAATTTATTCTAATTTCAAATCTTATGCTACTATTTTGATTTAATTATTTTTCAATTTTTAACCGACAATATAAAAAAATATGTTAGTTCTTAACGCTTATGAAACAATAATACGTAAAATGTAATAATAAAAATTGCACCATTTTTTAAATCATGATTTTTTTTATTTTCCTTTTATTTAAAACTTAAAAAAATTTAAAACCAAACAGTTTTACCGCTTTATCTAATATAAATCCCGATGTTGATAAAAGAAATAATTATCAAAATAAATTTAGTTTACCAATATAATTTCCATCATTAAATAAATAATGCAATATAAAATAAAATATTAGTTAGAAAATTAAGTTGGTAATTAAATATATTAAAAATAATTTCTGATTAAACGGACTTCTTAGCTAAATATTAAATACATAAATAATTTAATAGATTTAATTAACCCAACAAATTGATGGACGATTTTGTCGAGAATAAAATATAATAAAAAAAATAACTTATCTATAAGTGATGTCAATTATATTTTACCAAAAAAATAAAAATAAGATTGAATTTAACTAGTTGAAAACTTTAAAAAATAAGAAAAAAAATATAAAATTTCGTAACTGATACTGATGACTTCTTCTTGTGCTCGAAACACGGTTGTTTGTTAATGAATTTCTGTCAAAATTATGGCAATATCGTCAGCCATTATCGACGATATTTACATCATTAAATTCTATTAGTTTAATTATTAGTTGTGAAAATTGCCTTAACCATCAAAAAAAAAAAAAAAAAAACACATATAATTCTACTATATAGAAAAAAGTAATGTTATTCATCACCATTAAATGAAATTGTAATGCATTCGAACAATGAATTATGCAATATCTTCTGCCCATTTCTTAAATTTCATTTCAACCCAAAAGATTTTAAACAACTATAAGTTATTTGATATGTAATACTAGATTGAACAAGACGCTACCTTTTTTCAGTGTTGTTAAATCTTGTCCACTACTTGAACACCTAATTTCTTAACGATGTCAACTAGGGGTGTTAAAGGGCTAGCTCGACCCTTTGACACAACTTTACCAACAAGACGGCCCTTTTTTAAGGGTTCGACCATGCCCAGCCTGTATACTTTTATATATATGTAATGTTTAAAAAAGTGTTTTTATATTAGTATGTCATTTGGTCATGCTTTATGGTTTCTTATACTTAGACTCATTTATGCTCGCTTTTACTTGACCTCATCTTACCACATATTTATACTTTACACATTTTAGAATACTATAGCAAGATCTACACTCACCGATCTTTTCGCCTTGTAAATTTGGTATGACGGCTATTCTATTCCTTGACCGCCACAAATATAGGCTTTGGACCGGGTACCTGCGCTGCCCGAACTCTTTGACCACCCCCAAGGACAAAATTGGTATGTACATTTGTGTATATAAGTCTATGTTTGATTCTCATTTTTTAAAATTTCATTTTTAATCACATATTCTCTTATAAAATAATATTACACGTAAATCGAAAAGTTTTTCTTACTTTTTAATCATACAATTTTTAATAAAATATTATTTCAAAAATACATTTTTTGTCCAAGAACGAGGCTCGAACAAAGGATAAATATTTGTTGATACTGTATGTTTATCCTATGGAAATAAAAAATACAGTTACGGAAATGAAGAAGTCATTCTCAAGACCACAGGCGTGTCTGAAAACGATCCTCTTCTCTCAATTTTGTACGAAGCGTCGTTGGTTACAGCTGTATCCAATCACCCATGGGTCCCACTCTCTTTATATAAATTTATTATATAAAAATATACCACCCATTTATAAACATTAATTATTCATTAATTAATTCCCAACCCACTTTTAGGCAGCGTTTGACTGTGCTTAAAGGGATAATTTCACTTTTAACAATTTATTATTTGGTTATCCGGACTTTTCAAAACAAAAAGTTTTCACATGAAAAAAAAAAAGAATATTTTTCAAGAATAAACAAATATTTTCATCACAATAAAAGTGATTTTTTTTCATTATTTAATAAGCGAAGATAATTTGACATATATTATAGCAAATACCGTAATCGAATCTCATCCATAGCTGTTACAAAAAAAAATAAAAAAAATAAAAAATAAAAAAAATAAAAAAATTGTGCACCTATCAAATATAGTCTGTGTTTGAGCCACATTATTTTTCTCATTCTCATTCTTCTACGCATTTTCAACCACACATTTTTCAATAAAATAATATTTTCCATCACATCAATAACTTTTCCTTCATTTTCAACAACATATTCCCCACTTATTTTATATTTATTTCTAACAATTTATTAAAAAATATGTTTTTTATTATTGGAGGGTGTTTGGCGTAGATTAAAATCAGATTTTAAGTGGATTATGATAGAAGTTTTTGAAATGTGTAGTTGAAAAAACGTGGGACCCATGAAAGATATGATTGATATTGATTGTTTGACTTTGACTTTGACTCAGATTAAAATCCGACTCAAACATAATGGCAGCCAAACACACACCAACTCTCAAACAAGAAAAACGGAGAAAAAGACATTTCCCTCACTTTTATAGCCTTTTAGATGGGGTACTACATAGGGTAAATTTTATTGAAGGTCAGCCAACTTTGAGCAAAGTTTCAATGGATCACCCAACTTTAAAACGTTTCAATCAAATCACTAAGCTTCATAATTATCTCAATTAAGATCATTTTGTTAGTTAATGTTAATGCAATTGACAAGAAATTAGAAATACCTACGCAGATCTTAAGCTAAGTGATTGGAGCAACATTCGTTGCTGACTTTGCAAGTTTTCGAAGCCCTAATCAACGTTAACGCAATTGACAAGAAATACCTATGTGGATGTTAGCAATTGGAGCAACATTCATTGCTGACTTTGCAAGATTTTGAATCCCTAATTTTCCTATTTCCCCCGAACTTGTTTTGACTCTAAATATTTCATGGTATGGAGTTGTGACCCAGTTTTGAGTTACTCAAATTGCATTTTTGAATTATTTCAAATGTATATTTTATCAATACATTTAAAGCAATCGACTTCGTCTTCCTATATGGCAATCCTATTATTTGATTAACGCCATCTAACCTAATGTCTGGATTTGAAATAAAACTAAAATTTGGTGACTTTATTGGAACATTGCCGATATATAAATACACAAATTAAATGAACATACAAATGTGGTTTAATATGCTATTTTTATTAAATTAATACCAATATTCCTTTACTTTCTCCACCTATTTCGTTCCAAATAATGAACTCTCTCTCTTCTCTCTCTTTCCCACACACAAACTGTTGACACTCTGCTAAATACATCTACATATACATACATATACATCAGTGTGTATATACACTTCTAACCCAGAAATACACATGCATATGTATTTTTGGTATATGTAAAATTATATGAAGATGTGTTTGGTTTTTCTTTACAATCATTAATACTTTTATTTTTCAAACCCAATCTTTGATCATTCACATTTTCTTTCTCGGATCTGCAGAAAAGGAGAAAGAGAGAGAGAGAGATAGTGAGAACCCATTTAGAATCTTGGTCTGTTTTGCTCAAAGAAAATTGAAATCTTGTTTTTTGGGTAAAATTGAACGAGAAAGCCATGAGAATTTTCACCACTTTTAGGGAGGAATACTTATAACCCAACTCCAAAAGTGGCCTTTTAAAGTAAAAGCTTTCATAGTAAAGGTGGGTTCCTGAATTAATTATTCCTTTTTGTTTCGTTGCTTAATTTGCATAATTCTGTTAATGTATTTCAGTTTTTGCATGTATGTAATTTTCTTATTTTGCGTGACTTTTACTTTGTTTTGCATGTTTAAATTCTTTATTTTTTTACTGTTTTGAGTTCAATTTTGTGGGTTTGCAATAATTGACTGTTCTCATTTTTATTTTTCAATTTGGGCAACTTCTACGTATGAGAAAAATTATGCAGCTTGAATGATGTAAATAATTTATTTTTATTCTACTGAAAATTTGAGCGTATAGAATATGTAATAAGCTTCTCAATAGATCCTCCCCACGAAAATAGTGAAAAAGATAATTAAATACTTTAATCAAAGGATTTGTTGAAAAGAATGATGGAGGGTTTCTAATAATTTATGTTATTCCTTTTGATATTAGTTATTGATTTTTAGGGGAAAAACAGAAATACACGCAAATTGGCTGCTATAAATGTTCAATCTTTTGCAGAAGAGTGGCAGACGCGAACAGGCTGCTAAGGGATTACTACCCTGCTTTTTGCTTCCTAAAAACTCACCGCTATGTTAAATTTGTACGTCGCAAGCATTTTTGTTGTTTATGTAAAAATCGGCTGTGCTCATTGCCGGGCATTGTAGTAATTTGTCTTTCTCATGAATCAGAAGTGATTTCTGTGGAAAAAAATATTGCCATCTCTGCTTTGAATTTGTCAATCTGTCAAACTTGTAGGTCAACAAATAAAATGGAAAAGTAAACCAGTCAAGGGAGAGCATAGTCGAGCTGTTGTTGGTCAAGCCTTTGGAGATTCTTTTCAACGTTTTCGTGCATATTCTGTTTAATTTCATTCCTGCTGGATCAAGTTATTTCCAGTGCAACTTGATTGTATTGTTCGCCATAAAGTCAAATCTTAAGATGGTGTTCTCTAAATATAAAGATCATTCTTCATTATTTCTAAAAAATGAAGGTCTGTTTTTATTGTTTAAGTTCAGGTAACTGTTCTGGAAATTGCTGTATTTCATCTCTCTTTGGTTAAATGGTCATTGACTTAGAAAATTGAATAAACTAGATAGTGCAAAGTAAATTAAAATTCCATCTGGACTGGAAGATTATTTGACATGAATAGGACGCGAAAGTCTACTTATTTGCTTTGGCTTCACTCGTTCAGTATTCAAGTTAATTGCTTTGAAATTGTAGTATCTTTCATTTGTTGATTTTTGACTTAATATTTGTAGTATGATTTATTGCCATACACTCGATTACATAATAAATCGTACTAAATAAGTTATGCATGATTGACTGGATTTCTGATTGGAAGATGCTAGCAACCTTTTCTGTGACCCTAAATAGTAGTTTCATGGTATAAGTATGATCCGTTTTGACAATTAAGAATCATCTCGATTTACTTCTCCTAATCTAAGTGTTAAATTACTTTGGTTTGAGATGTTGCTGGTATGTACAATATTTATCCAAGGATCATTAGCCCTTACTTTAGCTAATCCAGTTGATTTTGTAGTGAATCTTGCTTCTTATCATACTGAAGGTGGGGCAAAATTCAAACAATTTTGGTGCCTTTGAAACAACTGTTCAGAGTTTTCTAACAATATTATATCTCATGACGACGTTCCTCCTGACATGAATATTTGATAAGCCTAAGATAACATTGTTCGTGTTTTCTTTAACACTGTTCATTTTGATTTGAACTCTCACACCTTCACGACATTATCTTTAGTGCAGACCTTTCCATTGAACTGAATTTGACTGTTATAAGCAATTCAACTTCTCCTACTCTGATCTTCAGTTGTTAACGTGACAGACTTTCAAATCTGCCAAAGACGAGCTTTTGGCAAATGGAAAAGAACTTCTGATAAGAATGGATCCTCAAGCTTTTATTAGGTTGTCAATTGGGTCACTAGGACTCAGAATTCCCGGAACGCCTCTAACTGCAGCAAAATCTGATATTCATGCATTCTCTTCTTCATGTATATGTGAGATCCGCCTGCGTGGCTTCCCTGTGCAGACAACAACAATTCCCTTAATATCCTCTCCTGAGACGAACCCTGACTCTCACAGCATTGCCTCCAGCTTTTATCTTGAAGAATCAGACTTGAAAGCAATGTTGGCGCCTGGATGTTTCTACACGTCTCATGCATGTCTGGAAATAGTGGTTTTTACAGGTCGGAAGGGCTCCCATTGTGGTGTTGGTATCAAAAGGCAGCAAATTGGGACATTCAAATTGGAAGTGGGTCCCGAATGGGGTCAAGGAAAGCCAGTTATTCTTTTTAATGGCTGGATTGGCATTGGAAAAAATAGGCAGGAGAGTGGAAAACCAGGAGCAGAGCTTCATTTGAGAGTGAAGCTGGACCCTGATCCAAGATATGTCTTCCAGTTTGAGGATGATACTAAATTAAGTCCCCAAATTGTTCAGCTTCAAGGGACCAACAAGCAGCCTATTTTTAGTTGCAAATTTAGTCAAGACAGGTGATATTGAATTTACTTGCTTTATTTTACCTTTTCATGGTTAATTAAATATTCGTTTGGAAGATATAGTTTATTTTGGAAAAAAATTGTTAGCGCCGAGTAAATGACAAGAATGGCTTGATTCTTTGATGAAGCCTAAGGCTGCCCATCATGCCAGACCACTTATCCAAACCCTTCTATATACAAATGTCTTCTTAGGTTCTGAACTTGTTATAAGAGAATTTTAGCCCCCATTTGGTTTAAGCCAAATATTAGATTTTCAGTATATTTTGAAAAAAATTGATGAAATGTGTGGTCAAAAATGAGTGAGAGGAAAAATGAGTGCCATAGAAATTCAGGGCCAAACAGGGGATTAATGTTTCCTGGTCGCGATTTGCATGCCATTGATGGACTATGTAGAGTTTCCCTGTTTAACTTTTTTAGTGTCGGTATAAATTTGTAGGGTATCCCAGGTAGATCCTCTGAGCACCTTCCGGTCAAGTTCAGCTGATGGTGTGTACCAGGATGTCGAAAGACGAGAGAGAAAAGGCTGGAAGGTGAAGATACACGATCTCTCTGGCTCGGCCGTTGCAGCAGCCTTCATAACAACTCCATTTGTTCCATCAACAGGTTGTGATTGGGTGGCTAAGTCCAACCCAGGAGCTTGGTTGATTGTTCGACCTGATGCATGCCAGCCCGAGAGCTGGCACCCATGGGGAAAGCTAGAAGCATGGCGTGAACGTGGCATCAGAGACTATGTCTGCTGCCGGTTCCACCTTCTATCAGAGGGGCAGGAAGGTGGTGAACTTCTCATGTCTGAGAGATTGATGAATGCCGAAAAGGGAGGGGAGTTCTTCATAGATACAGACAGGCAGGTCCGGGCAGCAGCAACAACTCCGCTACCAAGTCCACAGAGCAGTGGAGACTTTGCAGCACTGAGTCCTGTCGTAGGTGGATTTGTAATGAGCTGTAGAGTGCAAGGGGAAGGGAAATGCAGCAAGCCGTTGGTGCAACTAGCCATGCGACATGTAACGTGTGTGGAGGATGCAGCCATCTTTATGGCTCTTGCCGCTGCCGTTGATCTCAGCATTGAGGCGTGCAGACCATTCCGTCGGAAGATCCGGAGAGGTACTGCCCATTCGTGGTGACATTTGATTGCCAAATGAAAGCCCTCAACTTCCTACCGTTGTAGCGTCTTGACATTTTTGTATAGTTTCAACTTTGGATTTTCATATCCTAACACTGCCGTGACTGTGGCTAACGAAATATGTAGACCCGCTACTGTACTGTGTTGATTATACGCTGAAGTGGTAATCTTGCCTTCTGTTAATTTGTTAGGCCATCTTACTATCGATTCGTCCCAATTTCTGCAGAACTTAAATCGAAAACGACAGGTTTTTGATATAATCGGTACTTTCACAAGTGAGACGTTTGAGTTTTTGTAGGTGCAGTGTTTTGGATTGGTTTAATAGAATTTACTAAAATGCTAACATAGATCGTCGAACGAAGAATAATTATTATAAATAGGAAGAGCCAAATGAAAATAAAGCAAAACCCAAAACATGGTTTAATAAATTTGTGCAAGTTGTAAAGGAATCTCCAATTGATACAATGGTCATCTAACAAGGCATCTCAATCTTCTCACGAGTATTTTCATTACTTGTGTAGAATTGCACTACATATTTCCTTTATTGTACGAACCATAAAGTTGCATGAATTTTAGGTAGACAATAATCAATCTGAGGTGTGCTCGACATGCCTGTGAAGTGCTCACCAGTACCGCATTTCTAAAGGGGATTTTTGGGTGTGAAAGTCCTCTCAGCGTTTCGTGGAAAATTCTTTACAGGAAAGGCCGAAGCTTCGGCCAATGGTGTGCCTCCCTTCAATATTTGTCACTGTTTTTCCTTTCATAGTATTCCATCACAAAATCCTTCCAGCAATGATCACTCACCACTCTTCCTCAACAACAACATTCCTTTTCAGCATCCTTCAACCTCCATCACACCAGACTCATCTCCTCCTTCAATTCCCACTGAGGATCATCTGCACGCTCACCTGGAATGTCTCAAACAGACTCTGCATCACCTCATCCAATCTCTAACTTGTCTGCACCTCCACTTAGAAGATCAGAAAGAATCCATAGACCACCTTCATATCTTGAACATTACCACTGTAATTTGGCTATGCACAATGAGTATCAGCCCCAATCTGATTCCAAGGTAATTGTTCCACCTGAAGGCGGTAAACAATATGACATTTCAGCATATGTTGGTTATGACAAATTGTCTCCTGCTCATAGAGCTTTTGTGTTGTCCATTTCATCATCCTCTGAGCCAACATCTTATTATCAAGCCTCCAAATGTCCAGATTGGTGTGCAGCAATGGATACTGAATTTCAAGCCTTAGTTGCAAATAATATTTGGACATTGACAGTTATGCTCCCTCATAAGACCCTCGTAGATTGTAAATGGGTTTACAAAATCAAATAAAAAACAGATGGTGGAATAGAGAGAAAGAAAGCAAGACTAGTTGCAAGGGGTTTCACGCAACAAGCCGGGTTAGATTATCAGGACAATTTTTTCACCTGTGGCAAAGCTAGTCACAATTAAAGCCCTCTTAGCAGTGGCTGCAACACAACAATGGCTCCTATTCCAACTTGATGTAAACAATGCTGTCCTCCATGGAGATTTGGAAGAAGAGGTATATATGCGCATGCCTCCAGGGTATGAGCAGCAAGGGGCCAATGGTGAAGGGCTTGTTTGCAAGCTAAATAAGTCCATCTATGGCCTCAAACAGGCCTCCAGACAATGGTTCAACAAGCTATCGAGTTTCATTCTATCTCAGGGGTTTGTTCAATCCCAGTCAGATCATTCACTTTTTACCAAACTCAATGGCTGCTCATCTACCATTATATTAGTCTAAGTTGATGACATCATCATTGCTGGAAATGATGCGGCATATATTGAAAGATCAACGTTTTAAGCTGAAAGATCTAGGAGCTCTGAAGTTTTTCTTGGGTTTGGAAGTGGCTAGAAACAACGCTGGAATCTCTATTTATCAGAGGAAATATGCCTTAGAAGTATTGGAGGATGCAGGATACTTATGTGCCAAACCTGCCAAGACTCCTATGCAACAAAATTTGAAACTCACTAAGTCAGATGGTGAGCTAATTCCTGATCCTAGCACTTACAGAAGACTGGTAGGGAGACTTCTCTATCTCACCATTACCAGATCAGACCAGACCTTTCTTATCCGGTTCAGATTCTTAGTCAGTATGTTGGCTCACCTAGACAACCACATCTCAATGTTGCTTTACATGTGCTGAGGTACCTAAAGGGGACTGTAGGACAAGGTCTATTCTTTGGGAAGGATTCAGAGGCCCAGCTTAAAGGATTTTGTGACGCAGACTAGGCTTCATGTTCATATGCTCGAAGATCAGTCACAGGGTATTGTATCTTCTTGGCTGCAATACATACTTGCTGATTTGAGAATTAAGAACAAGAAACCAGCACTCCTATTCTGTGATAATCGGGCAGCCATACACATTGCGGCAAATCAAGTATATCATGAAAGAACAAAGCATATTGAGCTAGATTATCATGTGGTTAGAGAAAGGATTCAAGAAGGGAAAATCAGAACCATGCATTTATGTTCTAAAGATCAACTTGCAGACATGCTAACCAAGTCAATTGGAGGATTAAGGTTCAAAACATTGCTAAGCAAGATGGGAGTTCATAACATTCACCCTCCATCTTGAGGAGGCGTATTGTATAGGTATATAATTTCCTCATTCATTCCTTCTCATTTTTATTTCTGTTAAATGGTTAGTGACATGACACAAATTAGTTAGCACCTTTTCTGTTTGATTTGTGTAGTTCTTAGTTTGTTAGTTAGTTGTATAAAGCTCTATATATATACACTTACAGGGACGTAGACAGGATTTCAATCTAGGGGGCGAAAATACGGGGGGTGGAGTCCCCAATTTTTTTAAAAATTAGAATAAGATTGAAAACGACAATTTTAAGTACCAAAATAGACAAGTTAGATTGACTGACCAAAAAGACAATGAGTTTGTCCATCTATGTGTTTAACGCTGTACAAATTGAAAACATAAATGTTAGATGAATATCAAAAAGACAAAAAGTAAAATGCCTATCTATATAATTTGTGCAGCGGTTTGGGAATTGGGAATTAGTTATAATACAATTTGGTTGAGTTTTCATTTTTCAAATGGGCTAAACAATGGGCTATAACCAGTTTTTCTTTATTTTTAATGCAACAGTGGGTAATAGATTTATAAATGAGTCATTTGCTTTTGGATTGAATTTGGACTATTTATTCATTTAAGATTTTGCGGGGGCGAGCCAAAATTTTTGGAGGAGCGAAACTGAAAAATACATTACAAATTAACTAGGAATAGTGGATCAACGAACAATGTTGGGGGGCGGTCACCCCCTGCCCATAGCTCCGTCCCTGTACACTTGTAAACATTGATGAATTAATTCAAGTGAACGATTTCACTATCATATTTTTCTCCACCTTCATTGCTCTTTATCTTTCATAATTTGTCAAGCTTTGTTCACATGGGAAGTGGATCCATGAGCAGAATCTGTCCTCGAACAACAACGTAAACTTCAGTGAGTCCCATGAGGAATTTCATGGTCTTTTGATTTTGGTAGAACTACAGAATTTCCTTTGAGGTGCCACCTGTTCATGTTGCAATGCAACACAGTGCCTCTACTATTGGAGTTCTATGAGATGGTACCATTGACGAAACCTTCTTTGTTCTTAATGTTGAGAGCCATGAACATGGTAGGTTCTGTAATTTTCTTCATTCAGTGGCTGTGTGACGAGCACAATACTGTTGGAAAATATTAAATGAAAATAATCAATTTCATCCGTTGGAGTCACAATCAGTTTCATGCGTTTTACCTTCAATGTTGTAACTCTTCATTCATTGTATTAATGACCAAATTCATCATTTATGGGTATAAATAGAAGATCTCTTGTTGAAAGAAAACACGATGAACACAACAAACACAACAAAAGGAAAAAGATAAATTCTTCATTCCCTTCATTTCCAGCAGCCTTTGTTTTATCCCTTTTCTTCCTTTGCTAAATTTTTTTGAGAGATAGACACAGCTAATTCGTAGGCGGTTAACATAGTGCAGCATGAACCGACAACCGATTGTAATTTGAGAATCGAACACCGATCATAACCTCTTGCACTCCGGTGATGCGACAAATTCGATTTAAGGAAACCGTGTAAACACAGGCCTTTGGTTTTGATTGATCTACTTTGATTCTCTAATTTTTCCCAACAAGCTTAAATCGAATTCGCATTTTGGAAAATTTTGAGAATCAATTTTTCTTTCCTCCTTTCCAGTTTGTTTACTGTTTTTTCTTTTCTAGTTTGTTTACTGCCATTTTTTTCCCTTCATTTTGTTTGTTGTTTACATAATCTATCTATTTAATTTCGCGTAGTAAGTTTATTAGGTTTGAATCAGTAAGGTCGGAAAAAAAATTTGGTTTTCAAGACGTTTTTCTTCAACCCGCGTATTTTGGTTTCTATTCAGTGGTCTTGCATGGCTAATAAGTGGTTGCATGATAATAAGTAGTTTTGCATGATTTTTAAATTATTGGCAATGATTAGTTAACTTTTGACAATTATTAGTTGCATGATTATTTACTTTTTGCACAATGATTAGCATGATTGCCTCATCATTAGATTATTATTGTTTACTTTTCCTTTTAATGATGATTTTATTCATTGGATAATGATTTTCTAATTCATATTTAAATAATTGTTAAGTTGCTAATAATTTGACAAAAATAATCTGTTCTTCAATTTCGATTTTTTTTTCGAACAGATAATTTAGATCTTGAATTTTTATATACAACTTTACATATTATTCTAAACTATTTGTTGCTTGTTCTCTAGTTAAATGGCGTCACATGAAAATGACGATGTGAACAATGGAAGCAACACTGTTGAGATCGCTATTAATTCTGTGGAAACCTCGACTAGCGTTCCTCTCGTTGATGGGATAATTGGTGGCGGGTTTTCTCATGTTGGAGTGAACCCCACTTTGCCACGGCTGCGGCCTCGACAATCCAATTTGACACAATACCTTTGTCAGTACCTAGGGCTGCGGCATCGGTACTTTTGCTATCGTTTCCGACTTCATTTTCGGTGAATCATGTAATTCGATCGGATAAATTCGCTGGTACTGATTTTAAGACATGGCAGAATAAGATGATTTTTTATTTTACTACTTTAGGTCTTGCACGTTTCCTCACCGAGGATGCCACTGTCGTGGCTGAAAACAACACTGATATGCATAGGCGTGCGACTTGGGATGCGTGGAAAAGTGCTGATTTTTTTTTGTGTCGCAACTATGTCTTGGATGGCATACAAAATTCTCTGTATCACATGTATATGGTAAAGAAGTCTGCTAAGGAGTTTTGGGAGTCCTTAGAAAAGAAGTACAAAATCGAGGATGCTGGATCTAAGAAATTCTTGGCTAGTCGGTGCATGAACTTCAAAATGGTTGATTTACTTTCGTGGTGAGCCAAGTGCAGAAGTATCAAGTTCTTTTGCAAGAAATGCATGCTAAGTGTCTGATTAAGTCAGAATCTCTACAGGTGGCTACTGCTATTTACAAGCTACCTCCTCAGTGGAAGGCTTTCAAAAGCTATTTGCAGCATAAGAGAAAAGAGATGTCTTTGGAGGATTTAATTATCAAGCTGCGCATTGAGGAGGATAACCAAAATGTTGAATGTAAGACAGGAAATTCTTACTCTGAGAAGGCTAATGTATTGGAACACGACAAGAGTTCTGGTACCAGGAAAGGCCATTCCTTTAAAGCCAAACAAGATAACGTAAATTGGAAAGATAAAAAGCAGACCACGAAAGGGTCTCAATTGAAGCCTACAGATGGAGTAGGAAATAAGCCTAAGTACCAGTTGAATGAAAAGTGCTTCAATTGTGACAAAGTTGGGCATCGATCAGTAGACTGTCGTCAGTCAGCGCCCTCAGGCTAATATGGTTGGAAATGAGAGGGATCATCTCTCAGATGACATGTCTAACCTAAACCTTACGGCGGTGATTAGTAAGGTTAACTTGGTGGGGTCTAACCCTAAGGAATGGTGGCTAGACACTAGGGTCACTTGCCTTGTCTGTTCCAACAGGAGTATGTTCACTATTCTTGCACTAGTTACAAATGGTGAAAAATTATTTATGGGAAACTCTGCAACTTCTGAAGTGCTTGGCACAGGCATGGTGATCCTGAAAATGACCTTTGGCAGAGAGCTTATTCTAACTAATGTGCTATACGTGCTAGAGATTCGCAAGAATATGGTCTTTGGGTCTCTTCTGAGCAAGAATGGTTTCCACATGGTCTTTGAGGTGGAAAAGCTGGTGATTACCAAAATACGAGTTTATGTTGGGAAAGCTATATGACCGATGTCCTGTTTAAATTGAATGTAATTGCTGTAACCCCAACTGTTATGAATAATGAGAAAACTCCTTCTTTTTACTTACTTGAGTCTCATAATCTGTGGCATGGTAGATTATGTCACGTAAATTACAATGCATTACGTAGACTAAGCAAACTAAACTACTTGCCTAGGTTTCAAATTGATTCAAATCATAAATGTGAAACCTGCGTTGAGGCTAAGCTAACTAGATCTTCGTTTCATAGTATTGAAAGAAGTACCGAGCCATTGGGACTAGTCCACTGTGATGTGTATGACTTAAAATTTGTCCAAACACGAGGTGGCAATAAGTACTTTATTACTTTTATCAACGATAGCACGAGATATTGCTATGTGTACTTGCTTAAAAACAAAGACGAAGCTATCGATAAATTCATTCTTTATAAGAATGAAGTTGAAAATTAACTTAGCAAGAAGTTAAAAGTGCTACGGAGTGATCGTGGTGGTGAATATGAATCACCTTTTGGTGAATTTTGTGCTAAATATTGAATAATTCACCAAACTACTGCACCTTATTCACCAAACGAGCAGCCGCGGGGGCTGGCCAGGTGCTGTGGCCAGCCCTTGTGCGTAGTTGCACTATCAACTAAACTGGTATATTTGCAATTTATCCTGAATTTAAAAACATGACAAAATGAATATTTTGAAAAATTAGTTTTATAATAAAAAGAAGTTAAGCAATACTTTAGTCGGCTGGAAATAGTTTAACAATGTAATGTCTCAAACTTTAAGGAAAATAAGAAAAAAATACTTTAGACCAACTTTTAAATCAAAATAAGCTACTAAAATAGAAACTAATCAATATTATTGAGCACACCGCATCCGTTCAAATGATCAATATTGTCATTTAGGTTAGCAAAAAAAATAAAAAAAAAATAAAAAATAATAATAATAATCAAAGACGTCCAAGTAAGTAATGTCAATTGGACCATCATAATCACTGAAATTTGTCTCAACCTTTGCTTTTTTCCTGATTGATTTTTGGTAGAGATCGACAAGATTTTTTGCCGTACGAAAGGTATGTGCCAAATGCGATTTCATTTCATATTTAAAGCAACTTTCTTCATACTCTATTTTCGATATGCTACTTTCATTTTCTTTGTACCTTTTGAATTGTTGGTTTGTTGCTAATAGTTTTGTTGATTATTTCGTCCTTTGTTTATTCCACGTCCACATTTGTGTCCACGTCCAAATTTGTGTTCACGTTCACGTCTTTATCTTGATATTGCATTTGCTCCAAATAATGGTATAGAAACCCGTTGGGCATAACCCATGATTTTGTTTTATTAATAGTTCATTATTTTGTTCAACTACAAGCATGTAAGATATAAGCTCTAAGCACTTTTTGAAATCACGTCCACAATATTACTACTATAGGAGCATGTTCGAGGCATGAAAGGTGAAAAACATTTCTCCAACATTTCTTAATTAGTGATTTTTTTCCACACAAAGTCAATTTTGAACAACTCATCATTATACTCACTAGCAATTTTCAAGTTTTGCAATTGAAGATGCACCCATTTATATCGGACTTTGGAGAGGATTACAGTATTCTGAGTCAAATCTTTCAATCAACCTTTTCTAAAGAACCCACAAATCATTCACGTGTGAGGTGTTTGATTTTCAATCCATGATGAAGATGGGAACCAATGAAGATAAGTGACTTCGCACGATCCTCCAGGAATATGTTCTTTTATTATCTCTCTCAGACCCTTTAAGATAAGGGAACCTTGACATCGAGAATCCATGATAAATAATTTTTATTAGATATATCGAGTGTAATAACTCAAATATAGTGATGTTCATCATTTGAATAACCATTCAATCAAATAAAATATATAGTTCATTTTTGAAAATATGATTAACTATGACATAACCATATCAGAATCAGTGTCCACACATGAGTTGTATGTTTTCCATGAGGGATAAACTCAAATTCATAAATTATACGTATGATATATTCTTTGAGATGTGTGACTTTGAGAACAATCAGTCAATAATCTTTTGGAATATTAAAATTGTAATACATGCTCTTCAGGAGGATGTGATGTTCTTTTAGAATATTAATAATATTGTGGTACTTTAGGAGCAATAATAAGCTATTATTTAGAAACATTATCTCTTCATGTGTATATTTTCTAGTAGAACGTTATATTTGTAGAGATGTGCTTCTTTAGAAGCAACAACATGATATATTTATCAATTTAAAATTTATGAAAGAACATCTAAAAATATTTAATCAGGTTAAAGTTATAAAGAATATTTAATAATCATCATAAACATATATATTTTATGAACCTAAAGGAAAAAGATTTGGTGACGTTGAAAAATGTACGAACAAAATTCAAGCCAACTTGAATTATAAAGTGCTGATTTATGGGAAATGATTCAATGGAATTTTTTGATCATAAGGTAATAATATCATTCTTCTTATTATAGGAAAAGTGGAAATACATTTTTGGAACATTATGAGTTTTCTTCGTATTTCTTCCCAGAATTCCTCCCCTTTTTCTTTTTGCATTCTTGGCCCTTTTATAGGAGAAGTAAGCTGACACGTAGTACTCCTGTCATGTCAATTCAAATACCGAGCTGAGCAAGTACATGCGTTGGCGCAATAGGATTGGCGTTTGAGCTTGATTCCATCACATTGATTATGGGGTGGCAGTATACGTGGGTCCTAGCATTAAATGCATTGTTTATGAAAATAAGCTAAGACTTCTGATTGGAGGGCTAAGTGGGCACTGACATGAGACATTTCCATGTGGACTCCTTTGATTGATAATTTGAAGATCTTGTTAGTGATCTTCAATCATTGGCTACTGTTACGCCTTATAATTCCCATTACTATAAATGGTTTGGTTTCATCATTGATCAATGCAAAAATCGTGATGCGCAAATCTAATGAAAAAAAGGATATACATATAGATATGATTGATTTTATAATGATTGCATACAGACAAAGAATATTTACACATACAGATATTGATTAATGAAAAAATCGTGATGGTAGATTATGCATACATACATGATTAATTAAAAGATGTATATAACTCTCTGCATGAATATATTCTGAACGGTGTGGATATGCATACAAACTCTGTGCATGATTATTATAAAAAAAATTAATACCTTTTAGAAAAGAATTATGTTGATAACGTGTTATAAAATAGAGAGTGAAAGAGAGAAGAATGGAGAGCTTATTAGACTTTCATGTATTTCATTAAAAACCAAAACCTTTTATTTATAGGGAATAATTAATGTTATAAGGGATCGAATAGTAATAAAAAGGGAGAATCGCATCCTTGACGGCCTCCACCTGCCCTGCTTTGGGTTTTGGTAAATGAGGTAAATCGCAAGTTATGCCTCCAATGATACATGGTGGAAGTTGCTTGTACACTTGCACTTATCCAAGGACCAAATTCATATTTTAAGATTCGAATCATTGACGCGGCAGTCTCAAACAAAGTTGAAGTTTTTTCACATTCCCCTTTAACCACTTGGAAA
This sequence comes from Fraxinus excelsior, assembly GCA_019097785.1. Classification (NCBI taxonomy): domain Eukaryota; kingdom Viridiplantae; phylum Streptophyta; class Magnoliopsida; order Lamiales; family Oleaceae; genus Fraxinus; species Fraxinus excelsior. The sequence goes on along the minus strand of CM032633.1, from coordinate 13,109,862 downwards.
TGTGCTCTAGGGGCTAGGGGCGGACCTACACATGGGCATATAGAGGCACGTGTCCCTGTAGATTTTTTTAATTAAATATAAAAAGGAAAAAAATCTAACACCTACCTTCCATTTATCTCCAGCAGACCAGTACCTTGAGTTGTCTCTCTTCTCAGTTCTCTCCAATCTCCAAAATCCACCCCGTAATCCGGTTTCTCCTCTTCTCCTTCCCAAAAAACTAGATTGTGTCCCCTAGTTTCGAAGGTCTGCGTCCGCCCCTGCTAGGGGCTGGATACAATAGTAATAAACTATAGGGTTACAGTAGTATAGTAGTTATTCACTAATAAACATATAATTTACATCAAATTTGATGATTTTTATATTTTTTTAGTTTTATTAATTAAATAAAATCAAAAAATTTAAGTGGATAATTTTGAAAAGGCGTACTGGTTAAGTCAATTGACTTGTGCTTAGTGAGTTAGTGGGTTCATAAAGAGCCGCATGGTTTCACGCGACTCACGAATTTACCATATTAGTAAAGTGCATTTCCATCTTCATAAATTTACAAATTAGTATGTATATTGTATATTTGATTTATGGAATAAAGAATATTTTTTAATTGTATTATAAACAAATAATTCCGTACTTGAAGAGAAAGTTAAAAAAAATAAAAAAATTCTTATTCCTGATAGTAAGATTCGGTGAGATATTATTTGAGATTGTTGTAACTCGTAAATTTATTAGTGAATGACAATAGAATCCCTATAATTCTACAAATTATTACCATTGTATCACCAATTCTTTTTTATAAATTTGAGATTTTGATTCTCAATAGAATACACCAAAGTCTATTGACTCACATTCTATCTTCTTTTTACTCTCTTTTCATAGCACGTTATCAACACGAAAACTTAAATTTTCAAAATTTAGTGAAGGTGATTGTTAGGCAAATTGTTGTTAAACGATATTCCTGAACGATGATGTAAGTTTTGCTCTTTTATTCAGTCGGCATCGACCAATTGACTGAATATATATCGACATCACAATCACTTGATCTTTCCACGTAACCGACTTGGACTATTTGAAGCAACCTAATTGAATTAAGGTTGTTCATGGTCCAACCTAAATTTGGATGGCTCCTATAGGTTGCTAGCCCACTACTTGTCTCTTATTGGGTCCTATCTATTCTCTAACCTAAAGCCCACTTGTTTCTATTATATACCACCGTCCATTACTATTCTAGGTATGAGAATTTATTTGATAGTCGGCCCCTTTGTCTTGAGAAGTAGAACCCTTTGAGTCTTTGTGACCGTGTGCTTGGCTTTGTGTTCCTGTCCGCGAGGCTCTCTTCTTCTCCTTCAGTTAGCCTTTGTGGTTAACCTTCTTGACTGTAGCCTTCTCATCCCCAAGTCCTTTGTGAGCCATCTATTGATTGGAGCGACCATTTGGAAGTGTGGTTTTGGTGGATTGTTCATTTGATCGATTTGTGGTGTTGATTAAAGACTAAGCCTAGTATTCCTTGGTGCAATTGGCAGTTTATTACTCATAGTGATAATTTTTTTATAAGCATAATTATCTATCTCGTGCACCGAAATTAATTTGGTAACATGTTAAACTTTTTACAATATGCTTTATAACTTTCTGCCTCTTAAATTTTTCGCGTGTGCAATTTTTTTGCCTATGGAATTTTCTGCCTTCACAATCATACACATCACGTTTGTACACTTTCTAATGGCCTATAATTTTTCGCTTGTATAATCATACGAACGCAGCTTTTGCAGGGATGAAATATCGTACATCCTTACAATCACGTTTGTACACTTATCAATTTGTGTTGAATTAATATATGTGCAACCTTTATTTCTGCCTTTACGTTTGACAATTGAGGAATTCACGTGCATGTTTGAAATTTTTCCAAATCCATGTTTCATACTTAAATCTTTTAACTTAATTAAATAATTTTAGACATTCTATTATAAATTATAAATTGATAATTTATCATATTGTTGCTCATAAAGTAGTACAACATTATATTAATATTTTAAAAGAATATTAATCATAGATATATCCATTACAAATAGTTCGTTGTTGCTCCTAAAATAGCACAACATTATACTTAGTATTTTAAAAGAATATTATTTGCTCCTGAAGAGTATGGACTATAATTTTTAATATTCTAGAAGGATATTAACATATTACTCTTGATGAAGTAATAGTAAAATATAACGTGCTCCAAAAGTAGCACATGTATCCAAAAATATATTATTTTAAATTAGTGTTCACCCCTAAAGGGAAACATATAATTAATGTCATGTTGACATTGACTACTTGATTATTATGTGATGTTTAATCGTATTTTTCAAAATTATTTGTATTTTCTTTTACTTTATTATGTATTTAATCAAATGACAAATATCACAAAACTTGAGTTTGTAGCACTTGACATATCTATTACAAATTATCAGTCATGGGTCATCGATATTGATATTCATCTCGTCTTAAAGAGTTTGGGAGAGACAATAAAAGAATGAAATAAAGACGGATCATGCAAAATCATTTATCTCCCTTTGTCATCATCTTCATGATAGATTGAAAATCGAATACATTACTGTGAAAGATCCACACGTTCTTTGAAAAAAATTAACTGAAATATTTGATCACCAAAGAACTATAGTCGTTCCCAAAGTCCATCATGAATAGATGCACATTCGCTTGCAAGACCTTTAAATTGTCAGTGAATACAATTCTGAACTATTCAAAATATGTTTAAAATTGACATTGTGTGGAAAAAAATCACTGATGAAGATATGTGGTAGATTTTTTTTCCACCTTTCATGCTTCGAAAGTGCTCTTGGAACAACAATGTCGTGAGCATGGTTTCAAAAAGTACTCAAAACTTATATCTTATCTACTTATAGCTGAACAAAATAATGAATTGTTGATGAAAAATCATAGGTTGCGTCTAACTGGTTCGTACCATTGTCTGAATCAAATGAAATATCAAGATAAGGATACAGACGTAGATGTGGACGTAGACATGGACTAAATAATGGATGAAATAATCAACAAAACTATTAGCAATAAAACAAAAATTTTAAAAGGCACGAAGTAAACTAAAATAGCATATCCAAAAAAAAGCACGAAAAAAATTGCTTTAGATGTTGAATGAAATGACATTTTGCGCGTACCTTTCGTATGACAAAATATCTTGTATATTTCTACTAAAAATCAATCAGGGAAAAGGGGAAAGTAGAGACAGATTTTGTTGATTATGATGCTCCAATTGATGTGACTCATTGGAATGTATCTGATTTCTTTGCTAATTAAAATGGCAGTATTGACCATTTGATTAGAAGTGGTGTGATGGAAGATATAGATTAGTTTGCTTCTATTTTTTTAGTATTTCCATTTGTTTTATAAATTTAGTTTGAAATATATTTTTTGCAAAATTTGAGACTTTATTCTGTATCACTAATTTCATAATATTCAATTATGTTTATTTCTTTTCAATATAAATTCAAGTTTTTTTTTTAAATAATATCTATGTTGTTATATTTATAGATTATTGATGGATTGTATATATACCTGTTTGATTGATAGTATAACTATGCATTCTATTTTTTAAGGCAAAAAAATATTTTTTGGATTTAACATTAATAGAAAATAATCTTAATATCATATCAGATACATCCAATATCGTTGAAGGCTTCAAAAGAGCTTGTATTATTTTACCAAATAATAGAAAATTATATGTTGACGATATACTTTATTCTAGCAAATCCTGAAAAAAAATTGCTTAGTCTGAAAGATATCCGCTACAATGGATATCACATTAAGACAATATAATAAAATAATATTAAATATCTTTGTATAACTTCTTTTTGTGTTCACTTTTACAACATGCATTTGGTCATAAACATAATATTCACACTTACAAGTTTTCGGTTATGTTGTCTGAATCCTTATCTCACCTCCACAATGTATTAAATGGGTCTCCAACGAAAACTTGGGATTTATGATGGTTTTGACTCGCCATCTATTAATAGGTATTTTGAACATTTAACTGGTCATTTATTTACTGCACGTTTTGTAGAATATCATTTTGATGGATTTCTTCCCAATTTTGAGAGGGGAAAAAATTACATCCTGAAAAACAAAATAATTTTTTTTAGAATGAAACAACTTTATCTCACTTTGATCCTCACATTAATCAATGATAGTAAAAGGTTGAAAGAATCATTCATTTATAAAGAGTTCCAAATCAATTGCTTGATATATTTATTGACATAAGAAAAGTGACAAATTTATATATTCTAGCAAAAAATATTCCAACAAAATTCGATGTCCTTGTAGGACAATCTGATGTAACAAATAAATCTCAAATACACAAAATCGAGGTCGACAGTTGGTTCAAATGACTTTGTACATCAAAAAGAAAAGTACAAAAGAAAAATCAACAAATTTTTTTTGAAGAAGTAACATTAAAAAAGATTGATCAATCAAATATTGAAATATGGTTCATGAAGAACTATAAGTGTCCAAAAATAATGAGATTTTGATAAATTATATGTTATTTCATAAATTATGAAAACGAAATAATTTTGTTATAGACAATATGTTCGCATTTAACATGGTTCTTGGTATTATGCAAAATAAGAATCCTGAACTATAGTATGTTAAATACTGTCACATAGAAATGATTGGCTAAAATGAAAAGAAATTATATATGCGGAATTGAATTCCTTAGAAAAAAAGTGTTTGGACTTCTAATTAGAATACCTGAAAATGTAATCCATATAGGATATAAGTAGGTTTTTGCATGGAAGAGAAATAAAAATAATGAAATTATAGGATACAAAGTCCGACTCGTAACTCAATGTTTTTCACAAAGATTTGGAATGATTATGAAGAAACATATTCTTCTGTAATAAACACTATTACTTTCATATTCTTAATTAGTTTGACTGTGTCACAAAGGCTTGTCATGCACCTTATGGATGTAGCAACTGTCTATTTGTATGGTTTCATTCATAGGGACATATATATATGAAAGTCAACGAAAGACTTAAAGTGCTAGGAATAAATGATACATGTCCAAGAACTATGTCATCAATTAAATTATAAAGATCATTATATGGATTGAAATAATTCGAACGCATGTGGTATAATCACCTTAGCAGTTTGTGTTGATGATTTAAATTTAATTGGAATTCGTGAATAGCTCAATAAAATTGCAGATTATTTTTTAAAAAAAAATTGAGATAAAAGATTTGAAAAAAAATCAAATTTTGTCTTGGGTTACAAATTAAATATTTTCCAAAAGAATTATTTGTTCATTAATTTACATATACAGAAAAAGTTGATAATGTACATCCATTGGCATCCCCCAAAGTTGTTCAATTAATTGATGTGGAAAAAGATCAATTTCGTTCCCTTGAAGATGGAGAAAAGGCTCTTGGCCTTAAAATACCATATCGTGCAATTGAAACATTAATTTATCTTGCAAACTGTACTCAACCCGACATAACTTTTTCTGTATTTTTTATTTTTGCAAAATATAACTCTACACCAACTCAAAGACATTGGAATGATATTAAACGCAATTTTTGTTACTTGAAAGGTACTATTGATTTATAATTATTTTATTCTAAAAAGTCAATATCTGCTTTAGTGAGATATGTAGATGCAAGTTATCTCTTTGATCCACATAAAGGTAAATCACAAATAAGATATGTTCTTATACGTGGAGGAATAGTTATATCACGGAGATTCGTGAAGCGAACTTTAACAGTAACATCTTCAAATCATTCTAAAATTATTGCAATCTATGAAGTAGACAGATAATGTGTATGGTTAATAAACATGACCTATCATATCAAAGCATCATGCAAATTAATTTCAACAAAAGATAATCCAATAATTTTGTATGAAGATAATGCAATTTATCTTACACAACTCAAAAAAGGTTATATCAAAGGTAACATGACAAAGTACATGTCTAAAAAATATATTTCATACACATGAGCTTTAGGAGAATGACGATATCTATGTTCAACAAATTCGCTCAAGTAACAACTTGATTGATTTATTCATAAAAGTACCATCGATATCTACATTCAAGAAATTGGTTCACAAGATTAGAATGCATCGACTCAAAGATTCTCAGTGATCAACATCAGGAGGAGTAGTTGTACTCTTTTTCTTTTGCTTAGATTTTATCGCACTGAATTTTCCTAGTAAGGTTTTAATGAGACAATATTTATTTTTAATACTCCAAAATAACTGTACTCTTTTTCTTTCGTTAGATATTTTTATCCCATTGAATTTTTATCAAACAAAGTTTTAACCAGACGGATATTTTGTACCGTGTCATTCAAATGGAAGTGTTTGTAAATGATGTGTTTATTAGTGAATGACAATTGTACCCCTACATCCTTAGAAATTATTATCATTGTATCATCAATTCTTCTTTACAAATATGAAACTTTAGTTCTTAATATAATATACACAAATCTATTGACTCATATTTGCTCTTTTCATAACAAAGATTCTTTATTTACCTTTCTTATCGTATCAGCTTATAGTAAATGCTGATGTCTTTCCTTGAGATTATTATGTGCCTTTATTAGGAAATAAATTAAAGAAAATTTTCCCATGCACGAAGGAAGAAAATCGACCATATGTAGAATAGGGTACTTAACGTTTTCTCTAAATCGTTCATTGCACGAAAATTTGGGTATAAAAATATTGAAAACTTCACTGCTTCACTAAAACTCCTAGGTCTACTTCTATCTCTACTCATTCTCTAAACCATAAAAAAAAATGATTACCAACAAAATAAAGGTATATATATATATATAAAACACAAGTCTTGGTGTTAATATTTATAATTTTAATAGGCACGATCAGGGGCGGATGCAAAATTTTAAAGTTATAAGGGCTTTATCGAACTTGCAAAAAATTTGAGAGAAATTTTACAATCGAAAATTTATGTCCAAAAAAATGATAACCCATGTAATTTTGTATCCGAAAATTTACATGGAATATGACTTTTTTGGATGTAAAATTTCGAAATTTTTTGATGTCTTATTCTATATAAAATTTCCTAATAAAATGATGAAAATTACATTGAGAAATTTGTATTGCAAAAATAATAAATGTTAATGAAATAATTGAGTTTTCATTTTTGTAAAAAAAATGCGATTTAGACGTCTTTCTTTAAGACACACGTTTAACATATTTTTAATTATTATCTATATTTGTTTATACTATTCGATATGTCCATAGTGTAATTCTCGAAATAAGTTTTGAGATGACATAAACAATTTGTAAATTCAATTAGCGTACGATTGTTGAAGAATTTTTAAAAGAGGTAACTACCTAAAACCAGCTATTTAATTTTACCTTTTTAAAAATCAGATTTTTACTTTATTTAATCAAAACTCAGGTATTAATTTCACAATTAATATTAATAATAATATTATAAAATTATATTACTCTATATACCCACCCCACCCACACCCACCCCCACCCCAACAAATTTCCTGACCCTAAATAATCAATTCTCTCACTACTCTCCAACAACAACCAACCACCACCTCCCACTTCTCCCTCTTCTCCCCCTCACCCATCAGCGTCAACAATCGATTGTTGCCTCCCTCTTCTCCCCCTTCCCCTAATAGCAGCAACGTCACACGATGCTGCTGCAGTCCACAGCAAAGTTGCGACGACGCTGCTGTGGGTGTGCAGCGTCGCTGTGGTCCCAATTGATCTCTGTGTGTGTTGGGGGGGGGGGGAAATTGTGGGCGTGGGGGGCGGATCTGTGTTTGTGGGTGTATGGGTGGGCGGTGGAGCTGTGGGTGCGCGGTGGAGGTGCTCTGTGTGTGCGGACTGCAGTGGTCTTCTATTCGATGATGTGGGGTGGAGGTCTGGTGGTGTAGGTCTTAGATGCGATGATGGTGTTTTTCTTGGTGTGGTGGTGTGGGCGGCGATGGGATGATTGGTTTTTGTTATTATTATGGCAGTGGTTGTGGTGGTGTTGTGACGGGGTGACGATGGTGGTGCTGATCAGGCAGCGACGATGGTGGTGGTTGTTGGTGGTGTTATTGTTGATGTGACGAAGTGTCTGTGACCAACTATTTGGTCGTTCTATGACCTGTGGCCAAGTATCGTTGGTTTTGAGATTGGGGGACGGGTGCAGCGGATGGGACAACGTGTCCGTGACCATCTATTTGGTCGGTCTGTGACCTGTGACCAAATATTGGCGATGTACTGGGATTGGGGGACGTGTGTTTTGGTGTATGTGACCAATTATATCGATCTGTGACCAAATGTTGGTGGTGCACTGGATGGGGGACAGATGTTTGGGTGTATGCGACCATCTATATGGTAACTGTGACCTTAAAATTCGTTACTCTATGACTAGAAATATAATCCGTGACCAACAAATATAGAATAATGTTTTTTAACTTGTGACCAATTTAAAATTTGTGACCTTTAATTTTTGTGATCAGTAACTAATAAAATTAATTGAGACCTATAAATTTTTACATTTGTGACCTCAAAATATTCTGGGACCAAAAATAAAATTTTTAACTATTTAATAAGATCTGTGACCAAATTGCATATAACTGTGACCTTAACAATTGTCGGAATCGGAACAGTCCTCGGAATTTGGTGGCAGCAGAACAGTCACCGGAGTAGTCGTCGATATTAAGCATGGTCAGAGAACAGTCGTCGGAGAGTCGCTGGAACAGTGGGGTGGGGTGTGTTAATTATATTATATTACAGTAAATATATAATTTAATATAATAATTGTAAAATATAATTAATTAATTAACGAAAAACCTGATTTTTGCAATTCTAAACATTTGGACCTGATTTTTGATTTTGTGATAGATAAAGCTTGAGTTGTGAATTTTCCCGTTTTTAAAATTAGCATATCATCAAAATTCAAATTTATAGTGATTTTGCCCCTATATGGTGAAGATTGAAATCAAATTATTAGTAAATTTTGATAAAAGTTAAACAATTATGGATTCCATGAAATATGTTATTAAAAGTAATTGTTTACTTTGATTAAAATTAAAATTAAAATTGATACAAAACATGATTTTTTATAAAAAAAAAAAAATCTCAAAAGTTGGGCGGGCACGTGCTCCCATGCACTAAGGGAGATTCACTACAGGAAACGCGTTAAAGAAAACTGAAAAACAGACTTTCTTTTAAGATTTCATTATGAGGAATGCAATTAATGTTTAGTTAATCTTTAATCCATTAACAATTTTCCCCTTTTTGCTGCAAACATGTCTTCATGTATAATAGTTACATGTTACTCGAGTGAATGTAAGAAATTAGTTTCTAAAGTTCGTGTGATAAGGTTTTATTGAGTTAGTCTCAAGTTTGAGTAATTCTTATCGGGAATTTTTTTGTACTAGTCTACTTTGTTTATCAAAATGAAAATTTTCTCCGGCCAAAAAAATTCTTAAATATGTCCATTTAGTTATCCAAATTACTGACCCTTAGGAAAATTTGACGACCATGACAGAGTAGACTCGAACTCACGTCAACTTTGTCTAGTTTGACGAGAATGCCTAGATAGTTTGGTATTTGCATCAGTAATCTCTTGGCACAATTATTATGTTAAGAGATGATACTTTTTGGATATGTATTTTAATTTCTTGAAAATAGTCATTTCTCTCCTGATTTACCAACTATTGGAATCAAGAATATTTACTGCTTGATAAAAAAAAATTACAGCAACAAGTTTCTATTACTTAAAAAATCATTTTCTTCTGCTAGATTAAATTATAAGTTACGATGAATGAATGCCATAAATCTTAGCAAGTTCTTCCTGCAACTTGTGTATATCTGCCTCAGCCTGTTCCCTTTCTTCATCACCCCTGGCAGAATTTAAAATCTCATTTTTCTCTAGTATTTTCTTCTTGATACTCTTAACCTGCCAATCAACCGCAACAACATGTTTCAGAATATAAGAAATTTCAATAATGAGAGAGAGGGTTAGCCGTGTGGGGTGCGAGGAAGGTAGAAACCTTTCTATAAGGCCACCTTGGCAAGCCGTCCCTGCGGCATATCTTCTTCATCACTGTGGGACATACATTCAATTTCCTAGCTGCATCTTCAATCGGATGATCAAAATATCCTATAACGTCCTTCAATTTCATGTTTCCTGTTCTTACCCTCTGCACTATTCATCAGCATTGAGAAATTACAATATACTCAAGAAGTGGGAAGTTTAGTTTACTAAATAATGGACGAAAAGGATAGTATGGGCTTGTCTGGCATAGGTGAAATTTTGGATGAAAATTGCTTCTTTGACCGTTGAGGGCTTCAACGGTAGTATTATCACAGAACTGGCCAAAATATTTGTGAGAAAAAGTCAAAATAAACGGCTCCAAAATCAATTATGGAATGCTGAAAATCGTAGTTAGACAGACTCTGTATTAGTATATTTCCTGCGAAAAGTGATCTATGGCCTAAAATACATCCCTAAACTGATGAAGTTTATATCACTATCAGCATGATAATGTAACAATGTGATCTGAATTCATCGTCCAGATAAATGATCGATGTGTTAAAAAGTTTGATGGATATCTAGAAGCTGACGGAGTTGGAATTGGAATTGGAACGAGGATTTTGCTATTGATAAGCCATAATCATGTCAATTATCACCGGTCGCTGAAATTTGAAACGAAAAGGGAATGGTCTAACCTGCGCTGCAAGGGGGATCTTCGTAGATTGCTCTATATTTCTTTCAGCTTCATGTTGCACCGACATTTCTTGTTGACTCATTGGGTAATCGCTTGTATCTATGATCACAATCATTTGAGAAAATCGAAGTAAAAATGCAGTCATGGCACATTAAATTTACATTTTAGAACCAAGAGATTTTGACTAACCTGGATCATCTGGAGATAATTGAATAAAATCGTCATAATTCTCAGTGTCATTCACTCCAACACACAGGGCTTCGTAGAAAGTCGAGAGAGGATCTTGCAACATAACATAGCCTTCTTGTTTACAATCTTCATAATACTGAACTAGGAACTCTTTCACACTATGGATACTTTTCGTGCAAAAACTAAAAATACAGCGCGAAAATGAACACTTAAACTTCTCGATAATCAACAACTAAATGACACATGAATTTGAAAGAACTCACTCGATGACTTTGAACTCATGGTTCTGAAAAGATAGATCACAATCATATTTTTCAAGAATCGCATGAATGACCATTCCAACTCTTCCATGAATCTGAAGCCTTTTCATGCTTTTGCCTATCAAAACATACAATAATGAGTGATACAAATACATTCCAATTGAAACGCACAAAATTTGTAAAATAAATAAAAAATAAAAATCAACCCATTTTCACTTTACATCTACACACCATTAGTACGACTAATTTCTCAAAGTCTTCGAACAAAAAGAAGTACAGAATTGGAAGAGAAAAAAATTGCAGAAAATATTTAAATATCACTTTATTTGGACACACCATTAACATGAGTAATTTCACGAAGTATTTGACAACAAATGCAATTATCAGGAGATGCAAAGACAGGAGAATCTGAAAGTTGCATCGGATATACAGAATCTGAATTTTGTACATTACTGTCAACATTATTTCTATTCTCATGGCTACTTCTTTCTCCTTGAAATTCAGAGGGTTCGGCCAGATAATTTGAAACCAGACTATCATCATTCCCATAACCCAAGTCCCAAACAACTGGATCCACAAACGGATCATTGGCATCAACAATGTCATCGAATCCAGTACGCAGTTCGCAATCAGGATATTCAGGGAGACCGAGAGTCGGGTTTTCTACTAAGAACGATGATTGATCAATGAAGGTAATAGCATCACCAGGATCATGATAAGGAACAATGGCAGTCAAGTCTGTCATTGGGACTTCTTTGGCAGTGGAGGGAGCAATAGTGTTGGTGGCGACGCCTGGTGCGGACCAAGCGCCGCCAGATTGGTGATTGAGAAGGGAAAGTTATGGTACGAGTAAGATTTGAAACGCCGCCAATTGAGAAGGGAAAGTTATGGTACGAGTATGATTGAGAGAGAGGGAGAGATGGCAGTTTATGACTGTTGGAAAGCGGTTAATGTTAAGAAAATTTAAAATACAAAATAAGTATGACAAAAATTTAAAATAATAAAATGAAAAAAAGGAGAAGACAAAATATAGGGATGGTAAAATTCCTACAACTTGAACCCAAAGGTGGAAACATATTTTTGATAATTTCTATATACAAATTATAGGATTCTTTTGATAAGAGTAGATTTTAAACACTAGTTGGTGAATTGACTTGAAACTTAATTATTATTTTGTGACTATGATATAACGAAGCACAATTGTTTCAAGAGGGAATTAGGCTCGCACTGATTTTTATGTGAAAATTTGGAAAATCCGGCCTTTTAACATTTTATTAAAAAATAAGCTCCGAAAATTACAATGATTGTTACTTCAGTTATTGTAGTTCTAGGAGAAGCTATAATGAATGTCAATGAAATTCCCCCTCATTTCAATTACATCTTTTAACAAGGCGATCATTTCAAGGTGGTCCAACTCATTTTGACACTATTATTATTGAATGCCGAATGTTTCTCTTAACAGTACTTATTTATTTTTGCAATTGCCTTCTCCGATTTCCCGAATTAGTGTCTATGGTAGCACTGATGTTTACAAGTTTGAATAATAAGAACAATGCTACACATCCACAGTTAAATCCAGGGAATACACGTGTCCATACACGATTGGCCAATTTGAAAAATAAAAACAAAAATCATTCAATCAAGTTCTGACACAACATCGTGTTTTTTTTCCTGGATTTGGCCCTGCTCTTTCGTCATTTTCCGAATAATAATCCACGCAAGGCATGCATTTGTGTTCTTGTCGAAGCTACCATAATCAAGTGTGTCTTTAACTAGAACTCTAGGAACTAGGAAAGTGTTGGGTTCTTTTTTTTAATCCAAATTAGGCTGAATTTTTTAGAAAATATTTTTTCTTTGTTTCCACGTATTTTTATTTGGAATTTTTTTTTTCCTTTATTTCACGTGATTTATGATCTTGTTTCCGTCTTTGTAGTATTTCTAGGGCTTAGCATACACTTGTATAAATACTACTCTTTTCACAAGTTTTGTATTATTGAAATATAGAATATTATGTAGGTACAATTATTGTATTTGTTTTCTCCATATTAGTCAATTGAATAAAATATTTCATTCCTCTGCCAATTATCCCTTTATCTTTTATCTTGTTATTTGTTTGCGATCGTATACTTTATATCGCGTCATATATATTACAGCTCGATCCATTTTATTTCCTATTAAGTGACATCATAGTTATTGGTTGTGATTTGTTCGAGGTTTTTTTATTGATGAGAGACATGAAGTATGAAATTCCGCTCTTTGATTGCAATACAAGATTCTCATGTGACAAACGAAGATGTGAGCTATACTCGCGCAAATGAGTTTGGATGATCCGTTATTAGGATTTGACAAAATATCCACAACTTGGACGACGAAGGGAAAACAACGAAAGGACCAGAAGACACTTTCATAAATCCATATTCACTGCTCTAACAATATTCTTCAAGACCTTTTGAAGGAAAAAATGGCAGTTGCATTGTGATTGATGTTGGAGCAATTGTGCATAACTAAAAGTCTGACAAGCAAATTGCATATAAAGCATATGATGTATTCTCATCACATGGGAGAAGACAGATTTTTAAAAGATCATATGACTATGTTCAAGGAGATTGTCGCAGTTTTAGGAACTTTATAGGTAAAGTATGATAAAGAAGATTAGGTCTTAATCCTTTTATGTTTGCTTCCTGCTTCATTTACTTCGTTTATAGACACAATCTTGTATAGTCGTGATACTCTTACAATTGAAGATGTATATGATGCCTTGTTTTCAAAAGAGAAAATGAATTATCTATTTAGATTCGAGGTCAGAGATGGAGATGACCTTGTTGCTCATGGTGATCGGGAAAAGGGTAAGTCGAGGTCGAATTTCAGTAATCAAGTTTGTTATTATTGCAAGAAGAAATGACACATCAATGGGTATTGTGACAAATTATAGAACAAATATAATTTGACTACAATTCATGAGAAGTAATCATACACTTCAGACGAGATCAATATAGTTAAGAACTATTTGAGTGATGGAGATGTTTTAACGATTTCTATTATGGAGTCCAAACTTGACGAGGAGTGGATTTGGGATACAGCTTGTGTGTTCCATATGTGTCTCAATAGGGTTGCTGGTATTGGTAGAGTTAGATTGTATCTAGTGGATTGAACATGAGATTACGTTCGACATACTCCGGACTTAAAGAAGAATTTCATTTCGTTGAGTACTCTTGATTTAATATGGTATATATCTCTAGAGGAGGTGGAGTTTTGAGAGTTCGGAAGGGTGTCAATGTTGTATTGGAGGGATGGAAGAGGTCTCAGCTATACATCTTGTAAGCTCAAAAAAAATTGTGAAGAAAAGTCAGTATAGATTTAGTACCATGGTGAAGATTCAGTTTGATATTATACATTTGGGGTTTGTTTGGAGTCCATATTGAAGAATACTACATAGTCAAGTATAGGTAATTTCGCTTTGCCACCATTATCTACGGTTCCATCGTATAAGGATAGACCTATTGGAGATAGGTACACACAAATGTTGAATTGGTTGCACATGTTTTTAGCTTTTTTGAAGGTGATGAGACTAGCTTGGGCCTTCTATAAAACGCATTAAGAGTTGATTCTGCTATAGGGTGTGTTTCGACACTATTTGATAATTTCTAATTCTTTGTGAATTTTGGAGAACCCGGTATTTGGGTTCATAGATCTGTGTTGGATACCATGGAAGAGGAGAACTATTTTTATGTTGGAGAAAGTTTGGTTCTTGTTGAAGAGTTTGGATTTTTCGTTGTAGTTGTATTTATTTTTTCCAGTGGAGAAATTTTAGAACTTTGTTTATTGCATCGAAATTTGTATCAATGTGGAGATTGTTAAATTTTTTTTTTTTTTTTTTTGCCTAAATTAAGTTAGATTTTTGAGAAAATATTTTTTTCCTCTTTTTTCCATGTGTTTGTATTGGGAAAATATTGTTTCTTTTATTTCACGTGATTTTTTTATCTTGTTTTCAAATTTGTGGTATTTCTAGGGTTTGGCATACACATCTATACATACTAATTTTTTCACAAGTTTTGTATTATCGAAATATAGAATAATTGTATATGCAAAGTTATTGTATTTATTTTCTCCATATTAGTCAATTAAATAAAATACTTCGTTCACTTGTCACTTAATTATTTGTAATTTATCTAGTTGTTTGTTTGCGATCATATACTTCATATCGTGTCATATATATTACATCGATCTGTTTTATTTCCTATCAGGAAGTGGAAGCCATAGAGAGAAATGGCTACCAAGGAAGTATGAGTTGTGATGCAATCAAGAAAAGACATTCTAATGGGGATCAATTAATTGCTTTATTTATCAAATATATTATTTTATCGAACCTTAATTAATGTTTTGGTTATGTCTATTGTGTCATTTAATTGATATTGAAGCCAAAGTGGAACTTCCATTGTTTCTTAGTTTTTGATTAATGAAATAAAAATTTGATCTTGATATTGTGTATGAATCAATGAGATATTTTTTAGTGGGTGAATGTAACACTTTCTAACTATTGCACTTTTGCATAAAATAAGCTTATTCATAAAAATATTTGGAAGATAAAGGAAGATGGGACAATGTAAAAAGTATTTTCTTTAGGAAAATATCTTTCTACCGAGAATTCAAAAGTTTTTTTGGACGGAAAAAAAATGTAATAAAGCATTGGAATAATCTTTAATCCGTATGAAAATGACTTAAGCACCTTCTGTAACAGTGTCTACTCATTATATGATAGTTGACCTTCTTACTAAACTAATACCTAGAGATGGCCTAATAAAACATGTTAAATCTCAAGCATTACGTAGAATTCAGTTATACATCTTGCAAACTCTTTAAAAAAAAAAAAAAATCCCTTCGAGTATATATAAAGTATAATCTTTTATTGTGATTATTGATTAGTAATTTGCATGTACGCATAGAAATTATGTCGAATAGGTAGAGAATGGCTTACTCAAAAAAAAAAAAAAAAAAAAAAAAAAAAAATCAGCTCAGACATGTTGAGATGTGTTGAGCTAAAATAAAGTGACCATTTATATAGGTGGTCCAATCACCTTGATGACGAATTAAGGTGAGATTACTTTAAGTAATCGAAATGGATTTTGCAATCCATAGACATGTTTAGTTGCTAATCAAGTATTCAATTGAGATTTTTTATAAGAATAAATATAAGGAAAATCCAAATTAGGTAGAGGAATACCTGAATTAATATTTGTACGGTGTATTTATTTTATAGGTTATGATGCCCTGGGGGGGTAAGTTTCTGACATTTATATATAGGTTTAATAGCACAAAACGTCCCTACGTTTGACAGTTAGTGTGCAAAACATCACAACGTTTCATTTTTTTTGCATTTTCGCCCCTATTTCAACGTTTCAGTGTGAAAAACGTCATTTTCACTATTTTTCAGTGTAAAATGACCAATATACCCTCAAATTTAAATAAAACAAAGAAAATGAAATGAAAGATAAAAAAATAAATTGTAATTATACTCCCAAACTTTTTAAAAAGTGCAAATGGGTCCAAAAGTCTTATTAAAAGGCTTAAGCACAAAACGTCCCTACGTTTGACACTTAATGTGGAAAACGTCCCTACGTTTCAAACATGTTTGTATTTACTCAATAGCACAAAATGTCCCTACGTTTGACATTTATTGCGTAAAACGTCCTTACGTTTCATTTCTTTTTACATTTTCGTCCTTATTTCAACGTTTCATTGCGTAAAAAGGTCATTTTCACTATTTTTCAATGTAAAATGACCAATATACCCTCATATTTAAATAAAACAAAGAAAATGAAATGAAAAATAAAAAAATAAATTGTAATTATACTCCCAAACTTTTTAAAAAGTGCAAATGTGTCCAAAAGTCTTATTAAAAGGTTTAAGCATAAAACGTCCCTATGTTTGACACTTAATGCGGAAAACGTTCATACGTTTCAAACATATTTGTATTTACTCAATAGCACAAAAGTCCCTACGTTTGACATTTATTGCGTAAAACGTCCTTACGTTTCATTTCTTTTTACATTTTTGTCCTTATTTCAACGTTTCATTGCGGAAAAACGTCATTTTCACTATTTTTCAATGTAAAATGACCAATATACCCTCATATTTAAATAAAACAAAAAAAAGTAAAATAAAAATAAAAATAAATTACAATTGTGCTCCCAAACTTTTTAAAAATTGCAAATAAGTTCAAAAATCTTATTAAAACATTCAAATTATCAGTCTTCTCCTCCTCCCTTAGCTTTATCCTCCCTCCATCACCTAAACCACCAAACCCCACCACCTAAAAAGTTTGGGAGCACAATTGTAATTTATTTTATTTTTTTTTGTTTTATTTAAATATGAGGGTATATTGGTCATTTTACATTGAAAAATAATGAAAATGACGTTTTTTTCGTAATGAAACGTTGAAATAAGGACGAAAATGTAAAAAGAAATGAAACGTAAGGACGTTTTACGCAATAAATGTCAAACGTAGGGACATTTTGTGCTATTGAGCAAATACAAATATGTTTGAAACGTAGGGACGTTTTCCGCATTAAGTGTCAAACGTAGGGACGTTTTGTGCTTAAACCTTTTAATAAGACTTTTGGACCCACTTGCACTTTTTAAAAAGTTTGGGAGTATAATTACAATTTATTTTTTTATTTTTCATTTCATTTTCTTTGTTTTATTTAAATTTGAGGGTATATTGGTCATTTTACACTGAAAAATAGTGAAAATGACGTTTTCCACACTGAAACGTTGAAATATGGGCGAAAATGCAAAAAAAGAAACGTTGGGATGTTTTGCACACTAACTGTCAAACGTATGGACGTTTTGTGCTATTAAGCCTTTATATATATAACCTTATTTATATATCTTTATCACTTTTGACCGTCATTCAAAACTTTATTATAGTTTTTTATTTTAGCATATGTCAATTATCATCTATGATTCGATCTTATGTGATATATCCAGGAAAGTATCTTCATTAAAGTTAATAAATCTGAGTAGAAAATAAAGACTACATACTCATATATTGGAGATCGGATTAGTTGGAGATTGTCGATTATTCTTATTTCGATTTCGCAGGATGCTAAGATAGTACGAGATCCACTTCGGCTATATCTACCTACTTTCTGGAGGTGCTATTTCTTGAAAGAGTGCTAAACAAATACTCAGAGCAACTTCCACAATGGCAGCGGAGTTTATATAAGGCATCAAACCATGGAATATAGCTGCGAAATTTTGTCACTGGACTGCGCATTATGGACAGAATAGAAAAATCATTCAAGTTATTTTGTGACAATAAATCAGTAGTGTTGTATTCCAATAACAACAGGAGCTCGAAGAAATCAAAACATATAGAGATCAAGTTCATGGCTGTTAAAGAAAGAGTTCAGAGTCGACTTGTGTCCATAGAGCATATCGGGACAAACTTCATGATTGTGGATCCGCTTACTAAGGGATTGATACCTAAGGTCTTTCGTGTGCGCACTACTTATATGAGTGTAATATCTTTTGATGATATCTAGTTTCAGTGAGAGTTTGTATTTCTATGTTTTTCATATTAGACACATGTATTGTCATTTTGGATATATTTTATAGTTAAAGTTATTTTTGGTTAGTTTTTTTGGGTTTATTATCTCTGAACTTGTTTGAAAATGATCTCACTAAGGTATTAAGGTTGACCAGTCGAAAAAGGCATGTTAAGATCACATCACAAGTAATTTTATACTACACATCCATGCTTGATCCATGTCATTCAATTATGTCAATATACGTGATCATTGACGAGTTTAGTTACGATAAAAGTAGCAAAAGCCACTTTAATCTTATATTGATATGATTGATAGACCGGATTGTTTGAGGATGCATTCAGTAATGATAGCAAAACTCGAAGTACTCATATGGTTATGTTTAATGCACAATTATAAGGTAACACGTATAGCCCAAGTGTAAGATTGTAAGGATTTTTAATCGATCACGTGGGCTTATATGTGAATTATTGTGTATTAAATTAAAAGTTATCAATTTTGGTTAAACGTGTTTAAAATGATCTAATAATGTTTTAGTATTTTGGTTTTGAAGCATCTAATTAAAGTGTTGGCTTTTATGTATAGAGATCAAGCATGTTCCTATATTCATACAAGTGGCTGTTCATTCTGTTCTGACTCCCATCATTAGAGAGAAATAGAGGGACAACGTATTGATATGGAAGACTAAAATCGTAGGACTCATTCATTGTATTAACCATGTCTGATTTAGGTACGCTTCCGCTTTGATTCATAAATTCTTATGATCTAACATGAAAAATCATTATGACGGTAAAAGTTTTCCCTACAATATGGTATAGGGAAAAAAAAACGTAGAGCTATTATTAGCAGCACTGGCGGACCCAGGGGGTCCTGGGGGGCATGTGCCCCTTCAACTTTTGAGATTTTTTTTTTATAAGGTCATGTTTGGTATCGATTGAAATCTAAATTTTAATCTTAATCAAACTTAACAATTAATTTTAATAACATATTTCATGTAATTCATAACTGTAACTTTTATCAGATTTACTAAAAATTTGATTTTAATCTCCACCAAATGGGAGCAAAATCACAATAAATATGAATTTCGATAACATGTTAATTTTTAAAATTCTCCGACGATCGTATGCTAATCGAATCTATAAATTGCTTAAGTCATCTCAAAGCGTATTTCGAGAACTACCTTGTGGGCATATCGAATAGTCCAAACAAATATCGAAAATAGTTAAAAATACGTTAAACATGAGTTTTAAAGAAAGACGTCTAACTCGCATTTAAAAACAAAAATCAATTATTTCATTAACATTTATTATTTTTTGTGATACAAATTTCTCAATATAATTTTCATCATTTTATGGAATATGACATCAAAAGATTTCATAATTTTACATCTAAAAAAGTTATATCTCATGTAAATTTTCGGGTGCAAAATTACATAGGGTATGATTTTTGGACGTAAATTTTCGATTGTAAAATTTCTCTCAACTTTTTTGGAAGTTCGATTGTACCCCATAACTTTAAAGTTCTACATCGGTCCTTGATTAGCAAAAAACTTTGTACGAATTTATGGAGTGTAACAAATCATTTTCAGATAAAAGATAGAGCATATAGTTTTTGAAATTATTTAACTTGAACATAAGAAAACCACCTGATTCTCATCTGTTCAGTAGTTTCTTCTATAAGCTTGCTTGACTTGCAGATTATTTTTCACTCGATCATACTGATGATAACAAGTTAAAGTACTTTTTCAGGGGAAAATCCAATTTAGAACTCAGGTATATAATCATCACTTCAATCCCAATTTAGCTATGAGCTCAGGCAAGCTGTTACTACGATAACAGAAAGAGATTCATATCGATGTGCTATCTATCCATCACAGAGTTCTTGTGAATAACTAGTAAAAGTTGTTACATAAATGAGACATTTAATTTGATCACATCCAGATACTTGTTCGAGTAGCTCGTTCCAACGAGTCTAATCAAGCACGATTGGAGCATCTGATGTCTTACCGCGGTAATTGACCTTTGCTAACAATTCAGGTGGCAAATCACCCCTCAGGATATGAACTTTGAACCTGAGGTTTGTACGGCTGCATTCCATTAGTTCAAAGACACAAGCATCTCCAATCTTCAGTTCATTTTCAAGGACAAATGCTTTCCACTTGCTGTCGAACCTCAGGAAGCCGCAGTCTCCAATGTAAGACATGTTCCAGTTCTTGCCATCATGTCTGAGAATTACTCCGACTCTTGCACTAGGGAGTAGCGGAACGAATTTGGCGGGGGGACGCTGTCAGCATTAAACGAATATGAATAAACAACAAATCATTGAGCCCTTTCAATATGAATGACTCAAAACGACAACAAACATAGTGGAAGCAAGAGTATTTACGAATTGAAAGGGGCGGTTAACATGTGATTTTGTCATAACCAGATGGAAAAATTTCCTCTCTGAAAGATAATGAATGTCATCCTCTTCCATTTGAGCTGTTTTAGGACTCGGCACGTGAGTATGTGTAGCACGCGGCAATGGCTCTGTCTAATGAAAGTTAAAAAGATGTTATAACAATATACAGTATATATTTTCTAATTCAAGCAAGGATCACTGCACTTGGCAAGAGACATTGGGCAGAAAAATTTCAACAACTCCATGCATATGCAGAAAAGCAAAGAATACCTTCATAACAGGAAGAGATTGAGACATTTTAGCCAGTTGAGTTGGATCAAGAAAGCAAGAAGTTTAACACACACACACACACACACAAAAAGGGTTTCGAGGAGAAGATGAGTTATTCTCAAGTTTAAAAAGCAAAAAGTGACCATTACTGCTCCACTTTGTAAATTTATTATCTTTGCAGATTGCAGAGTGCAGAAATTCATAAGTTTGGCCAGTGCCATTCCATACCAGTCTCTCAGAGTGTAAATTGAAATTCTATTTTTGTACAGGAGAAAAATAATATCATGTTTAATTGAGACCAGTTTACGACATTTAGGCAACACTTGATACATTTGGAAGTGTTGCCTAAATGTGCTAATAATTAATAGAATGTACTTTTTTAATCCACGTGTATTGGGAAAAATATTGAGGATATAAGTACGATAAAATAATATAAAAATAATTTAGTTGGCAAATATGATAATATCACCATTTTTCATCTTACTGAGAGGGGGAAAAAAAAGGATGAAAGTGTATGTTTCATGAAATTAACATTACTAAGAAGTTGAAGGATTAAATTGATGATCGATAAAAGTTTAAGTATGAATTTTACATTTTAAAATAGTTTTAGGATATTGAAAATTGAAAGGATGAAATTAGCATTATTAAGAAATTGAAAGATTAAATTGACGATCTAGAAAAGTTGAAGGATGGATTTTACATTATTAAATAGATTGAGGATGAAATTCACATTATTAAGAAGTTGAAGGATGTTGAGGATACTGAAAGTTGAATGATGAAATCAACATTATAAGAAGTTGACGGATTAAATTGATGATCTAGAAAAGCTGAAGGATGAACTTTATATAATTAACTAGTTTGAGGATATTGAAAATTTAGAGGATGAAATTCGCATTATTAAGAAATTGAAAGATTACATTGACGATCTAGAAAAAGTTGAAGGATGGATTTTACATTATAAAGTAGACTGAGGATAAATTTGTGGACAATGAAAAGTTAAAGGATGAAATTCACATTATTAAGAAGTTGAAGGATGTTGAGATACTGAATGTTGAATGATGAAATTTACATTATAAGAAGTTACGGATTAAATTGATGGTCTAGAAAAGTTGAAGGGTGAATTTTATATTATTAAATAGTTTGGTGATGAAATTGTGGATATTGAAAAGTTAAATGATGAAATTTACATTATTAAGAACTTTGAAGACTTAAAAGTGACGATCTAGAAAAGATGAAGGATGCATTTTAAATTATTAAAGAGTTTGAGGATGAAATTGAGGATGTTAGAAAATTAAATGAGGAAATTAATATTATAAAGAAGTTGAAAACTTAAAGTTGAAGGTTGGATTTCACTTTATCTAATAGTTTGAGGATGAAAATAAAAAAATATGAAAGAGTTAAAGGATGAAGTTGCCATTATTCAGAAGTTGAAGAATTAAATTGATGATTTAGAACACGTGAAGAATGGATTTTAATTTTGAAATAGTTCGAGGATGAGATTGAGGATGTTGAGAAGTTAAAGGAAGATGTAGATTATTGAAAAGTTGAAGAACGAAATAAGAAATAAATTGATGATCAAGAAAGTTAAAGGATGTATTTTACATTATTAAATAGTTTGGGGATGAAATTATCGATACAAAAAGTCGAAGGATGAAGTTTCTCTTAAACCATAGTTAGATGACCGAACTGAACTTTTTTGATAGTTCAGGGGATGAAATTTTTATTAATTTATAGATGGACGGCTGAATTGTATTTTTCGAATAGTTGTAGGATGGAATCGCTCTTAATTTATAGTTGGATGACCGAATTGTATTTTTCCAATTGATGAAGGATGAAATTGCTCTTAATTTATAGTTAGATGATCAAATTGAATTTTTTGAATAGCTGAAGGACGGATCAGATAATACATTATAGTTGGATGACCGAATTGAACATTTCCAATATCCGTAAAATCGCTCTCTACAAATAGTAGATGACCGAATTGATCTTTTCATATAGAAGAATGACGAAATTGCTCATTATTTATAGTTTGACGACCGCTTTGAAATTATCGAATAGTGGAAGAGTGGAATTGCTCTTAATCTGAAGCTGAATGACCGAATTGAATTTTCCAATATTTTAGGGACAAATTGTACTTGACCAAGAGTTGGATAACTGAATTGATCTTCTCCAATAGATGAAGGACGAAATTCCTCTTGACCAGCAGATGGATGACCGAGTTGAAATGGTATTCCTTCAACTTTTTAAAATTCAATTCAATTTGGTCATCCAACTACAATTTAAAATAAATTTCATGCTTCATCTATCACAGAAATTCTATTTGGTGATCCAACTATAATTTAATATCAATCCCATCCTTCAACCATTACCAAAATTCAATTTCATCCTTAAATTGATGATGAAATTTGAATTTTCAAGTTCTTTTCAATATTCTCAATTTCATTCTTCAACTCCTCAACAATGTGAATTTCCTCATCTAATTTTTCAATATCCTCATTTCATCCTTCAACAATGTGAATTTCATTCTTTAACTTTTATATATCCTCATTTCCATCCTCAAACTATTTAATAATGTAAAATTCATACTTCAACTCTTATAGATTATCAATTTAATCCTCAATTTCATAATCAAACTACTTTATAACGTAAAATAAATCCTTTAACTTTTCTAGATCCTCAATTTAATCCTACAACTTCTAAACAATGTAAAATCCATCCTTTAACTTTTCTAGATCCTCAATTTAATCCTTCAAGTTTTTTATTTCCTCAATTTAATGCTCAAAAGTATTTAATAACGTAATTTCCTTTATAAATCAAAATCATCAATTTTATCCTTTAACTTCATCCTCAATTTTATCCTAATTTCATCCTTTAACTTTTATATATCCTCATTTTCATCCTCGATCTATTTAATAATGTAAAATTTATCCTTCAACTTCAAATAATGTTAATTTCATTCTTTAACTTCTTATTATTTTCATCTTCAAACTATTTAATAATGTAAAATCCAATCATCCGCTTTTCAAGATCTTCAATTTAATCTTTCAACTTCTTAATAATGTTAATTTAATTCTTTAATAAATTTTCAATATCCACAATTTCATCCTCAAACTATTTAATAATGTAAAATTCATCCTTTAAATTTTCTAGTTCATCAATTTAATCCTTCAACTTCTTAGTGATGTCAATTTAATCCTTTAACTTTTCACATTCGCATTTTCATTCTCAAAATTTTTGATAACGTAAAATTCAGCTTTTCTAGATTTTCAATTTAATCCTTGAACTCCTTAATAATGTTAATTTCCTCCTTCAACTATCTAATATCCTTATTTTCATCCTCAAACTATTTAATAATGTAAATCCATCCTCGATTTGGTAATACAATAATGTATTCTTTAAATTTAATATGTCCCCACTTTCATCCTCAAACTATTTAATAACTTAAAATCCAAACTTTTCTTGATCATAGATTTAATCCTTCAACTTCTTAATAATATTAATTTCATCTTTAACTGTTTAATATCATCTACTTTATCCTTCAACTTCTTAATAATATTACATCCTTTTAACTTTTTAATATAATCTATTTTGTCCTTCAACTTCTTAATAATATTAATTTCATTCTTTAACTTTTTTATATCCTCATTTTCATCCTCAAACTATTTAATAACATAAATTCCATCCTTCAACTTTTCTAAATCCTCAATTTAATCCTTCAACTTCTTAATGATGTTAATTTCATCCTTTAAATTAGAGTAAGAAGCACTCGGTAATCTTTGTGCCAACAAATGTCTCTTTTATGGAGAAAATATTATTGATGCTTAAATTTCAAGTAGAATTCTAAAAACTTTTACATTGAAGATTAAGTATTTCATATGAATTTTGGCTATCAATTTGGATAAGACCATGTTATTTCAGCTTCAAAATGAAAACAATAACAAACAAATAAAGCAAACTTCCTCACATCCCATGACGATTTGTTCATGATTAATGCTTGTTACTAGTAATATTATGTCCTTGTATATGATGATCCTGATCCTGATCCTAATCCTACGTAGTCACGGGCATTATCGAGTGCTTCAAGCATTATTTTATGTGCAATATGTTGTTCTCTCAGTTTCCTTTGGGCCTCAAAAACCGACATTTCCGATTCTTGCGTTTGATTCTCTAGATCTACGGTTAACGTTGGATCCTTCCTTTGCTACTGCATAGTTATCTACTGGTTTTCTTGATTCTTCTTCCTTGGAGCACCCCTTAAAAGTTGTGCAGTCTAAATGCCCTGAAAAATCACAATCTTCACAATAGTACAGCTAGAAATTATTCTGCATGATGCCACG
This sequence comes from Fraxinus excelsior, assembly GCA_019097785.1. NCBI lineage: Eukaryota > Viridiplantae > Streptophyta > Magnoliopsida > Lamiales > Oleaceae > Fraxinus > Fraxinus excelsior. The sequence continues at coordinate 13,084,150 of CM032633.1, read as the reverse complement.
ACACAAATCACAAGCAAATACGGCGTTTTTATCCTCATAAGGCGAATAAAAAACTAGTTTTAATTCATGAGGGCAGTTTCAAGAAATACAGTACTATGTAAAGTGGCAAATTTTACGTGAAGATCAAATTCACAAAGGGCGCAACTGAAACCAAAGGCTCTGCCTTCAGATCCACATGCATCGCAAGTGTATGATCGGCATCAGTTCGTTGAGATGGGAGAAGGAACCATGGATGAGAAGGATGAGACGGGTGTTCATGAAAACAAGGTGCATTCATGCAACGATTGTGGAGGTAAAATTTGTAGGACTGGATTACAAGTCGGGCTAATAAGTAAAAAAAAAAAAAAATTACACAAGAAATTTTTTTTTTACATAAACTTTTTTTTTACTAAAAAAAACTCAATATCATTGCAGAATATTACTTACGTCTAAGCATCATGACATCCTGATGTGCATCCATGCTAGGGTATGTTGCGTACGTACTATTTGCCTCGTTTTGCATGCATTCATGCATATCATGTGTTTTTTTGTTTGTTCAATTGTGGTATTGATGTGTTGGTTTTATACACTTCAAATGTTGCCTAAAAGGGCTTGTACTGCTTCTCCGACATTTGGTACTTCTACATCTTACAATAGAACTAGGTTTATCTCTGTGATTGCCCAAGACACTTTTGGGTCGCAGTTTTCGTTGAAGCCCATTTTATTTGAGCGCGAGGTCATTATGTCTGACCTGTCACTCAACCTCGTTGCTGTTTTCACATCATGGGGTTGGGAGCCGTTGTGGTAGATTTGATGCCTCTTCCTAGCCTTTTTGTTCAGGAGTTTTACGCTAACATTCATGACGTTAGCAAATCGACCTTTATGGTTTTCTTCGGCGTAGGACGGTTAAGATCATACCTGAAATAATATCAAGTCTAGTACATATTCCTAGAGTCGTTCATCCCTTGTTTCCATATCTTTCCGTTGACACACTTCCCACGAACTCTCTTGTCCATTCTACGGTGTTTAACACATCGTTGGAAGGTGGTCTGGGTGCGATACGCACTAGATCTTTACCCACTGATCGACAGATTCTGTTGCGCATTGTGTGTATGAATATGTGGACAATGTCATACACTTCTTCATTGCCTATGGAGAAAGCTCGTTTTCTTTACGCCTTGTTACATATCGATTCCATTGATTTACCATCGTTCATATACCAACAGATTCTACATACTTTTAGAGTCACGGGGACAAGGGTGCGACTGTCTTATACTTGTTTGATATATTGAGTAGTAACAACCCTATGACTGAGCTTTCCTGAGTAGGTTTCGAGGCAATTTTCCCGATCAATTGGCCATACCACTATTTCTCAGAGTATGTCACATGCTTCTTCTGAACCGGTTCAGCCAGTTGACTGGATTGTACTAGCTGATCCTATAGATGACCTTATCTCTTTTGATCCCTCAAATTTCCCTACTACTTCATCTGTTCCTCCATCTACTGATATTCCATCTATTCTCGTCGATCCATCGGTTTTCCTGATAGGAATATGACTGTGTTTATTGAGCAGCAGGCTCGGATGATGGTCGAGATCACTCAGCTGAGAGCTAATGCGGATCATCATACAATCGAGTTTGCTACACTTCGTAAGACCATAGGCTATTTACAATGGGGCTTGCCCTGATACTTTTTTACTTGACAAATGTATCTAAAAATTTTGACTCGAAGGCATTAAATGATAATTTCAGTATTGCTAGATTAAGTTCTACTATTTTGTAGTATCAATATTTCGTTTTCATATGTTGGGTTGTATTGATATTATATCTTAATTTAGCTTATAGTATGAAACTGAAATGATGTGCTATGTGTTATAACTAATTGGATTAACTTCTTGAATTGCTTTTACACTTATTATTGTTTCACATATGTTTTACACAGGGTATTTAAGTTGTTTATTTCAGGAAACGGGTTTTGATAAAGGAAAAATAGAATTCAATCAAGACAGTTAGGGTTGGTAGTGTCAGTCATTGAGTCTGTAATTTTTTCACTACTACCTTGACTTTGGATTGTTGTTTTGTCACGGAATGCCAAATGGGAAGCTTGTTTGGTTTGATAGTTTATAATGTAATTGGCAAGTCTGTGAATAAAAAAGACTTACTTAAATTTTTTGCATGACTTAAGTCTTTACTCCTTTTTAAGTAATAATGCAATTCATTGTATCGCTAAAGTATGATATGTATTACGATAATATATGTATATCATGTGTTAGACTTAGTATTGGTAAGTGACGGGTAAATTTTCGAGGACGAAAATATTTTAAGGGGGTGAGAATGTAATACTCCGAAAATTCTCATAAAATATAATTCAATTTTATATACTATATTTTAATATTTTGAAAGTTAGTGACTAAATGATACATTTATCAAATTATATTTTATTTGTGTCAAATATTTAGATATTGATGGAGTTATCGTAAATATATGAATATTGGTCTCGTTGGATAAATCACAATTAGATACATAAATCAGATTTGAGAAAAAGTTGATTCGAATAAATTAGCTCCAAGATATTTTAGTTTGAAGGAATTATCAAGAGCTAATTTATTTTTATTATTATTTAATTATAATTTTGAAAGTAATGGGGGGTGAAAAAAGATTTTCCGTTAAAACAATTAATTCCGTTAGTTTTTCCGTTAAATCAAGAAATTTCGTTAGTTTTTCCGTTAAACCAACATATTCCATTTAATAGCCACTTTTTATATATAGAAAGATATAAGCAAGAAGCTGTAATCCCGTATTAAAAAACGGCTAGACAAGCAGGTAAAGATATTAATGACTACATCGAAAGTTGGGAAGGTGAACAGCAAACTAATGTTCTAGCCGTTGAGGATGGGAGGAATATTGAAACTGGTACAATGGAATAAAGCACAAAACGTCTCTATGTTTGACAGTGAGTATGCAAAACGTCCAAACGTTTCATTTTTTTTGCATTTTTGCCCCTATTTCAACGTTTCAGTGTGGAAAACATCATTTTCACTATTTTTCAGTGTAAAATGACTAATATACCCTCAAATTTAAATAAAACAAAGAAAATGAAATGAAAAATAAAAAAATAAATTGTAATTATACTCCCAAACTTTTTAAAAAGTGCAAGTGAATCCAAAAGTCTTATTAAAAAGGTTAAGCACAAAACATCCATGCGTTTGACACTTAATGCGGAAAACGTCCATACTTTTCAAACATGTTTGTATTTGCTCAATGGCACAAAACGTCCTTACGTTTCGTTTATTTTTACATTTTCGTCCTTATTTCAACATTTCATTGCGAAAAACGTCATTTTCACTATTTTTCAATGTAAAATGATAAATATACCCTCATATTTAAATAAAATAAAAAATGAAAAATAAATTACAATTGTGCTCCCAAACTTTTTAAAAAGTGCAAATGAGTTCAAAATTTTTATTAAAACATTCAAACCATCAATCTTCTCCTCCTCCCTTAACTTTATCCTCCCTCCACTTACAAAACCACCAGACCCCACCACCATTCAAACCATCCACCTCCCTCTACAATGCTGGGGTTGATAGTTGTGGCCAACATTAACGGTTTGAATGGTGGGGTCTGTTGGTTTAGGTGGTGGAGAGAGGATAAGGCTGAGCGAGGAGGAAAAGACTCATGGTTTGAATGTTTTAATAAGATTTTTGAACTCATTTACACTTTTTAAAAAAAATTGGGAGCATAATTGTAATTTATTTTTATTTTCCTTTTTTTGTTTTATTTAAATATGAGGGTATATTGGTCATTTTACATTGAAAATAGTGAAAATGACGTTTTCCACAATGAAAAATTGAAATAAAGACGAAAATATAAAAAGAAATGAAACGTAAGGACGTTTTACGCAATAAGTGTCAAACGTAGGGACGTTTTATGCTATTGAACAACTACAAACATGTTTGAAACGTAGGGACGTTTTCCGCATTAAGTGTCAAACGTGGGAACGTTTTGTGCTTAAACCTTTTAATAAGACATTTGGACTCACTTGCACTTTTTAAAAAGTTTGAGAGTATAATTACAATTTATTTTTTTATTTTTCATTTCATTTTCTTTGTTTTATTTAAATTTGAGGGTATATTAGTCATTTTACACTGAAAAATAGTGAAAATGATGTTTTCCACATTGAAACGTTGAAATAGGGGCAAAAATGCAAAAAAACGAAACGTTGGGACGTTTTGCACACTCACTGTCAAATGTAGAAACATTTTGTGCTAATAAGCCAAATAAAGAATATTATAGAGGTTTAACTAATTCATTTAAAATTGGTTTATGTCATTATTCTTATCATCGCCCACCCACCACTCATCGAGAAATCAATTTTTAATTTAATTTAGACAACTCTTATAATTAATTGGGGCCAAGAACATCACTGATTGTTTGTCCACCTTTTGTGTTTTTAGCATGGGTTGGTATGGAGAAGAAAACTATATTGGGGCTTTAGTTATGGATAAGATGACCGTGGGTTGGTGTGGAGAAGAAAATTACCATGACGATGGTGTTGCACAGCGAGATGGTTTGAGAAAGATGAGACGACGGATGTGATTTGGGTGAAGAATTCAGCGTTTGTAGTTTAGTAGATAGTTGAAAAAGATGGGTATTGATGAGAGGATTGACTACAAATTTGGAGTGAGTGGGGGTTGAAATGATGGTGAGGAAGTTGCTTGGAGTTGATTTTTATCGAAAAGAAGCTGTCAAAGGTTTGGAGTTGATTGTAGTCGAAATGTAAGTGTCCGGTGGGCAGCGACGGTGAAAAAATTATTGGCTTTGGGGGTGGGATGTTTGGGTCTTGGGTTTAGTTTTGGTTTTGGGGTGGGGTGGATGACTTTTTACTTAGGTTTTGGTATTTTTAATTTTTTGATTTAATTATTTTATTTTAGTTGTTTTAGTATACAAAACAAAAATTACTATTTTAATTAATAGTAAAATATAAAATTATTATTTTAATTGATTTTGGGCCTTATTTGTAATTTTTTGAAAATTATGGGCCTATGTTTGCAATTAATTCTTTCTTTATTATTTTCTTTTCTTTTTATTTTATTTAAATAAGATAGTATATTTGTCATTTCACAAATTTTTATTAAGAAATTGGATAAAAATTGATGAAATGACGTTTTTCACAATAAAACGTGTAAATATGGGTGAAATGCAAAAAATTGAAACGTATGAACGTTTTGCACACTAAAGGTCAAATGTATATATGTTTTGTGCTAATAGCCTATTGAAATTACATTAAAAGGTTTTACATTTTATACTGCATATATGACAAATAAATTAACACATCTTGAATCTTTTTTCTATTTCTTGTATAATTTTGTAAATAAATGTAGTTATATTTATACCTATTAAAACTATCGATAGAGCTTAGTTAAATATTAATTGACAAGGTATGTATGTATAGGAATTATATCTTTTCATTGAACGGTTAAATGTAAACTCTTCATCTCCATTATGTTCATCAATCTATAGGTATTAAAAGTTCAAATACATAATATTAAGTAGAGGTGGCAACGAGCCAAGCTGGCTCGCGAGCCCAAGGTCTATGCTCGGTATCGGCTTGTCAAAAAAGGCTGGAGCCTAGCCGAACTCGAGGTTGGCTTTTCCTCAAAAGGGCTTGGCCTAAGCTTTGGCTCGAGCCGACTCATGGGCTTTTCGATTTTTTTTCAAAATTGAATATACGATAATGGTCATTAATTACAAACTACAAAATTAATTCAAAAAGCGGGCCTCATGAGCTCGCATGCAAGCCGACCTGTATTTTGGCTCGTGTGGCTCGTAGGTTGGCCTGAACTCAAGCTAAATCGGTGTTTCATCCGTTGCTTTAGGCATTGAGATAGGAGACATTAATCTAGTGTTCTGCTTAAGAAGTGAAAGTAGTGCTTAACAAAATTAGCAGTTGATGTAAATATGTGTGCTTAGGAATAACATGTGGGCATTCATACTACAATCGTATCTTGCAATTGAAGTGATAAGTGTAGAAACTACCTAAATGATGATATTTTATTGTTCTTTGGATAAAATACTACCTAACTTATTTTATATTTCATTTTGTAGGTAAAATTCAATGTTTGATGAAGAATGCAAAGATAACGGAAAATGGTTTAATTGTATCAAATACAACGTTCAAGGATTGAGATGCAGATACTCAAGAGTTACGTCAAACCTCACGATAAAGATTTGAGAGTGTTAGGCATCAATTGGATAAGGAAAGAAGCCAAACGAGTGAAATATAGTTCAAGTATTATCACATATCAATTTCCAGCCAAAAAAGTTATGCTTCGAATTTTCAGCCTCACATTGAGACCCAATCTTGGCATAGAAAGCTTTCGAATTGGAAAAAAGATATTTAGAAGAATTGTAGCTATCTGAGTTAGCTTTTCAATGCACTTTGAATCACCTCAATTGGATATCGAGAGAGAAAGTTATGATAAAAATACTGAGAACTGTTAAACTGCCGAAAATTAGGCAAAGCGCTCCCTCACCTGCAGGAGAGGCGCGTGTCCCAAACTAAGGCACCTCGCCCGAGGCTGCCCAAACCCCCAAGGTATGCGCCCCATGTTGCACTAGGCGCACTCCCCTAAGGCTAAAAGGGGAAAAACTGATTTTCCTTATTTTTATTTTGGTAACAATTTTATGCAATATTTTTGGCATCCTTTAAATACCAAACTCGACCAGAACGTGGAGGACCCCCATTCAACCTAAATTTAATCATATTTTTCATATTTTGGAGGCGAAGAACAAGTCTATACATCAATTCAAGTCGAATCAAATTTTGAAGATTCATAGCTCGGTTTGAAAATTTGAGTCAAGAACGTGGATTTTTCCTGCGTCTTCCATCTTTCTTATTTCTCAGTTGGTGTTTTTCCAATTATTCTTGTTTAATTATATATAAGAATGTTATGATAAGTTTTTTATTGTATTGAATAAATAATGAACCCTATTGTTTGTTTATTTTAATTCAAGACAATTAGTTTAGTATTTCTTGATTTTTCTTGATTGGTTTTGCATTCTTATTTAACAATTTGATTGCTTGATCACCAATTAAATAGCAAGTTACTTTTTGTAGTGTAGGAATACTCACAAATCCCCAATTTGGTTATTCCCTCCATGTCGATTAACAGTAATGATGCAGTTGATGTAGTGGGCTAATTGACAAATAAGTAGATTGGTGCATCACCATTTCCGTTAGTCAAACTACATGGCCACCAATCGGTCATTCCATCGACGTTCATTAATAACTAACGATGCAGTGGCCTAATTGGCAAATAATTAGATTGTTCCATCATCATTTCCATTAGTCAAACTATTGAACATAGACGGAGTGACCAAATTCGAATAAAATTTATGTTTGCTACTAACTTAAAACAAAATTAGGCTCTGTGACCAACATGAAATTTTCGTTTAAAGTCTAGTGCCCTCTAGCATATAACTCTAAACATGAATTTTTATTAAGAAATCGGATAAAAATTGATGAAATGACGTTTTTCACAATAAAACGGGTAAATAGGGGTGAAATGCAAAAAATTGAAACGTATGAACGTTTTGCACACTAAAGGTCAAATGTAGATATGTTTTGTGCTAATAGCCTATTGAAATTACATTAAAAGGTTTTACATTTTATACTGCATACATGACAAATAAATTAACACATCTTGAATCTTTTTTCTATTTCTTGTATAATTTTGTAAATAAATGTAGTTATATTTATACCTATTAAAACTATCAATAGAGCTTAGTTGAATATTAATTGACAAGGTATGTATGTATAAGAATTATATCTTTTCATTGAACGGTTAAATGTAAACTCTTCATCTCCATTATGTTCATCAATCTATAGGTATTAAAAGTTCAAATACATAATATTAAGTAGAGGTGGCAACGAGCCAAGCTGGCTCGCGAGCCCAAGGTCCATGCTCGGTATCGGCTTGTCAAAAAAGGCTGGAGCCTAGCCGAACTCGAGCTTGGCTTTTCCTCAAAAGGGCTTGGCCCAAGCTTTTGCTCGAGCCGACTCATGGGCTTTTCGATTTTTTTTCAAAATTGAATTTACGATGATGATCATTAATCACAAACTACAAAATTAATTCAAAAAGCGGGCCTCATGAGCTCGCATACAAGCCAACCTGTATTTTGGATCATGTGGCTCGTGGGTTGGCTTGAACTCAAGCTAAATCAGTGTTTCATCCGTTGCTTTAGGCATTGAGATAGGAGACATTAATCTAGTGTTCTGCTTAAGAAGTGAAAGTAGTGCTTAACAAAATTAGCAGTTGATGTAAATATGTGTGCTTAGGAATAACATGTGGGCATTCATACTACAATCGTATCTTGCAATTGAAGTGATAAGTGTAGAAACTACCTAAATAATGATATTTTATTGTTCTTTGGATAAAATACTACCTAACTTATTTTATATTTCATTTTGTAGGTAAAATTTAATGTTTGATGAAGAATACAAAGATAACGGAAAATGGTTCAATTGTATCAAATACAACGTTCAAGGATTGAGATGCAGATACTCAAGAGTTACGTCAAACCTCACGATGAAGATTTGAAAGTGTTGGGCATCAATTGGATAACGAAAGAAGCCAAATAGGTGAAATATAGTTTAAGTATTATCACATATCAACTTCTAGCCAAAAACGTTATGCTTCGAATTTTCAGCCTCACATTGAGACCCAATCTTGGCATAGAAAGCTTTCGAATTGGAAAAAATATATTTAGAAGAATTGTAGCCATCTGAGTTAGCTTTTCAATGCACTTTGAATCACCTCAATTGGATATCGAGAGAGAAATTTATGATAAAAATACTGAGAACTGTTAAACTCTCGAAAATTAGGCAAAGCGCTCCCTCACCTGCAGGAGAGGCGCGAGTCCCAAACTAAGGCAGCCTCACCCGAGGCTGCCCAAACCCCCAAGGTGTGCGCCCCATGTTGCACTAGGCGCACTCCCCCAAGGCTAAAAGGGGAAAAACTGATTTTCCTTATTTTTATTTTGGTAACAATTTTATGCAATATTTTTGGCATCCTTTAAATACCAAACTCGACCAGAACGTGGAGGACCCTCATTCAACCTAAATTTAATCATATTCTTCATATTTTGGAGGTGAAGAACAAGTTTATACATCAATTCAAGTCGAATCATACAAAATATTTGCATATTCATAGCTCAGTTTGAAAATTTGAGTCAAGAACGTGGATTTTTCCTACTTCTTCCATCTTTCTTATTTCTTGGTGGTGTTTTTTTCAATTATTCTTGTTTAATTATATATAAGAATGTTATGATAAGTTTTTTATTGTGTTGAATAAATAATGAACCCTATTGTTTGTTTATTTTAATTCAAGACAATTAGTTTAGTATTTCTTGATTTTTCTTGATTGGTTTTGCATTATCATTTAACAATTTGATTGCTTGATCACCAATTAAATAGTAAGTTACTTTTTGTAGTGTAAGAATACTCACAAATCCCCAATTAGCTTCATTAACCAATTACTATAATCTAACAATATCATAAGCAGTCCAAAATCTAAATGAATAAAGTGGAGAGTGAAAAGCTAACCACATATCCATTTTCGTCGTTTTCGACATTTTCATGTCTCCCATCCCTGCACAAAGAGGTTAGTAGCTTGGATAATTATTTGATGATCATATATGGATTTTTAAGAAGTTCGGGAGGTATTTTTGAGCTTTACTTGTACTATTCTTTTTCACGATATGTAAAAAATAAACAACTATTTAAATATCATATTATTGGAATATATTTTTTACATGAAATGGGCCCCATTTTAACATGTAATACATGGCAATCAAAATCTCAGGTCCTGGCACTGGGTGTGCGTGTAAATTACCATTAAATGATGTAACTTTTAGGTCCTTTGCTATGATAACCAGCCTCTTAGCAAGAATTTCTAAAATGTAACTACTCTCCTTTTCAACAAAGTTTGCCCACATTGTGAGAATAACAGTTTCCAACCTACATCTTGAATTTGTTACACTTGTAGCATTTCTGATAAGATGTGGAATAAGTATAAAAACAAAATAATAGGCACTTGTTTGAGCCCTATTTTTGCTCAAAATGTATTTTGAAATAGTATTTTGTTGGAAAATGTGAAGTTAAAAAATAAGTTAAAGTTTTTGTTTACGTGTAATATTATTTTTTTGAATGATGTGTGATTAAAAATAAGAAATAATAAAATGTATTTTGATATAATGAATACCAAACAAGAGCTAGAAATGGAAGAACATTTACTGAAAGTGTTGTGTTACGGGTACATAACACAATACATAAGGGTATCCATTATGGATACCATTATGAGAAATGTTATGGACCCTTACTAGCGCCCCCTCAATAGGAGACCCCCATGTATTCATTATAAATATTATTATGGGAAATACCATGTACCCTTACTGCAATTATGTACACATACCTGTTGTCAACAAGCAAAAAATCTTGCACGCAGCACTAAGTTTCACAATACATCTAAATAATTCTCTTTGAATAATTTGTTTTAGTCGAATATCAAGAATAATTCCAATAATACCTACAAAAGTATAATTCAATATGATAAGTTATTTCTTCTCGTATGAGTTAGATTTTATGTACAGAAATCAACTCGATGTAAGCTAAGCGTAATGCTACACGAATTTAACGATAAATGAAGTAAAAATAGATAGTAGACAAGATTATTTATGTCTGTATTCATGTCCATATATTTATGCAGTTCCTGAAAATCAGTAGAGCGACTGAAAATCAGTAGAACGAAATGTCGGTAGTTACAATGAACGGTGATGTTCAATGAAATTATAAATGATCTAATTCAAGATTCAACATATTTTTCAACAATTTAGTTAAGGAGCATATCCTAGGGGACAAATGTAGCTTCAAAGGAGAGGTGTTAGGTTGGGTTGACACTCTCTCTTCTTCGATATAAATGCTTTTGCGTAAATGTTTACACACACAACAGTTATCATATTTGTGAATACTTGAGCAGGTGCAAGACGTGTGCAAGAATAAATTCTTTAGCCAAGGCATACTCTTGATGCTCTATTCATGAAAGCTATGGTTTTTGTTTGATCAGTACATCTGTGATTAATTATTACATAGGCAATACAAAAGAAATTTCAGTTATTTGACATGACAACTAATAAATTTCATTGGTAATCTTTTTGTAATTCTAATCGTAATGCTTTATTATTGGGAGGAAAAACAAGATGGTTCCCAACAAATAATGGCCAAAATGAACATGTAGCATGGTCCTTATTGGGAAAGTAATTTTCATTCAACTCATACTCGTATAATTAATAATACATACGTGTGAAAAAGGACATTTCAACATAAATTTAACAAGATAACAGGTAAATTGTCTCTCTTAAATTTTTATAAGTTTACTTATAATTTAATAAAAATAATTCGAGTTCGAAGAGTGAATGCAAAAAGTTTTATGCTGATAAATCAATTCCAAATCCACCCAGAGAGAAAATGATTAACTGAAAGTCAAAATTGTCCATTCACAATATGCACATTGCTGCACAGGTACAGTATAGCAATATTCACCTCTGTAATATAGAGTGCTTTTGTGTTTTCCATTTTGGGATGTCTCTATCGCACAATGAGTGTGTTGGAGAATGAATAAAATAGGAAAAAATAAGCATAAAAATAACAATCAAGTTATAAGTACAGAAAAGATGAAGAGACAACACATGACGTTGAATCATTAAAAGATGAAGAGAGAGAGAGAAAAAAAAAAGGTCAACTATACGCTACCACATCAGCATCAATATGAATTATGTCAATATTTTTCTGTACTCGTGACTTTTTCCTAAAAATAAAACCAAAAAATTCAGATTGCAGTTTCAAAGGTACGGTTTATGTAATTCTCTTTCTCTTTCTCTTAATTTTTGGTAAAAGATGTTTGATTTTTGTTTTTGTTTAAAACCTTGGTTTTTGCATCTTTTGTATACTAGTCACAGATGAACGTGCATTTCATGTTATTCTAAAAGCATTATAAATGTTGTAAAATTAATATTTGAAGACGCATAAATATAAAAGATAATTTTAAAAATTTGTTTATGTGAAAGGAACATTTTATTCAATGGGAGATATTTGACTTAACTAAAATCTTTGTAGTTGCTATAGAAATTCCACTTGAAAGTGCAATGTATAATTGTCTATGCGAGAATAAGTGTTATGAAAGATATATATCGACATGAAGTATTGTCTATCATTGGACCTTGTTGATTGTCATTGCAAAACAAGGACGAACATAAAAAAATCGTCAATTATTTTACCTGAAGTTTGAAAACGACAAACAGAGAAAAAAATTAAATTAATAACTGAAACCATGGGCAACACGCATTTTAGTTGTATATATCAACGGAAAATACTTGTTTTATTGCATGTTTACAGTTTGTGCATCATGGAATGACTGCTACTGATTATTAATCTTCACGAGTATCAAGGGATAAAACACAAAAATAAATAAATAAATAAAAACTATCTATTGTTTTATAGAGCGCTTCCAACTTACACCTTAAGGCCCGTCTCACGTAAATGCCTTCATTAAGCACCTCAAATTATACATTTTCGATATCATTTGTCAAGTTTAGAGTCGTGACTTACTGAGGCGTAGGGGTGGGCGTGGATTTGGTTGGGTTAGTTTTTGCCCCAATCCGATATGGTCGGTTTGATCTAAAATCAAATAAATTCAACTCGTGTAAATGTTGAAACCCAACTTAATCAAGTGTCGATCGGGTTGGGTTGGTCGGGTAGCCGAAGACATGCAGTATTTAGTAAGAATTAAATAACTCACCATCTTCATTTAAACTTCAATCTAAAACGTTACATAATTTCCCTTTGCATGTATAAGATCTGAAACTTTCTTTTGCTACATTGCAAATTTATCCTGTGGAATTTAGATATATTTTAGAGTGCGCAAAACCAAACAACAACATCAACATATAAACCCACAAACAACTTTTTCTGTCAAAAAAATGTCTACAAAATATAAGCTGCAAGTCTTTGAATTTCAAATAGAAAAACTCAAGGCATTAAAAAAATTGAATTTGGTTCAACAAAAGAAAGTAGGTTAGAGCACGTAGCTAATTTGAGGTTGGAATAGGAATAGAATCATCCATACTTCATGCCGGCAGTGTGTTTTAACTCCCATGAAATTGTAGTTCCGGGTTCCATTATCCGATATCTGTAAGTCATATTAGATGTAACTAATTGGATGCACTAGAACAAATGTCATGGATAAAACCAAACCAACACTTTAAGAGAAAGAAAATAGAGACGTGCATAACGTTGAAACACAAAACTTTACCATGTATATCTTGTTTCCTACACAAATTAGACCAAGAAATTCTTAATAAAACCATTTTGGTAGGACTTCCCATTTAATAATTGCAAGAATTCAAGGAATAATTAATCATCAAACCAACTATAGGTAAATACAAACGGTACCTTAATGTCTTCTGAGGTCACATATATATGATTCACCCAAAGATGAAGATTTGTGGCAGATATTGCTCTAATTATTAACGGGACTGGCGATTTGAGAAGCGTAAAGGCTGGAGTCTAGAGATGGAGAGGCGACTGGGCTTGTGGGGTTTTATTTTTCAATTTAACGTGTTTTCCTTTTTAAATTTTTTTTTAAATATATGCAGGTCGGGTCGGTTTGGATCAGGTTTAGGTTGTTAACCCATAACCCAACACACCCTATCCAACCCAAAACCCGAAACTCATCCAAAAAGACAAAAAACCGACCCAGCCTGGTTGGGTTGGGTCGGGTTGGGCGGTTTGATCGGGTTGATATGGACATCGTTATGTATCAAACCTACAAAATAACATAATGATATTCATATAGTTTCAGTACAATTTTGACTACATTGATATCGTTTCAATTCAAATAATAACTACAACGACATAGATACCATTTCGTTTCATATAAAACGATAATTATATCGTTCTGGCTAAAAATATTGATTTTCTCTCTCCAAATTTGTACTAAAACGATGCGGATATCCTTATGTTATTTCGTAAGTTTGATACTTATGATTTGTTGTCGTTTTTCTAAAATTATATGAGAAAATGTCTCCATTGAACGAAGGACAAAATTTTGGGAGCAATGTATTTATTATACTGGAACGACATCAATTTCATTTTATATCTTAGGAATGATTTCAATATCATTATGTAAATTAGTGAAATTTCCGTACTAGAACGACATAAAAATCGTTTTGTGTTTCAGGAACGATTTCAATAACGTTATGAAAATTTATGCATTTTTCATATTGGAACAATATATGCGTCAACTATAACGATATAAAAGTCGTTTGTCTGTAATGTGAAAAAACACGACGACAAAAGATAACTTTAATTTTGTTCTAATAGCATGAAAGCGAAAATAACACAATGACTACAAAATTCAATACATCATTTTCTGCTTCCAATAAATACAAAATAACAAAGTTACAAGTCGCGACAATTGAACAACTTTAAGTTTCACTACCAACTGTTTGACATTTACAAGTGAAGCAAACATGACCAGTTTTCTTACAGTTAGAGCATTGGACGTAAAAGGGACAAAAGTTGACATCTCCATTTTATATAGCATTGTATTGACCTTCAACATCTCTCCAGCTTTATCATACAAGTTCACACAAGAAATTGTTTTCGAAACAAAAATAACCAATGTTTTCCCTTTGTCATTCACTACATATTTCTATTCTCAAACGCCTTCAACAGACGGCTCATATTTAACTAGAAGTCAAATTGAATCCATAACATATCCATGGTGTCCAAAATTGCAATTAAACATAAAAATTATAAAATTTCATCAGATATCAAACTTAGTACATGATTGATAACGAGATGTAAGTCGTTATGGTTTACAGAAAACGATATGTAAATCGTTCTGAACGGAAAAATGAAATGCATGTTTCACAGTAGAATAGTAAATAGAATAGACAAACATTGGTTTACCAGCAGCATATTCACTTCAAAAATAAGGGGTAATAAGAAAAATTGGTGTGTTTACCATCGTATTCACTTCATAAATAAGGGGTAATAAGAATTGGTAAGCAACCCATATCAAAGCTCTAATTCAATGATAAAATGAATTCAAAACTATTATTGACAAATGAACACCATAAACACAAATCACAACATATGATTCAGAAAAATTAAAAAAGAAAGTAGTCAAAATATTGAAATTTAACATTACCTTATCTTCTTCTTCAAATGTCCATCAAGAATATTGTAAGTTTTGATTACTAACTTCAACCAAGTGAGTGTTTAAGAGGATGCTAATAGTAAATTTTAGGATTTTATAAAGAAAAGAAGATGATGATAAAAATGAAGAAAAATTGCAGAGAGATGTCGACCCAATTGTGGAAGAAAGAAAGGCAAAATTGATTTAGGCCTAAATGGAAATTGAAATGAGAATTTGGACATTAAGTCTTTTTACATACAAGGAGATTTTAGTAATTTAAAAATTGTATTTTTCTTTTCTTTGTATCTTGAGGCGAGTTAATTGTTTGAATAATCACTGAAATTTAACGTAGTCACGACTTACTCACTGAACTTCATATGTCGTCCCAATGGTCACTGAACTTTCGGCCATTACACCACATCCACCACTCCCCAAATTCCATTACCATCGAGGTTGACGTGGTAAACGAAAAACACACGTGGAAGTCGACATTCGTTTAAATTTCGACATCTCACAAAAAATTTCCACCTCACCACACACACGATTTTAAAATCCCTCCAATCACCAAAATCCCCAAATCAATCTGTCTCCTTCCCCACACCCTAAAATCGCGACCGTCCGTTTCTACCATTCTTACCCCACAGCCTGCTGAACGGATTCCCATTGTAATTTCACATGGAGGTATAAATCTCGACATTGTTTGTGCATTTGTGTATCATTGCCGATTGTCATGTAGTTGTTTATCATGTATTTGTTTCATTTCCGTACATTTTTGTTTTTTTTTTTTGTGGGTGAGATTCAACTATTTGAATGGTTTAAGGTTATTCATCAGTGAGTTTCACTTGAAATGTACAGGCAACTCTCGAAATGTGGAAGATCCGGACTTTATTCCATATGCGAATGAGTTGGATTTTGAAGACGACGATGACCTGTATGACGGGGATGGTGAGCAAGACCCGGACTTTGTTGCTTCTGAGAACGATTCGAATTTACAGGATGACACATTGTACGATCGTAGTGTGACCCATGGGATTGAAGTTGATCTACATATACATGAATTAGAACAAGACAACGAAGTTGAAGGAGAAGTTGACGTAGATGATAAATTGGAGTATGCGTCTTCTGAAGAATTGGGATCTGGTGATTCATCGAACGATGACGTTGGCTACAAGTTTCCAGAGTTTTTGGCTGAGTCTCAGATGAGCAATCCACAGTTCCAGGTTGGACAGCTTTTCAGGGATGTTGTCGAGTTTCATAAAGCAGTAAGAAATTATGGTGCGGTGAATGGCTATAGTGTCAAATTCAAGGCCAATGATGTCAAAAGAATTCAGGGTGTTTGCAAAGATGGATGCAAATGGAGGATTTGGGCTTCATATATGGTTGACAAGGATATGGTCCAAGTGAAGTCATATACTCCGGTCCACACATGCACTCGAGAGCAGTACAATAGGAATTGTACTTAAGCTTCCATTGTCCAGAGAAGCTTCAAAATTGAATAACCGAATCTTTCACCCAAAATAAAAACTAACAACATAAAAAATTAGCAATGCCCACAAGATGCGGTTGTACAATTTCAGCTTCCTGTGAAGCACACGTCTTTCTTCTTCGTACAGATTCTTTGATCGTAACAGCCCGGTGATGATAATCTTGTACCTCTCTTGCGGTTCATCATCTAGCCAGTCAAAATAATTACAGGCATCCCTTTTCCCATAGAACCTGCAGCTGTGAAATCGCCGTCCAGGATTTCCTGAAGTCCAAGAAGTCTTAATCTTCGTTGGATAACCACAATAGCAACGCTTTTCGTCAACAAACTGGCCAGAGTTCGATGACATGGCTTCCGTTCAATAGACTGTGGAGGTAGCAGAGTGGGGACGGTCGTGATTTTAGGGTGTGGGGAAGGAGACGGATTGATTTGGGGATTTTGGTGATTGGAGGGATTTTAAAATCGTGTGTGCGTGTGGCATGTTTTTCGTGAGGTGGAAATTTTTTGTAAGATGTCGAAATTTAAACAGATGTCGACTTCCACGTGTGTTTTCCGTCTACCACGTCAACCTCGATGGTAACAGAATTTGGGGAGTGGTGGATGTGGTGTAATGGCCGAAAGTTCAGTGACCATTGGGACAACATTTGAAGTTCAGTGAGTAAGTCGTGACTACGTTAAAATTCAATAATTATTCAGACAATTAACTCATCTTGAGCCCATCTAACTTAAAAATTTAGTTGGTGGAATTTTTAAACTAAAACTTGATTTTACTAGGTTCATTAAATGAAGTCACCAACCATGACCCTCGATTCACTGCTCTAAAGAATTATACCATTCCCATATGAGGTGATCAACCCCTATTTTTTTCTGCTCTCGACATAATTAGGTTCCACAGAGAAAAGAAAGGTAACCATGGAGCAGCGTTACGTGTCTCAAAAAAAACCCGTAGATTACGCAGTTTCAAAATCTTGTATCTCTGTTTCCTTTTACGTGGAATTGGAAAAATCTCTGCTTTTCTTCATTCACTGATTTGCCCGCATAAAGATTAATATTTTTTTTCGCAGTTCTCGGTTTCTAGATCCCTGCTTTTTTTTTTTTTATCAAAACTCAATTGGCGTCTGAACATCTAATTTGGTTAATTTTATTTTTCTATTCTAATTCCTAATTCTTTGGGTTTTTTGAGTTTTTTTTTGTTATATTGAAGGTTTTGCGTCTTGAGGTGTTGTTCGTGTGATGGACGATAACAATTTGATGGGTGAAAATTTAGCGGATCTAGATTTGAACCAAGAACCTTTGGACCCACCTGTGAATCCAGATTCGAGATTTGGATCTATGTTGATTGAGTTGGAAACTACCCATGGTAGGATAGAGGAAAGGATTAGAGAGCTTGAAGCTGTCACTGCTCGTGCTAGGCAGCGCCAAAGGTGGCGCCAATTGCGTAATGCTGTTGAAATAAGCGACTTTTCTGGTGCACATGTGGATGGTGAGAGAGATGATCTTAGTGGAATTGATGATGGTGTTATGGAAAGGAGTGCTGAGAGGGGAAATGGTTGTAAAAGGGGTAGTTCCTATTTGGTCGCAAAGGCTTTAGAGATGGATTCCGATGTGAAGAAGGTTGATAAGGAAGGTGGGAGCTTCTATGATTGTAATATATGCTTGGAGGTGGCAAGGGAACCTGTATTGACTTGCTGCGGTCACTTGTTTTGTTGGGTTTGCTTTTATCAAGTATCGTATATTGATTCAACTTCCAAGGAGTGTCCGGTTTGTAAAGGAGAGGTATCTGATATCACTGTTATTCCTATTTATGGGAATGGGGATAGTGAACCTGTGGCTGAGTTGGAATCCGGCTTGAAGATACCTCCGAGGCCCAAAGCTCAGAGAGTAGAGAGTTTGAGGCAGCAGCAAGTGACAAACGGTCTATCTCATGTTCCAGTTGCGGAAGCATTGAGGCGAATTAGGATTAGTATCGGTGCAATGGGGGATCAAACTGAGGGTGGAAGTCGTAATTTCAGGTTTGAGTCTGATGCTCCAGAGTTGCAAACTGGAGAGGCAGCAAGCCGCCGCCGCCTTAGGGTCCAGCGGGTTTCAAGAGTACCATCTGAAAGTGCTGCTTCTCTGTCTTCCCTTTCCTCTGCTTTGAGTAATGCTGAAAGGTTAGTTGACGACCTTGAAACAGTTATTAACAATCGGTTTTTATGGAGTGATGCCCGGGGTTCATCAGTTGATATTGGGAATAATCCTCTTACTAGTGATTCTGCTTTCATACAATCAGACCATCAGGCTCCAGATATAAGTGCAGCTATTTCCTCCTCTTCCCAAACAAGGGATGTTCCTAGTACTGTTGTACCTATCCTGGCAATGAGTACTTCTAGTGAAATCAATTTGCCCACAGCACCTTCTTCTTTTGCTACCCGCAGAAGAAGAGTTTTGTCTAGGGTTTCGAATGCAGACAATCAGGATTCCCGTGAATCTAGAAGGAGAAGATTGAGCTGAATGATTCCTGACAGAATAAGAAATGGTAACTTTGACACAATCATATTGAACAATAATTTTATTATAGTTCTTAGTCGTCGTTTGTTTTATATCACCCGTTTTCCAGAATATTATGTTGGTAAATAGGTTTTTGCACAAGGTAGAATTCTTTCAACAAAAAAGAATTGATTTGCTCTAGATCCACATTTCTACTATTCTACCATTTATCTATTTAGTAATTCATTTAAATCTTATTCCTGTTATGTGGGACGAATATGAAGCTGTCCTATTCCTCTGTCTGTGTGCACTCTCGAGGCTTACCAACACTGACATGTAAACAAAAAAGTCTTGGACATTCTCTTTAGCTGATTTTCGGCTAGTTGGGTCTATATGTTGCTAACTTCGTTTGTTGCACATTTTGCATTGATGACTTACTGCTTCCGCCTGATTTCATTATTACTTTTCCTGTATTTTTCTTCATTGTCTTCTGATTTAATGTTCTGTTTTTCATTAACTGGCTTTTTATGTCTGTTTGATAACCTTTCTTTCCAAACTCTTTTTTTCTCGTTACACATTTTCAACCCCACATTTTCACAATATAATATTCTTCACATAAACCCAAAATTTTTCTTTACTTTTTAAATACACAGTCTCCAAGAATTTACTATTCAAAACTCATTCTTTCAGAAAAAAATCTGTCAAACTTGTGTCTTTGACAAACCTTGTTTTACATCCTAGTAGATATACTCTCTGGAACAATCTTGCTATACGTACATTCTGGTTTACACCATGGCTTACCGAATTTACACTTGGCACAATCTCAAACCACCTTTCACATCTCACACATTTAATCCAATCATCACAGTCTTGCCACATCACTCATTTGTCAACAAAGGTGTCAAACTTAATGTACAAATAGCTTAATTGCTCTCTGGAATTACAATTAACCCTTAAATTTGAATCTTTTCTTTTACTTTACATTTTCTTCTTGGTATTCTATTAGTATCCTCTTCCTTCCATAGCGAGCCTAACATTTCCGGGTGCTCTCCTTTTCTATCACAGAGTCAAACCAGTACCAATCAAAGTCATATCTTTGTAAAGCTTTGTATTGGGAGTTTACTCAACCCATTCCCTAGTTTCCTGCATCGTTCCTTACATGATTTTTTTGCAAAGATCGCCCCCACCAACTAAACCAACTAAACTTATATGACTTTGTGAGAGCAGCTAAGGATCCATTCTATTTCCAAGCGTGATTGCCAATTTATACTTCTTCAACCACTTCAAGACAGATTGATCTTAAAAATAATAGTTTACTCATTAGCTCATATGAATCTGGTGACTATTGGTAGTTTATTCGGGTGACATCTGTTAGGTCTCTGAATTTTATTTTTGGACCCACAGCGCCTGAAGATCATAAACATTTCATCTCTTCTTCAGTCACAATCACTGGTACGCATGACATTGGAATCCCTTGAAAAAACAATTCTCAAAGATCAATTGAGTGGGTTTCCATACAAAATTTTCTCTTGAAAAATCATTAGATTAGTGTGCCTTTCTCCACCAGAGCTGTCAAAAATTGAATGTCGAAGTACATTTCTTGTCCCATTGAAGAATCTATTCAGCCCCATTTTTGGGAAAAATGGGTTTTGTAATGTAATTTTTTAAGAGAATGTGTAGTTAAAAAGTAGAAAAAAGTTTTGGGTTTACGTGTAAATTTATTTTATAAGAGAATGTGTGATTAATAATGAGTTTTGGAAAAATAAGTTATGAAAAAAATGAAGTTCAAACAAGAGCTCAATAAAAAAGTGTTGACCCATATCAAAGGAAGTCATTAAACATATTTTTCACTGCCATGCTCATGTCATCACAAAGAAACAAACACTTCGAGAATTTATGTGGAGATTTACACCCTATCTGCTTTCAGTGTGTGTGTATGTCTTTTTTCCATACGGTACACATTATTGGTTACAAGATGTGCATGTGGGTTGGAAGCCTTTGATGTCTTCACATTAGAGAATTTGGGGACAAGATACAGAAAACTTAACTGACCATATACCGGCTCATTTACACCCTATGAAAATTTATACATACGAAGTCTCTGAATTTTTTCTTAATTTTCTTGAATGGGTTTTATTGAGGATAAATAAAGGATGATATAGGGGATGCCAAGACTGGCGCATGTCTTGGGTAGACCTAAAAAACTAACATTCACAAGAGCTGTGGAATTGGAATGGAATGGAATAGAATAGTTTAGAACAAAGACAAGGACGGGTAGACTGAGATTAACATATCATGAACTGATTGCAAAAGATTTGATTCATCAATATCAATGAATCAAATGAGGTCTCGACAAAGGTTCATTTAGTTTTTTTTTTTTTTTTTGGTTATTTTTGTCAATTAGATACATGGTAATTTAAACTATAGCGGCAAAGAATGTTTGTGTGGGTACTGTGGATCAGTAGTAATGTTTTCCTTTCAAGATTAATCAGTAGCTATATATATATATATATATATTTTAAAGGGGATCAATGGATTTCACCCCCTCCTCCAAATGGAGGCTCGAACCCAAGTCATCAGCGGAAGGCTGCACTCTTACCACTTGAGCTGGACCTTGGCCTTTCCATCTATATCTTTGTCGAATTGACTTCACAAAACTGAATTCTTACATAGTTTTAAATAGTTAGCATATATAGAAGCAGGTGTCATTGTCAAAGAACTTTGCCATATAGAATTCCTACTAGTTAGTTTTACCAAACTACAATGCTAAAAACTGAAACCTGTACCATCTTCATTATTTTCTTCCTTTTGAACCTCGAGTTTTGCAGGCATATAATGCTTTTCAGTTTCTGTTGGAATATTTACATTATATTCCTCGTATATGGTTTATTTGACAGAAGTCCTTTCTTCTACTTTAGCTTCATGTAGATCGATGCTGCCTACTTGGAGGTTAGCATCTGAGATATGGGTGTGCACTCCACCTTCTGGCGGAATTTTTAAGTCCTTAGACGTGAAAATATGTTGCAGGATTTGAAGGACAGTGTAAGATATCGGGAGTTTATTACTGTTATAGGCTTAAGTATTTTCTTTCCCATTTTGTGACTGATTCATCGCTGCTGATTTACAAATTGCCCTGTTTTTCGGCTAATGTTCCCAATTGAATGGTTTTGGTGTACTGCCAGATTTTGTTACTTTTTCAGGTAGAGGGTAGTGAGTTGGGATTTGTTGTCCCGTTTGGTTGCCCTGCCACTAAATTTTTGGCATATTGACACATCAAGTTGTTAGCAAAGAAGACACCAACATAATACCCTACAAGTCGTGGGATGGCCAAACGAGGTCTGCAGATCCCAACTCAAGGGCTGGTTGGAATCCTTGTGTGCATTTTGTCTGTATGTTCATGCTAGCTTTTACATTCAAAGGTTTCAAATGTTGAACAACTTCATCTGAAATCTGAAACTTGTGGGCAAGATGAATTTGTCTAATTGTTGAACAACTTCATCTGAAAGCTTAATTCGTTAGGGGATATTATAGAAACTTCATAATATTCTTATTATTAATCAACACACCTTGCCCTTAGTGATTGGTTGTTGTCCAAATAAAAAGTCTTGTCATCCAAATAACTTGATTTTCAGTCTCTTCGTTGCACAAAAAGGAAAAGGGAAAATCACTAAAGAAAAAGAAGAGGTTATTGCTGTGCTTCGTGTGCACGCATTACCTGCCTTTGTTACTAAAATATAGGCTTTTGCCTATTTCCAGAGCTTTACCGGGCGGTTGTCATCACATCAGGTTTTCAATAAAGTGATAATAAAAAGAGTTTTTTGGTCACTTTACTATCCAATAGCCCATTAACAAGAAGTTGCCATTCTAACTGTAATTTACTTGTCAAAAAGCACACAAAAAGGAACTTTTTTTTGTTTGATGTACGTCCACTAAGTTATTTGTCAACTTGGCTTCATGTTACTTTTATGTAGCTTTTTCACATTATCTAATTAAAGGGCTCTTTTGCCTCATAATTCGGTAACATTTTGAGATTTTGGGACATATTTACATATTATTCTGTTAGAATTAAAACGTATATACGGTATACCTTTTTTTTGATAAGTAATTATTTGTGCAAAATGAGGAAAAATTACTTTATTCGGACTAAAAGTAATTTTCTAATCTACACTAAAAAAATAAGAAAATCATAAACCATCTTTTCTTCTCATTTTTGAATTTTCCTATTTTTAGTTTAGAATAGAAAATTATTGTTAGTCTCAATACTGTCAATTTTCCCTCATTTTGCATGACTAATTACGTATCACTAAAATAAAATAAAATAAAAAAAAAAAGAAGAAAGTTCAAATCATCTTTTCTTTCCTATTTCCAGTTTAGATACTTTTATGTCTGTTTGATTGCAATAATGGAATTTGGGTGGATATAAAATAAATTTCAGGATTTTGAATTGTTTATAACTTGTTTTACTGGGAATTGCCAATTAATTACGTTTGATTAGTATAATTTTTCACCTTGAATATTGAAATTTTGGATTTTTTGGTGTTCGTTTGTCTTTGTTTTCCATCAAAGTTGTCCATTAAAGGGATATAATTTGTTACAATTGGAGATAAAATTTGTTTCCATTGTCAAAAAAAAATTCAAAAAAAAAATTGCCTAGAAAACCAAAAATCATCAAATCCATGGGAAAACCAATTCAAGGAAAATGGGGTCATGTGAGGTAAAGTTGGAAAACCAATTGTCTACAAAAAATTTCCTATCAAACAACCTAAAAGGTGGAAAATAAAAAATAATTTCCAACTTCCATAGAAAAATCTTCCGATCAAACATGGCCTTAGTAAATTTTGTCATATTTTGCATAAATAATTACGTATCACTAATACTTGCAAAAGACAGCAATACAGTCAAAGAAAAGGTTTAGACCCCAAGTTCTATCATTTTTTAGGATGAAAGATACAGTGCAGAGCAAATTACAGAAACAATTCTTAAAGTTGATGCCAACTTTCACTTACATTGCATAAATAATTACAAATCACTAAAAATAAGAATATTCAAACCATCTTTTTCTCATTTTTAGATTTTCCTATGTTGAGTTTGAATTAACCAAATTGTACAATCTTTGTTAATAATTATGGTTGACAACCTCGTTGTTGTTAAAATTGGAACTATTGATTTTAAAAATAATTTTTTAAGCGAATGAATATAATATTATTAAAAGTATAAGTTATACACCATGATTGTTTTAATTTAAATTGGAAAAGTAGTCAATCTCCCCTCATTTTGCCAAATGATTACATATAAATAATATTTTAAGAAGAGGAGAGCGATAACATTAAAAAGATAATTTATGCACCAAAATGAAAATGAATTTAACACGAGGAGGAGGCGTGGGAGGACAGTCGCGAATCAAGACAAGACAATACATTATGCATACTCTCCTCAATCACTAGTACAATAATTGCCTTACAAGAGACACTTTATGGACCCCATCTATACAAACGGTCCGAACATATAGAGAAAAAGCTAATGATTGCAAGTGTTGGAGACTCGTCCCCGGAAAATACTGCATAATTGCTCCCAATCTACATACATGTACACATAAGAATTATGCTATCCATACTAAACTTTTTACACAATTTTCTATTTAATTGACGTCATTTGTCAATTCGTTAAAAAATTATGTAAAAAATTACGTACAAATTGATTTTTACTATACATAAATATATACAATAAAAAATGATATTTGTACACCGAAATTGACGCTCCATTGTAAAGACCCCATCACAAGAGAGGGGCCCACGACAAATAAAAAAATCGTGGGCCCCCTCTCTTGTGAGGGGGTCTGTACACCATGGTGTCAACCCTGGTGTACAAATAGCATAGTTCATACAATCAGGGGTGGACCCAACGTTAGAGTTCAGCCCGGGCAGACGACGGATGTTGACCGGTCAACGTTGACGACGGGAACAGAATACTAATTCCTTTTTTAACTTCATATTTGCTATGTCTTTAAAAAACAGTGTACACATTGTTTTTCTTCTTCATTATTTTTTCTTCACTTATCTCTAATTTCCTAAAAACATAAATTTTCAAATCGCAGATCACAAATCAAAATCATAACTCATTCGAATTACAATAATATAACAAAAATTATCATTTCTCATAATTCATAAATCACAAAAAAAAAAATAATAATAATAATAATACCGGCAAGTAATACCTATAAATTCTGAATTAAATGAAGAAATGTGAAAAATCATGATGCCGAAGAACAACAGTATTACCGACAAGATAGATCCAAACTGTTAATTTCCTTACACTTGACAGCAATTAGTCCCACCCCCAAATCACCAACACCAAAACACCATTTCAAGCTAAGCAATTTTAGCTTCCTACAGCCCACAGCAATACACCTTATCCCTATATCAGTAATAGATTTGCACCTAACCAACCACATAACCATATTAATCAACCAAATGCAGTTGTAAGTGAAAGACAACTATATTGAATCCCACAACAAAAGTAAGTCACCAATCTAATGCTTGTGTGTGTGTGTGTGTGTGTGTGTGTGTGTGTGTGTGTGTGTGGAGATAGAGAGAGAAAACAATACCCATCCCAAGAGCGGAAAGTTCAACCTTGTTGTACAGTCCACCGACCACAGTCACAGTCACAGTCAATGAGTAATCGTCAATCTTCAATTTCGCCCTCGTTCATAATCCTCAGTCGTCTACTCTCCCCCTCTCTGCAAGACAAACAATGGGTAATTGATTTTGTTGGGTGGGCTAATCAATAATGGACTTACAAGTTTCAACTTGGCATTTTTTTTAAATAAGGCCAAAAAAAAAAATG
Organism: Fraxinus excelsior; assembly: GCA_019097785.1. Taxonomy (NCBI): domain Eukaryota; kingdom Viridiplantae; phylum Streptophyta; class Magnoliopsida; order Lamiales; family Oleaceae; genus Fraxinus; species Fraxinus excelsior. The sequence continues at coordinate 13,058,117 of CM032633.1, read as the reverse complement.
AAAACATAAGATAGGGAGAAAAAAAAATTCAGCAGCTCTCTATCTTCAGTTCTTCTTCCCCAGCGAACGGTATCTCGGCGATGAGAACTTGCAGCTTCCGGCGGACCCAGCACGGGCGATCGCGGGGACTGGCCAAGTGCTGGATCCGCCCCTGCATACAATAATGGCATTTGTATATTTTTGTTTACATTTTGATTGACATTCTCTATATGGCACAATTGAAAATAGGACGTTAAATATTGTTGGGGAATATATATATATATATATATATATATATATATATATATATATATATATATATATATATATATATATATATATATATATATATATCCTCCTACGTTGAATATAATAAAAACTTCTCACTGCTAATATAATATAGAGAGAACCGAGAATCGTAAGTAAAGTTCTTTGTCACGTCACCGGTGTGAAGTTTTAGGGCATGTTTGGGCCAGATTTTAATCTGAGTCAAAGTCAAACAATCAATATCAACCATATATTTCATGAGTCCCACATTTTTTCAACCACACATTTCAAAAATTTCATCACAATCTACTTAAAATCTGATTTTAATCTATACCAAACACCATCTTATCCCTCTTAAAAATTGTACACTAACAACTTGTTACATGTATAATTTTTAAAAAAAATATAAAGGTATTAAAATAAAATTTTGTAATAAATATGATTAAATTAAATATCATTTACTAGATTACATGTAATTATAAGGGTCCGTTTGATTGCAAATGTGAAAAATGGTGGAAAGAAATGTTTTATATGGAATTGAATTATCTAGAAATTATTTTATTGAAAATTATAATTATTGTTTTTGATTGGTATAATTTTTCACTTGAAAAATGTTGATATTTTAGTGTCTGTTTGGCTTCATTTTCTATGAAAATTGTCCATTAAAATGATAATTTTTCTACCATTAGATCTAGAATTTGTTCCAATTGCCAAAAAAATTGAAAAAAATTATCATACCGAATACCATTCATTTGACTTTGTTCTACATGAAAATTGTCAATAAAAGTGATAATGTTTTTTACCAGTGTCTAGAATTTTTACCAATTGCCAACAAAAATCCTGAAAAATCAAAATCAACCAAAACATCAAGAATTGTTTTCCTCAAAAAGGTGGAAACGTGGAAAATAAATTATGTGGAAATTTTTTTTTGAGAAAACTTTGTCTATCAAACACTACAAATTTTTTTCCATTTTCCATGGAAAATGTTGTGTATCAAACGGAGTTTAAGTGATATGTATATTAAAAGTTAAAACTTGTGAAATTTGATCAATTACAAATTTAGTACCCGATAAATTATATCGGGAGTCCATGACGCATACTAACGGAAATAACATAGACAGGTCTTCTCAATATTTTCTAAACTTTAATCCCATAAAATATATAACTAAACTAAAATTGAGGTCATCTTTAAATCTATGAAAAGCCCTACCAATTATATAAAAACATTCGAGGACCTTACAACTAGTGGGATAATAAACACCAGACAAAATATTTGTAGAATCATAAAAACTTGTCAAAAAAAATTAATTTTAAAAACTAAACTCCAATTGGACTCAGTCAAAATAGCATTGTCTTCGTCTTTAATATGTATATTGCTATAAAATTCAGTTATTAAATGTTTAAAACCTTCACATGATTTTAATAATAAGTAAGTGGAATTCCATCTATACCCTACGTCACTAATAAATGTTTTTGTATGTGTCACCCCAGTTTGGGCATAAAATTCATCAAATGCTTGTTTTCTACTAAGTGCAATTGTGATATATACCAGTGCATTCCTAATTCATTGAATTTCATCATTAATATGTTTTAAACCGTCTTATACTATTAAATTAAAAATATGACATACACATCGAATATGAAACAAAAAATCACTGAAATCGGATTGCAGCACTCTGTGCAATTTATCGATAACTACCTTATTTACACTAGTGTTGTCGAACGTAAATGAACGAATTTTACTCTTACAACGATATTCTTTAACAATGTTCAGAATAGCATTAAATACGTTTTGTGCGTTATGAGCGAACTCAAAAAATTTAAAAGTAACAATTTTTTTATGCTTGATCCAAAATGGACTTATGTAGTGTGCAATTGTAGCTATATAACCTCTTTTATTAATAAATTCCCACATACCTGAAGTTAAACATATAATACCCCCATATTTTTGTAAATCGGCAATCAATTGTGTTTTCGAATTAAGGAAATATTATATTGTATCAGAACGAAGAGTATTTCGACTTACCCCGACGTACCTCGATTGAAGATATTATTTCACGTAGGAGACGAAATGTTGGTTGTCCGCTATTGCTAGAGGTAACTCAGTTGCGGCAACGAAATTCACCATTCACTTTCGAGTTTCCTCCTTCAAATACGTCTACGTAGAAAGTGGCGTAGTAGTAGCATCGGTGCCTAGACTACCAAATTGTAGCTGTGTTTGACTAGTAGGAAAAAACCCATGTTTGGCCGCACATGTTTTGTAATGACCGTTGAGGTGGGTGGTTTCAATACATTTTTGTCATGCTAATCGTTATTGACAATATTTACATACTACTTTGATTTTTGAAATTTCATCGACCACACGACCAGTTTGAACCAATTTAAAATGGTCTCAACATTTTGCTTGTTTTTCTCCCTTTTTCTTCCCTCTTGCATCAAGAATATTTAATACAGGTTCATCATCATGTTCCAAATCAATTGGATGATAGCAACAACATCGACATCATCCAAATCAATTGGATGACTACTTTCATGAACATCGAAATCCTGAATATTTTCTGGAATTGGTAATTCATTTAGATCGGTGAATTCATTCCCAAAATGATTATGGGGCGTGGCACGTGATTCGCCTCTGACACTAAACAAGTTTTCAACAAATGAGCGTGGATTCATTTGTGAATTGGAAATTTATAGTGGGATAATTGATATTGAATAATTGAAATTGAATGTTGAAATAGAATTAAGAAGTAAATGTAAATTATGTAGTAGACTAGTAGTGTAGAAAATCAATTAAAAATAAAATATAGAAGTGTATAAAATGATATTGATAATGAAATGTAGAGAGTAGAGTAGATAACAAGAGATTCATAGTAAGTTTAGTGAAAAAATGGATGAATTGATAAGTATTTATAGGGGAAAATGAAATTGAAAAATAAAATAAAAAATAATGACCTAAACGGTCATTGAAATACATTGACCGTTCTCGTAACTGAATTTATTTTCTTTTTTATTTTTTTGCGAGCCACGAGTCAAGCTGGCTTGTGGCTCGCATATTACACGAGCCCACAAGATTGGCTCGTGGGCCGCTCGGCTAGCTGCTCGTCGAACAGCTCGACAGCACAACGAGCCGACCTGAGCAGACTCGACTCGCTGCTCTGCTTGTGCTAGTCTTTTTTACGAGCTCGAGCGGCTCGTAGCTCGTTTTTACGAGCCGACGAGCCGCTCAACTCAATTGTCACTCCTAGAGCCATCTCACATTACCCATCTGAAATTAGATGGGGTTCTCGCTGTAAATTTCTTGAGATCTATCTCAAATCTTTTTATTTTATACTTTCAATTTAAACTTTATTTAAAATATATTTAATTAATTAGGGCAGTAATTGCAGATTCTTTACATCCCTACGTACTACCGCCGATATGTATAGTGGGAAAAAATAGAGGTTATTACATGGATTAACTATATATTAATAGTAAGTCATATATTATGTTCGAACTTTTATAATGCATTTTTAAATTAAAACAAGTATGATGAATTCATTATGCATCAAGAGATAAACATGATGTACAAAAAACTCAATCCTCAGAGGTTGAGGTAGCAATTGACACTCCAACTTTATAAGCATGTGTGTGAGAAGATAACACAAGGATATGAGACTGATTATAACCTTATCCCACGTAGTGTGAGGAGGGCTAGAAACAAGTTGTGTGCAAGGATGCAATATTAGTCTAATATGTGTTTCGATCACATTTTTTTAATTTCATCAGTAAAACGGACTTGGGGGTTCATGTAGATTTTTGTGATCGATGTTCATCTTGGTTGATGTTTTTGTTTCGTTCAATCACATGTTAAGTTTTTATGGATGAACGAATTGTATAGGCTTTTGTTTGATGTAGTGTTGGAAGCGCAACTATAACGCTCTAATTTTAATTTTAATTGTGGGAGGGCCATTAGCCTGTACGCATCGGTGTCCCATTAAGTTTCATTAATAGTCCTTTATTTGTTTTGTTTTCTTAAGTTCTAGTAGATTATTAGTGGCCCGCTCGTTCCTTTCTTCTCAGTTGTAATATCTAATAATTACATCGTATCCTAAAAGAATGTGCCCTATCTCACTCGCCTCCCGAAAATCCTCAATAGAATGGGAATGGTAATGGCCCACCCCGCCCCATTGTCCCTAGTAGATTTATATGAATTTTGAAAAAAATTAATAGTACTACCGTGTTAAACGTAAGCCATGAAAAGTGAAACTATAAGTTTTACAAAATTACTAGTCATTGACATGTGCATTGCACAAATTTTGTATTTGCAGTGTTTTTATTAGTGTAGAAATTGTAGATGTTAAATAAAAAGTAGTTTAAGATTTATTGGATTATTCAAGAGTTTTGGGAGTATATTATCCCCGTTAATGCTCCATCTATTAGTGTCATTATTTCAAAAGTTGATATTACAACACAGAGAGACTCACCAAAAATAAAATTGAAAACATCACGTATATGTAGAACATGGCAGTACATGATAATAGAAACGTTTGACATACATAAAGATTGCAAGTTTACAAGAGTAAAAAATATTTGATTCATTAAATAATAAAGTATGCATCGAAAAATGAAAATGCATAGCAAAGAAGTTGTAAAAGGATATCATGCAGCATTTACAAAATGTATAGAGCAATAGATCTAGAGGACCTAGGTTTGAGCAAGAAAGATGAGTTAGTTTTAGGCTGTAAGTTAAGTAGACTGCTCTATATTGAACAACCGAAAGTATTACGGTGTCTAGTACATGTGAATTTGAAACACGGAACTTGAGCACAATTTAAACATAAAACCAAAACATTCTACTGAAAAAATTGTGCAGCTAAACAAAGGCACATCTAGGGAAATTTAGAAATTTTTCTGGTAATAAGATGACATCAGGAAAAAATCATGAGATCAAATTCTATGTTATGAACATTTTATGATTTCAAATGGTTGTGTCTTAAGGGGTGATGTTTCTACATATGAAAGAATGTAACAAATTATTGTTACATTAGTACGCAGAATTCAAATTGGCGTTTCCGCAATACAATAGATATGCAATTTAATCAAAATTGTGATCAAACTTCCACAACTTACTTTCCATAAGAGAATTCATCGTTAACTGCCTTGAAAAATAAAAAAAAAGGCAAACTTTTCTTAGATTCTACTTAATAAAATAAAAGGAGGATTTACCAAATTTAACATGTTTTTAAAGCATATCATGACAAAGTGTTGGAAGCCCAATCTGTATACTCAATAGTTAAAGTTTGCTTATAATGAGACAATAATGTGAATCATTCCATATTGAATTGCAAGTGGAATAAAGAATTTTTAATTATGTAATGTCTAGAAATGCCATACTTACCTTAACTTTGCAGAGTAAAAAATAGCCCTACTTTTGTTAACACAACCAATTGTGAACTTTTCAACTGGAATGCAAGCTTATATTTTTCTAAAGTTATACCATAAGAAAAGAGTAAAAGCTAAGAAACAATAAAAACTTTAGAAGCGGCATAGATATAACATGGTTAACCAAGTTCATTGGCTCAAAAGATCCTAAATCAAACATGTAGTAGTCAATCTCCATTTCACTCTATTGCCAATTTTGCGTCCTTAGATGAAATCTTCTCGGCCAAGTTATCACTTTAAGCCTCCATCTCCATTTTTTGTACATGTTTCCATTTTTGTAATAACCGTAAAAGAAGTGTAAATAGGTTTTTTAAGAAAATGGGTAAATTTTAATATCACTTCTTGATTCAACTCCAGGTCGGACGAAAATTTGCTAAAGGATTTTGTCTCTACAGTTGCCTTTTGATTCTGCAATTACAAAAAGTAAAATTACAAACATGAATATCAAGAGCGTTTTCATGGTGTAATGTTTTCTGGTTCAAAATTTCATGGCGGTGGTGTTTAGTTTAGAGCTATTAGAGAGTTGAGAAAGAAATCTTTCCTTCTGTGGTATATAATATATAGGAAGAAGAAAAGTTCATCCGCGCTACGAGGAGACGGGACAGTTCCCTTAATTTGCTTGTCCTAGGGTTGCGACATTTACAAATAGTTCCAAAATTGTTCTTGGGAGATTTTGAGTATCTGCAAAAATTGTGACCACCATTTTTGCTCTGTAGACAAATTAAATGTCAAGGCAATGAGTTTCACCGACTATGGTTTCAAATTCAAAGAAGATGAAGAAAAAGTGAGACTATGTAGATTATGATTCGAACAACAGTAATATGAACAAAGGGTAAATAGTGGTTACTCTAAACATCGCTTTTCTTTTATTCAATTTTTGGGGGTTTTAGTTGAACATTTTTATACTTTAATTGGTGTCTTTTGTGATTTTTATGCTTTATTGATTCGGTTTTTGGATTTGATTTTTGAATTGGTGTCCTTTTAAAGATTCTTCAATCACACTAATTTCTTCTTCGAGTCAAGTCGTCGAGGTTGAACATAGTTGCCACGTTTACGATCTTTATATGTTGCTTTTGAATAAAAAATTGTTATTGAGAGTTGTGCTTGTGTTGGATTCTTCCATTGATTCATGAATAATGAATAAGTTGCTTTGGTTTTCATCTTATGGGCTCCACGATTGAGTTTTTTTTGTTCATCTTTTGTAATTAATTGATGATTGTGGGTTTTTAGTCAAGAATGCTTGTTGAGTTTTACAGTTCTTGATTAATCTCAAACTTCGATTGATATTCTTGATTTTGGATCTTTCAATTAGTAAGTAAAAATAAAGAGCATTTTTGTCGTTCTGAATCGGAAAGTGGATACTTTTTCTTATAGATACGTTCTTTCTAATTCTTCAATCCACATAATTGTTAGCTTTTTTGTGTAAGATAAATATAGTTTGATTTAGATTACACTTTACTAGGAATAGTTCAATTGGATTTTATGGAAGTTTCATTTAGTCGTTGTTTTCTTATGTTGGATCTGAGATTTCTTTTGGTATTGGGAATATTGTCTTAAGAATTAAAAATTGAGTTTTTAATTTCTCTTGAGAATGAAAGTTTACAAGTTTAAAGATGCAAAATGAACTTTTACGTAACTTTTAATGTTTGACAGATATATGTTTGATGTTCCTAACCAATTTACTAATATTTTTTTTTATCTCTCTTTCACAGTTGAGAGTGGTGAACAATCATATCATATGGAGCCTCTACCTGATGGTTTAAAAAAGAACTGAAGCCGTAGATTCTAATTTCAAGTTCAGGACTGGTTTCATAGACAAGGTTAGTTCTTTGTTCAATTTTCTTCCCTATTTTCATTCTAGATGATACATGGTGATCTGACATTTATTGGATTGTCAAGTATCAAAATCTGCTTGAAATTATTTATTATAGATACACATTATGTCCCCCCCAATTTATTTTCTATATATCTTAACATTCATTGAATAAATCTATTGGAATAAATCTCCAAAAATATTCATTTTTATTCCAAGAGTTTTTTAATAAATTTAATTTACTATTTAATTAAGTAGAATGAATTTCTCAAATGTACATTGATCATAACTAAATAATTGACAATATAATTCATGATAATATTGTTCAAATAATTAATTAAATCAAATACATATTGAAAAATAACGTATTAAATGTACATTTATCATAACTAAATAACTGATAGAATAACTAATAATAATATTGTTCAAATTGCTCAAATGATTAATAAATTAAATACATATTGAAAAAGGGAAAGTAGTGTATTATTGAAATAGTTAGATGTATATTGAAAAATGAAAAGTAAGACATTATTGAAATTATTGAATTATAATAAAAATAGAATCGTTTAAAAAATAATTATCCACTTGATGTGATATTTAATATATTATAATTATAATATTGTTTTGGTTATTAAATAAATCAAACACATATTAAAAACGAAAAGTAAATGAATCTATCAAATATAGTTAAATAAATAAAACATATATTGAAAAAAAAAAAGTAAATAAATGAATATATCAAATTTACATTCATCATAACTAAATAGATAAAATAATTAATGATAATATTGTTCAAATGATTAATAAATTAAATACATATTGAAAAATGAAAAGTATTGTATTATTGAAATAATTAAATACATGTTAAAAAATGAAAAGTAAGATACTATTGAAATAATTGAATTATCATAATGATAGAATCATAAAAAAAAAAAAAAACAATTCTCATTGTCTACACAGTAAACTGCATATCCGATATGTTAGTTGCATATACGGTATGTTAGTTGCACATCCAGAAAGTTGCATATACGGTATATTGCATATCCAGTACGGTATGTTGTTGCATATCTGGTGAGTTGCATACACTACAAATTGCACATTCGGTATATATTGTATATTTGGTATTTGTTAAACTTATCAGATATGCAACTTATCGTATATGCAACTAACATACCATATATGCAACCAACGTACCGTATAAAACTTGAGGATTCACCACAGGAAAAATAGTCATTTGCAACACTAAAAAGACAACATTTGTTGATAAATGTTGCTAAAAGAGTCTTTTGACAACATTTTAGTAAGCGAATGTTGCCATTGATTAATATAAATGAATTTTGACAATGTTTTTTAGAAAAATGTTGCGATAGACCCCTTTTTGCATCGTTTATTGAGTGTTACGGAATGTTTTATTTTTAGCAACGTTTATCAAACGTTGCAAAAGTAAATTTTTCGCAACGTTTGATAAGCGTTGAAAAAGTTTAAATACCTTAACTTTTTGCAACGTTTGTTAAACGTTGTGAAATGTCACTTTTCGCAACGTTTGATGTGTATACAATTTTTTGGTCCATTTCAACTTCAAACCAACGATCCACAAAATACCCAATCCATAACCCACCAACCTGATTGGATAAAAAAAGAAAAAAAACGTTCTGGACAACAGTCCTAAAACCCAATCCCTCATTCTCTAATCTCTCTCGCTTTCTCCTGAAATCCTCAAATCGCCAACACAAATCCAAATCCATTTAATCCAATCTTTGTTTGCCCAAGAGTAATTAACCAAGAGTGGGGTGAATTGGTGTTTGAAACTTTTTCGACAATTAGTCTCAAAACTATTGAATACATGATGAGTGAAACTAACTCAATAAACAATGTCCTTTAAATTGTAATTTTAAGTTCGTTCTTGAGCACTTTTGAACGTTTTGATGTGTGTGTTCGTGTTATTTTGTAGTTGGACAACTTGGATGAAAACGGAGTGGTTTGGAGCTTGAAATTGAGCTATGATGATGATCATGGAAGGAGGTATGACATGGAAATGAGGAAAAAGAATAAGTGAGAAAAGAAAGGGAAAAAAAAAGCAAAGTGGTATGAAATGCAATTTCAAAATTATGAAGCTCTATTTTTACAGGTGCCAGATTCGGGTACTCTCCGAAGCCACGTAGCAAATGTAAGGATCGGATTCTGAAATTCGCAATTGGTCATTTTTATGTTGGCTTCTTTGTTATGCATATGGTTAATGTTATGTATGATCATGTTTTATATGTTAGATGGGAAGTCTGGACCAGAAAGGAACAGTTTGGAATACGAACCAAAGTCTAAACCATCTCAATCTGTCTCTTGTAGGGAAACTCCATCGAGACCACTTCAACCAGTTCCTAAATCTGCTTCTGCTCCTCCTAATTTACTGACTTCTGAAATCAACGTTTTATAAATATAAATGCAACGTCATTGATTTTGTGTGTGTAAACGAAAGTCTGTGCCTGTTGAAATTTGTTAGTTGGTATTTATTGTTGTTCTTTAGCTAGCATATTGTTGGATGTTGATGTTGATAATGTTATTAGTTATATTACTAGATTGATGTTATAAATCACTATTAAGCATAGTAGAAGTTTTTTTAGGTTTTATGATTGAAGGTAAAAGACTTTTTGTTATTGTTCTCTGGTTTAATTAAAAAAACAAAAAAAAACTTTAATCGTTTAATTTCACTACAATTATATGATGATATAATTCAATTGCCTATCAAATTATCCCAGCGCATCTTCTTCTCTGTGCCTTTTGCTCTTTCCTGTTGTTTGATAAGGATATCTCTGTTCTATTTAATTAGATATTGACTATATCTTTTTGTAGGTTTGGTGTTCAAATTGTTGTCATCAAAGTTTTCAATTTTGACGAGGAGTCAGAAGAGAAAGCATTGCTTGAAAGCCTTTTTGTCAGAGAAGTGAAAACGATGTCTAGAGTAAAGCATGAGAATGTAGTCGAGGTCAGAGACATCATGATGTTATTTATCTTGTGGAAATGAGTATTTGAGCTTCATGCTGATAACTGCTTTTTTATTTTTGTTAATTTTTTGTTGGTTTTTAGCTAATATGATGAACTGCTTTCTCTCTGTATGACTTTTTATCTTATTTCACTAATCATAATGCAAATATTTCTGTTGCAGCTTATTGGAGGTTGTAAGGATTCTCTAATGGTGATAGTCACAGATTTTTTTATCAAGAATGACACTTCGGAAGCATTTAATCAACAAGCGTCTTGAAAAGTTAGACCTGCACGTTGCATTAAGTTTTGCTCGACATTTCTTGTGCCATGGACTATCTGCACGTGAATGGGATTATACACACATTTAAAACCAAGTATTTTTTGGCATGCTAAGCTTTATAAGGAAGTGTTTTTGTATTACTAGACAGTGTTGTTCATATGCCATTGATTGAGATTTCTATGCAATTTAACATGCTTGATTTTTTTTCTTTTAACTAAAGAGTGCATGAAAAAAATTTATGGCACTGACAATTTGTTGTTGACAATCGATGAGAAGTCTGTAAAGTTTGCAGATTTTGGTCGAGCAAGAGAAGAATCTTTCGTTGAGATTGAGACTAAGGGTGGACATGTGTTGAGTTGGGTCGATTTTTGCTTCAACCCAAACTCAATCCAACGTGATCGGTTTGATCAAAATTTAACTCAACCAAACCCATGTAAATGTTGAAACCCAACCCAATCAAGTATCGGTTGGGTTGAGTTGGGTTGGTCGGTTTGTGACAACTTGTCAACAAAAATTAAAGTTACCCAATTTTCTATTATACTAAATTTGGATAGACAATATTAAATAGTAAGTAAATTAATAAATAAAATTATAAATTATTTTATTCAATCCTCATTAGCCGTGTTTACAAAGAACAAAGTGCATTTAAAATAACATGAAAAACTTATACTGCATTTATTTTATGAAGGATAGTAAGCTCCTTCTCTAAAATGCACCAAAATAATTACAATTACATTACTACTCATACTTTTTAGGTTCTTTTTAATTTTTAGGCATTTTATTTTATTTTATTTATTTATTTAAAAATAGGTTGGGCGAATTTATTCGATTTTTATGAGTTAACTCATAACCTGACCCGACTCAACCCGCCTACACAACTAACCAACTCAACTCGTGTAAAAACAACAAAAAAAATCAACCCAACTCGGTCGGGTTGGTTCAGGTTGGCTGTTTAGGAGGGTTCGATCGGGTTTTGCACACCCCTAATTGAGACTGCAGAAATTGGGACATACCGTTAAATGGCTCTAGAGGTCTTACAGTTTCTTTTTCTTTTTTTTTTACGAGTCACACACTTCTATTTTTTAGTGAGGTTTCCATGAAATTAATAACTTGTTCATTTTCCTTTCTTTGTTGAACTTTTGAGTTCTTTCAGGTCTACGTATGATTTTTATGGTTATGTTTATATGCATCTTATTGTCATTGGAATTGAAGCTATTTGTAGAGCACAAACACAGTACTCTGTTGTATCTTCCCATGTCCTGAAAACAAACACTGTTATTCTTATAATTAGGTTTCGCCAGTAGTTTGTTTATATTTTCATATGCTTGTTATGTGGTTTAGTCAATAATTGGAATTGAGCTTTGTAGTTGTATACTATTGTTACGCTTCGTTAAGGGGCGAAGCAGAGTTATAATAACAAAGTTGACGTTTACAGTTTTGGTATGGTCTTATGGGACGAGCTCTTAGGCAAGTTGAAGTAGCAAAACAAGAGCTTGATTCAATACTTGAGCAGAAGGCGCGATATATTTTGATGACACAAAAGTTATCCTTGGAGCATGTAAAAATGCGGAAGGATTTGGAATAGAAAGATCGAATTTTATTGATTTAATATTGTATTATATCACATTCTAATATTGTATTGATTCAAGAATTTGTAATGAAATTATTAATTTTTATGCAATTTCAAAATTTGTTCACAAAGCGTTGTTTTAAATTTTGTCGGTCAATTACCATATATAACTGTAAAAAAAAGTTCTAGGCAATGTTGGAAAAAAGTTGCAAAAGATTTACCGCAACGTTGAAAAAACGTTGCAAAATGGTCTACTACCACAACGTTTAAAAAACGCTGTAAAAAGGTTTTTCGCAACTGTAAAAAAACTCTGCAAAAAGGTCTACCACAATATTGAAAAAATGCTGCAAAAGAATTTTTCGCAACAGTAAATAAATGCTGCAAAAAGTCTTCCCTCAACAGTAATACCGACCTCCACAACACATGCTAAAACGCTGCAAAAGATATACCGCATCATTTTTTGGTTGATGTAAAGGTATTTTTTGGTGTAGCGATTGAATGGGTAAAAAATTTAAAAATGAACGGTAACTTCTCATTGGTTACTATTGTATTTACAATAACCTTAAAGTGGGTTTTTTATATAGTCGTGATTTACACATTATAAAAGTGACACTGAGTTTTATAAAAGTGAAATTTGAAGCTTTACGAGTTCACGGATCAAAAGCATTTTCTTATTTTTCATGTTAATTTAAATTTTTAATCATTCTAAAAATCATTAAACCCCCATTTTTTACTATCATTATTTTAGAACACTTTAATTCTCACTCATTTTTAACTATATATTTACACAATAAACTAGTATGCACATAAATTATATATAAAAAAAAACTTTCTTTTAACCCCACAATTTTTAAATAAAATATTTTTAAGAAAAATTTAAAAATTAATAAAGCGCGCCTAAACACGTATGAAGTAGTAAATTTGACTTTAATCACTTAATTTTGAACATGCTGTCAAGGCGAAGAATTTCGCTGATAATCAGTGATATTTGTCAAGCGTGTCACATTTTAACTAGGTGGTGTATAAGGTTAATACTGTGAAGCAGACAATAATTAATAATATGAAAAGCGTGAAATTAGGGTGACCGGCAGTTACCTGTATAGACGGATTGTCAAAGGCATATGTCACGCTCTTAGGATTATTGCAATTATTGAAAGTGATGAGGCCTTTAATGATGACAACGATATTTTCAAAGAGAAGAAAAAAAAAACTGCAGGGTGGAGAGGTTCTTGAATTATGGGGAAACAGACAGTAAACCTGTGACCTTTTTGAAAAAAATAATGATATCCAAAGCTACAACTACAAGACCAATGTAATTAGTCACGGATGAAAATAAATGAATCACGTAACATTATATTTAAATAAATTTATTAACATGGGTACTGGTACTTGATATCAATGATTTTGAATAACATTACTCTAAAAAAAAAGTCTCAACTACTTACCCATGTCGGGTAATACTACATTGTTCTTAGGGTCCGTTAGGTGATAGGTGAAATACGATTGAGGAAGAAAAAAATATGAAATAGAACTTGTCAATTATTGTTCGATTATGTGTATAGTTCATTTAGAGATTTGAGAGGCTGGAAAAATGATAAGAAGTTGACATACGTATATCTATAACGTCCATGTGGTACTATAACAAGCACAACCGTCTATGTGATAGTATGTCCAAAGAAGAATTTGCATAATGAGCAATGATATTTAGCATCAACAATGATTAGGGGCGGACCTACTTGAGGACCAGTGGGGGCTGCCGCCCCAACTTAATTTTCAGATTTCTCGAATTTTTTTTTCAGATTTTTTTAGGGCGTTTTCAGTAGATATTAAAATCGGATTAAAATTGAAAAATTAGTTGTTATTGTTGACTTTTATTAGATTTGTGGGACCCAATAACGGTCATATTTTCAATTTTAATTGAATTTTAAGCTGTACTAAACAAGCTCTTAATTTTTTTGTCCAGATTTTTTTAGGTTTTCGGATTTTTTGGTTTCGCCTCCACTTAACTTCATTCTTGGGTCCTCCCCTGACAATGATATTTAGCATCGTTGATGCTATAATAGCAATTTTAAGGTAACAAATGACGTGACTAATTAAATTGATAATATAATTTCATTTAATTGAAGTCATCACATAATCCTATTTCCACTTATAATAAGGTTTGCAAAACAAACAGAACCTAGCGTGAGATTAAGAAAGAGTCTTTTAAGTAATTGTGGCTTTTTCTTGGACTAATCAAAAAGCATTTAGATTCGATTTGACCTGTGCCTGCCCTAAACATCATGGGTCCAATCCCATGCTTATCTTTTACTTTTATCATTCACTTATTATTCCATTTAAACCACTGACCCAAACTCCCATGTTTTTCTCTATTCTTAAAATTCATTTTTTTACTACATATCTTCATAATTTTTTTTAATTATATTTCATTAATTTTCATTAAAATAGATTAAAAATTTATTTTTTATTCAAATCAGAGTGTGACTTCCTAACCTTGTATTTAAAATGGCATCAAGTTAAAAACCGTACAACCAATATGCTACACATTTTTGTTAATTAATTATATATATAGGATAATTCATTTTTCTTGTTTTTTTTTTCTTTTTTTAAACTGTCGTTCGAATCAAAGAATGGAATATTATTAAATGATTAAAATAATATATCAAAAATACACTTGCCATACTAAATATTTGATTTTATCGTCACATATATTCTAAAAATTTCTTCTCCTTTGAAAAATTAGTAAGGAATGTTGATTCGAAATCAATATGCATAACTAAATGTCATGTTTCGTCAAAAATTAAACCCCCTCTATGAAATTTCATTTTCGGAATTTTTTATTTAAACCCATATGAAATTTTAACCTATTTTTTCTCTTAATACAAATTCAATAATGGGGCTGGTGTAAACCTAAGCACCAGTTTGATGAAGATTAAAATCAGATTTTTAGTAGATTTTGATAAAAATTGATGAAATATATGGTTGAAAAGTTATGAGACTCATTAAATACGTGATTAAAATGAATTGTAAACTTTGATTTAAATTAAAATCTATATTTTAATTAGTATCAAACAAGGGCTAACTAGATACGACGTGCTTGGTCTGCCTATATTTGATTGAGATTTTAAAAAAAAAAAATAGTATAATAAAATATAAAAATAGAATGAGGTGTATTAAATGAACATACTATTTAAAATATGTGTATAATAATGATGAGATTTAAGGTCCCCCAAAATCTTGAAGGAGGGGACCTCTCCTGCCCTAATAAATAATATAGGACTTTCACGTGTGTTCTCGTCAACCTGAGTTGCATGTCGGTCAAGGAGACAATTTATGCTACTCATAATCGAAAATTAATTCAAAACTTAAAACAAGATAATTTTAATTAATTGCTTAAAAAGAAAAGTTGAAAAAGTGACTTGTCACCTGATTTGTGTGTTTGGTCTACTCCTACTACATGTCCTCTCTTTCTTTACCATGAATTAATTTATTTATATGCCAACTTTATTTTTTTTATTAAAGTCTAATGTATAAATAATTCATTTAAATGGGTGCTGTCAAACTTTAAGCTAACGAACGTTATCAACTTATCATTTAGCCTTGTTTGATGAATATTAAAATTAAATTTTAATAAGTCTCTGTTTGTTTATCATTTTATTAAACATTATTTTTTATAGTAAACAATCTTCACCACACATTCACCCAATAAAATATTATACACACAAACCAATAAAGTTACACACATTCTCCAAAAAAATATTATTCATTACATCATTCTTCTCTTAATAATGAGAGACAAACACAGCATAAATCTTTAACGTTATCATTTAGCGCTTGTTTGATGAAGATTAAAATTAAATTTTAATGATTTTTTATGAAAATCGATGAAATGTGTTGTTGAAAAGTCACGAATTCTATATATGTGGTTAAAATTAATTATTGATTTTGATTTGAATTAAAATTTTGATTTAAGTTTTTATCAAATAGGGACTTATCTTATATCATATTGAACCATTCCATGAAAAGAATTAGTGTTATTAGCACAAAACGTCCCTCTGTATGAAGTTCATTATGCAAAACGTTTTAACGTTGCATTTTTTTTGCATTTTTACTCATATTTCAACATTTCATTGCAAAAATCATCTTTTTTTCTCATCATTTTTCATCCAAATTATCAATAAAAATTTTAAAATGGCGAATATACCCTCATATTTAAATAAAAATAAAAAAGAAAAGAAAAATACAAATGAAAAACTAATTGCAATCATACTCTCAATTTTTTTTTTTTGAAAAAGCGCAAATAAGTCCCAAGTTATTATTAAAAAAATAAAAATAAAAGAAATATTCATCATTTTACAGCTTTTTATCGAGAACTTGGATGAAAAATGATGATTTTTACATTGAGAGGTTGAAATAGTGGAGAAAATGAAAAAAAAAAAAAAAAGTATTACTATGATGTTTTATACCATGAACCCCATACGCTGAAACGTTTTGTTCTACTAACTCAAAAAAATAATGGTTTGAGTATAGATGTAATTATATTATTTAAACGCCATTTTTAATATTGAAATAATTATTAACTAAATTTAATAGAATCTCTCTATAAACACTCTTTCTAGTGTTATCAATCTGAAGTTTCTCTTCACTTTCTCTCTCTAGGTTTCTCGTTGATGAGAGATGGAGTTGGGCTTGAGCTTAGGAGATGCATCAAAACCAGTTGGATTCTTGACGAAGAACGGTGACTCAGAAAAGCATAAGAAAAATGGTTTTGGGTTCTTCATGGAGTTGGGTCTCAACACAAATGGTGGAAATCAAGAACTTGAAGAGAGATCACATGAAAATGATGGTGGTGATGATGATCAGACTTCAGAAGATACAAGGGCTTCCATGGAAAATACTCCGATTCAGCTTGATCTTCTTTCTCGTGCTCTTGTTCCTCATCAAACTCCATCTCAAATTCAACCCCTTCCATGGACTTCTGATAATGGTGATAATTCGTATTCCTGTTTGTAACCAAATATTTGAGGCGAATTGTGGGTTCTTTAAACTTTTTTCCTCGTATTCTTAAAGAAAAACTTCTGATTTTAATTTATTATGCTTTTTGGTTTACTTCCTTTTTTTTTCTGGTTCTTGTTTTAACTTACCAGGAAGTTCGGAGAATGGTTCAATATCGGGCAACGTGGGACTTGTAGCGGCGGCGAGGGACTTGGAGGTGAACAGGCTGCCGGTGACGGCTGCAGAGGAGGTGTCATCGGCAAACAGTGTGGGATCACCATTTCAGATGAATTTTGGCATATATATAAATACTGGAAATGAAAATCTTGGAGGAAACGACGTCACAGAGACGGAAAGAGTGTCTTCTAGAGCCAGTGATGACGATGAAAATTGCTTAAACACGAGAAAGAAACTCAGATTATCTAAAGAACAGGCTGCTTTTCTTGAAGAAAGCTTCAAAGAACACAGCACCCTTAATCCTGTAAGTTTAAATTAGAGGGACTGACCCAATACAATACAAAAATATATACATATTTTTTCAAATTTGTCCTATTTTCATTTGGATTATGCAGAAACAAAAGTTGGCACTTGCAAAACAGCTCAATCTTAGGCCTAGACAAGTTGAAGTCTGGTTTCAGAACAGAAGGGCGAGGTTTGTTTGTACTAAATTAGGTCCATATCAATACGAGATTATTCAGTAATTGGACCCCGACGCTCTTCAGTTGATATTGGATTATTCATGCATTTGTGTGTGAATTTATGCAGGACCAAGTTGAAGCAAACAGAAGTAGATTGTGAGTATTTGAAGAGGTGTTGTGAGACACTAACAGAAGAAAACAGAAGGCTGCACAAGGAGTTGCAAGAATTGAGGGTTCTCAAGACTTCAAATCCATTCTACACACAACTCCCGGCCACCACCCTCACCATGTGCCCCTCTTGTGAACGCGTAGCCACCACTTCCACGGCCACTATAGCCACTACCAACACCACCACCACGACGAATGCTAAAACCACCACTGTTGACTCTACAGCAAAACCCATAAATCAGTTTCCTTTAACTAGACCAAGGTTTTATCCCTTCTCCCAAACACCACCACCTGCCCACCACCACCAGTCTGCAGCCTCGTGAATACAATGGAAAATTTTGAATTTCTATGTGAATTGTGTAGATGTACTGAAATCTGTTTTTATTTTGTTTGTCTTTGAATGGGCCTTCGTTTGATGTTTAAGGGTGTAGTGATGCACTTGTGAGCACTTTTTCAGCTCATAATATTATGTGAATTTTGTGGAAGAAAATACAAGTTAGAAAAATAGTAAATATTTTGGTAAGGAAAAGGTGTAGTAGCCAGCCCTTATTTTCATTTCCTTGGAACATATATAAATTACAAAGAAATTATTCCAAATATGTTATCAATTTCTTTTATTCAGTTTTATTGAATAATTGTCTTATTTTCCTTCTAGTTAATTTATTGTCATTCTTCTGTCCTAAATATTGGCTTACAAATAATTTAATAAATTTTGAAATTTGAGCAATATGTTCTTTTTTTTTTTTAACATGGGCTAATTATTAAAAATGAATTTTAAATATTAATTCGAAATATGTTGAACATAAAAATAAATAATAGTTCAAAACATAATTTTTGTGTTACTTGATCGATGGTTTCAGGAAATATTGCACATAAAGTTCTCAATCTTTAGGGATTTGAACAATTTGGTCTTTAATAGTTTTTAGCGAAACTAATCGCAACTTTTCATTTTTGTAGCAAGTTGGTGTCCACTAGATGATTTGTCTCCACGACAAATAAGAAGTTTAAGAATAATGCTATGTAGCATTACTCTTTTTTTTTAATAAAATGACACCATTGCCTTATTTCCATAAAAAAGATAACCAAAAAAAAATGAGTTCCTTTCCCTTGCACCCTAAATTGCTAATAGTTGGAGATTATCATAGACACGGAGAATGGGACTCAAAGGGCTCGTGAGGGAAAGGGGGAAAAAAGTTGGGAAGGGGGGTATGGGGAGAGAAAGGAGACGGAAAATACAACAAGCCAAATTGACACGAGGAAGGAGAAATAGTTGGTAGGTGGAGATATACGAGGGATATAGTGAGAAAAAAATGGAGGTGTGAAGTGCTAGCTGGATTGGAACGAACGACAAATGAAAATGTGCAATCAAGTGCATTTTAACGTCATTCATCTACGACAAACTTGATATAAATTTTAAAACCTAAATAAAGATCAACTTTTTAAAATTTATTAGGTGAGGACTTGTGGGTGCATTTTTCCAATGGATAAATTGGCTTGTCCCGGGGTTGAAGGCAAAAGGTGTGCCATTGGGTTCCTTCTTTTCAATGATTCCATTCAAACCCCATTAATTGTGAATGAATCATTTATGTCAAAGGACTAAGTGAATGGGGACAAAAGGTACTGTGTTCATGAAGATGTTCGCTAAAGTGTGATGGCTAGTCGTGCCCTTTATAAACACCAATTATTAGTACACACAAACTAACATTTCTAGTTATTCAATTCTTTTCGTCTACTTTTTTGCACCATTCTTTTGATATATTCATATCTTATGACCAAATTATACTGTTATTAGATTGAGCTTTTATTATAGTCTAAATATATTATGATAATAGTATTCGTGTCACTTTATCATATCAAATTTTATCTGGTTCAACGTATCTATTAAAACAAACGAAAGATAACGAAGGAAAATAATTGTTTATTTTGAAAGTTCCTCGAGCCCTGTATTGATAAAATAAAAGGGAAAAAGCACTTGACGTAATTTTGGAGCCGATGCATACCTCTAACAATTGTTGTTTCATGTCGGCTAGGGCATAAACTATGGAGTTATATAGTGGGCGTTTGATGGGGATTAAAATTAGACTTTTAGTAGTGTGATAGAAGTTTTTGAAATGTGTGGTTTAAAATTTGTAGGACACATAAAATGTGTGGTTAATATCGAGTATTTGACTTTGACTTAAATTAAAATCTGATTTTAATCCGAAACAAACGAGGCCATAATTGTAAGGAGATGTTTGACTAAGCTTAAAAGTTTACTTATAAAAGTAATTCTCTTTCCACTGTCCTTGAGTAACCCTTTTTAATTAAGAAAAAAGTAACTTCCAAAATATGTTTCAAAATAAAAAAGTAACTTAAATAATTTCAAACATAGCTAAACATGATCCAAGTCCCACGTATGATCCTTGTCTAGTACCATGTGGGCTTCTATATCCAAAAGACAACCACTTGCCCATGATTAACCCAACAACTTACCACCAATTTATGATAGTTGTCACATGCACCGCCCTATTTTATAGTTCATGATAGGGTGTGAATTAGATTTTTGATGATTTTAGTAATCAACCGACCATGGACCCACCACATTATCCTTTATTGGGAATTAATCACTTAAATACAAACTTCTTTCCTAATATTTATATTTAATCCAATGATTTGTCATACAATTTTGTTTGTATCTCTCTCCTCTCTTTCATTTCAAAAAGCAATTTTGAATAGTAAACAACCATAATAACAAGAATAATTAATGATATCAACTTCATATCTTTTCAAGTTGGCTTATTTTCAACCGTTGATGTTCTTATCCATTACGCGATTAGTTAATTGTTGAGAAAGTGCGTAAAAAAATTGTGAATTTGGACGAAATTGAAAAGAGAAAAAGTTTATTTGATCAAGTGCGATTTTTACCCCTTTTTTTGTCCGATAACTTTACTGTAAAAATGTATCATAACACGTGACAAAAGCAAGGATTTACATCATCAAGCATGCACGATCATTGTTTCTATTTTGGTTTCATTTTATTTTTCAAGAAACGAATAGTTGATAAGTGAGTAAGTCCTATTGCATATTTAAAATTGGTTTTTAATTTTAAAAAAAAAATAGAATTTTAAGAGTAGAAAATGAAACCCAAACAGAAGTAATTTGTTAATGAATTATATTTTAATTATTTATTATAATTATAAGCAACATGGATAATAAAAAAATCACTAACAACCATAATGCAAATATCATCTACTGCATGGAAATTATATTTAAAAATAAAAATAAAAAGAAAATAAGAAATAATAGTTGGATTCGAGCGTGGTGACTACATTAATTTTTTGTATTATCTAAAAATTTAAATGGTCAGAAAATGAGCAGGATAAAGCATGATGTAAATCAAGGGCCCGAGAGATGACATTTTTTATTCTGAAAAGTAATTGGTAGTGAAGTTGAAAATTAAGGATTGACCAATAGACACATTTCAAACTTCATCTTATCCTTAAAATAATAATGATTTGAGGTACGAAATTGAGATTGTAACAAACTTCCATTACAAAAAAAAGGTGTGGTAGGTGGTCTCGTTCTGTTCATATTTACAATACGTTTCTTAGAGGATGTTTGGTGTAGATTAAAATTAGATTTTAAGTGGATTGCGATAAGAGTTTTTTAAATATGTGGATGAAAAGATGTGGATCTCATGAAAGATGTGATTGATATTGATTGTTTGACTTTGACTTAGATTAAAATCAGATTTTAATCTGGTCCAAACATGCTCATGTTACCTAGATTTATTTATTTATTTATACACTATGGTTGGTTGGAGGGATAATGATTAAATTGAGTGAAATAAATGAGAAATGAAAAACGGATGGAAAATTTATATTTCCTTGTTTGGTTGGTGTACGAGAAAACTCACGAGGGATGAAAGTAAGTTTAAAAAAAAATAAAGATTCCAAGTCTACAAGCAAGGAGTGTGAACGATGTGAAGAGCAAACAAAGATATGTTGGAAGTTACATGTAGCATTCCATTATGGGAAGCTCGGAGGCAAATATAAATGGACAAAATTCCTATTGCAACGAGGGCCATCTTCCAGGATTGGGTGACAAATTTCCTTGTTAGGTGATGACTATATGGGGGTGAAAAGTTGTCATTGGACCGACAACAAGTGTAGAGTGGCCTAAAACATATTTAGGGCATGTTTGTCTCCAATTTTGGTAGAAGAAATTAGAGGCGTCCAAAAGTCCTGGTCCGAATCGAATCGAGCTGTTTTTCATAAGTAAAATACCCGAACGGGTACCTAAATCAATAACCGATGGATATGGGTCGGATCTCAGGTCTAGACGAAGAACCAAATAACCGAATAAGAACCGAAACTAAATATTTTTTTTATTGAATTAATTAAATTATTTTATTTTTTCTAAATAAATTAACAAATTAATTAAATAAATCAGATCATTTCATAGTTTTATGTCTTGGGCCTCAATTTTTTAATATGGATCACCGACATTTTAATATTAATATATACTTTTTTGGCATTTGTATGCATTGAATTAATGTTATTCGATAGTTAGCTATTTATATATTTTTTAATTGGGATACGTTAATTTTTAAAAGTTACGAATGAAATGTTATTAGTTATATTTATATAATATTGCTGTAAATGTTAAAAAAATTAATTATGGTATGGAACCGAATTGAACCAACCCCGAATGGTTCCATAATTATATTTGGACCCGACGGATCCATTTATTAAACACCCGAAAATTTTGGAACCGAACCGATCCACGAACAGCCCTAGAAGAAATAGAGTTTTGAATAGTATTTTTCGAAAAATGTGTGTTGAAAAGTAAAGTAATTTTATTGGTTTGTGTGTAAAATATTTTATTGAGTGAATATGTGATGAAGATTGTTTACTGTAGCAAACAATGTTTGAGAAAATGGATGACAAACTGTGGCTTAGTATTATTAGTGCATATTTGATTCCCATTTAATTGGAAAAAATAAAATGTGCTTTGAACAGTATTTTTAGGAGAATGTGCGGCTAAAAGGAAGTGAATTTTTTTGATGAAACATTAATATTTTATTATGTGAATATATGACTAAAAATGGTAATCTAACACACCATAAAATAAATTAATAGAAATCAAACAGACCGTAAAATTCAAGGAGGACTGTATTGTGGATCAACTATGTGGTTGGTGACTTCTAGAACAATATGTCCATTATTAATTTTGAGAAAAAAAAAAAGTAATTAATATTACAGCGAGCAAATTAAGCAGATTTAATAAATAAAATGCATCAAACAATCCTTAAAACTACTTTACCTTAATGACAAGGAAACGGTAAAAACTGACGACGTTATATGAATACGAAACACAACGGATGCAATATATATTTGTATTAAATAATCTAATTAGATTTGAACACACACTTCCAACTGGGCATTGCTTTGTAAAAACATTTGGAAATAGTCAATTTCTTGATATTCTAATTGTTGGAAAAGAAGGAATCAAGGTGTTTGATTCTCTGTATATATTTCAATTTTTTTTTTCATATACATTTTCAACCACGGAAATTGCACGTAAACTCAAGTTTTTTTTCCAACATTTTAACAACATATTTTCGAAAAAATTATTATTCAAAACATCATTTTCCTCATATTTCGTTTTAGACATCAAACATGGGCTTAATTTCTGAAAATTACATCATTGGTCCCTAACCTGTGAGATTGACTATGATACTAGTCTTAGACATTCAAACAATTTCAAGTTCGGCTAAATGATATTATTCGGGATAGATAATCACTTGGTCGAGTTTTGGAGCCCAAATTGAAGAAGTTGACAAGCCAAAGTTCAAGTTTCGTGAAGGGTTCGGGAGCCGAAATGAGTTGAATTCAAGGTTTGAAAAATATTTGAAAAAAAAAAACTAGCAGCGTGGACGAAAACGGACATAACTTTCAGCTCGGTTGTCAGATTTTCGTCCATGAGTACATTCCGAAAATTGCACAAAAAACTACATGGGCTCATAGTACTTTTGGACTTGAGATCGCACAAAAACAGGTCGAGAACAATTTTTCGAGAATTTTAATTTTACGCAAATTTCCTTAATTTGCTAAAATTTTAGTTTAAGTAAGATTTTTGTAATATTTAAAGTGATATTTTCGTTTTTTTTCCCCATATTTTTCTAGGTTTAGTATAAATAGGAAACTTTATTTCATTGTAAAAGAACATTTTTGTCATAATGAAATATTGAGAATTTATTTCTTTTTGTTCTTAATGAACATTCGAATTTATCAAATATATTATTATATTTGTGGCATTCAACCCTAGAACTTATCAAAGGATTAGACACCCTATTTGTGGCGTTCGCAAATCGAGGTTCGTTAGTTTTGTAATCAAGAGATTATTTTAATTTCGTTTTTGTTTGGTTACTTAGTTCAATAATTTGCGGGTTGAGATTCTACCGTCTACAATCTGAATTTTGGACTTTCCCGACATTTTCAATTAATTCCGTGATTTTCACGCTGATCCCGTACCCGGGTTCGCGTTACTAAAAGTAAAGGTCACAATGGATGAAAAGAGATCTATTGGACTACTTAGAGGATGAGCTAACCAAATTGTTTAGTTAAGTTAGAGAACCGAATTCAAAGACTCATAAAGCGTGACTCTATAATTTAACATATTTGAACTTCAGTCATTATTCTTCTTGCTATTAGTCATATAACACGTCTTGGCCATTTGAGAATATGTGACAACACTGAAAGATCCTTCTTTATGCGATCATCATAGCTCCACCTCGATGTTACTCTATCATCACAACTTCGCCTGGAACTTTTTTCCCTATGAGCCATACAAATTACTAACATTTTTGCCTTTTGTTATAATTGAAGAACTTTTCTTCATATTCATTATACTAGTGCGTGCAAAATATTCATACTCCAACTTATCCAGTTCTCTTAATATATCAATCTTTTCCTCAATATTAGGACGTTCATAACACCTCTCAATATTGCATTGCTCCATCAAACATCTTCATCTTTATAGTATCCATACCATTAACTTCAAGTTTTCCATTATCATTCATCATAAACTTGCATGGATCACATGACTTGTATGGGGCACACATGCTACGAACATATCAATTCTAAAATCCAAGAGCTTATTTGACTTCCATTATCAACAACAGTCATCATCAACCATTCGCTTCAATGTGTTTCTTCAATTCCTGGAAATTTCTTCTAATACGTCCAATTTTTTGACAATAGTAACATTTCACATCTTGTCTGAGATTGAGAACGATCGTCACTTTTACTACAATTCCTTCCTCGCGATTCTCCTCTGCCATGCCTCGTCTCATACTTTGCTAAGAGAAATTGATCACCATTCAAATTATCAGTTGACTTCTTAATGTTGGTTGTCTCTAACAAAGCAGTCAAAATCTCATTTATACCGTCAAAGTAAAATTCTCAACTAATCTTATTAGCTTTATTCAGATGATCCCTATCATCGTCATTCTCGTCCATCTTCTATTCATATAATTGCTTCTTCAGATATACCTTATTTGTTTGGAAGTTAGACATATGTAACTCTTCTAACGTTTTCCATAACTTAGTCTTTCGAAACATTATACTTTACCTCGGATGCAAGAGTCAATTGTCTTCACTTTCAGTTCTTTCCAATCTACATCATTTATCCCTTTTGTCCTCTTAGCCTCCAATACCTTATAAAGTCCTTGTTGTAGGAGAATATCTTGCACGGTACTAGCAGATATTGAAATTATATTTCCATCAAAATGCCCGACCTCAAACTTTACACTTGCCATCATCTTCTATGCAATATGCCACAGTTTGAATAGTGAACTCTGATACCACGTGTTAGAAAAATATCACTGAATGCAGTCGAAAAGAAACGAAAAATGATCACGAAAAGAAAAAAAAAACTACAATTTTATTAATTAAAAAAATCTCACAATACAATAGTTTCCACTTTTCTCTCTTAAGAGTTCTCTCCCTCTATGCAAACAATTCTTGGCTGCCTTGAATTTCTAATACTCAATCCACATGTTTACTGTATGTATTGTACATACACAAATCTTCCAATAAAGGTATTCTAAATGCAAGAGGAATCCTTTTTCTTAATTGTAGCAAATCCATTTTCCTCGTAAAATAGGAATTGTCATCTGACACGTGTAATTTCTACACTACTCGCGTCAAATAAAGTAAATATTTGGAAGTCAAATTGATGAAATTACTACTTAATTTTGTTAAATATCGACTGTTATAGGATATATTCAGGTTTGAATGACTTTTGATCAAAAGAAGGGATAATCATCAAAGAAGGACGAAAAAGGGAAGAATTCCAAAGTTCATGGATTCGAACCATGAATGAAGATTGAATATCACACGAAGTCAATTGGATAAAAGTGGAAGATAAATGAATAAACTTGCATGAAAAAAGTACTCAAGATGAAGAAGGAAGAAACTTGGGGACCAAGATGGAGGAACCTCAAAGTTGAGGCATGGGAAAGTTGAGGTGTGCGATCGCAACGCCTTTATGTTTGGCCACAACAAAACATACGTCTGTTTGGCTGTGTGATCGCACAACCCATTTATAGACAAACGCTTTCAGTTTCCTATTTCAAATCAAACACTTAGTGGAACTCAATTACAATGCAAATTTTAACCTAATTTCAGCCTCTATAAGTACAAAATATAAGCCAATATTGCAAGACACCTCTCATATCATGCAATACATAAAATATTGCAATCAAGAGATGCCAATTAACTATTCTTTGGGAGAAATCGAAAGGCAAGATACAATAAATCAATCATTTGAAGATTCAATGTTGGTTTTTGGGCAATGAAGAAGGTGCAACTGCAGATTTATCAAGAAGTCTTGAAAAGATTCAAGAACTCGTGCTTCACTTTTTCTTCATATAACAAAAATTCGAGTGATATCTTACAAATTAAATACGAATTCTTGTAACTTTGTAATGTTACGCTAGGTTTTCAACCGCTAAGACATAGACAGAATCTTTATGAAGTTCTAATATCAATTGCAATAATTTGACGCTCAACGTGTATTTATTATTGAATGATTGTTATAGGGTTTAATGTTTTTTAATTACTAATCAATAATAGGATTGAATGTGATTTTTATTGTTATTGAGAAAAATAATAAGATAGATAGCATGTTATAAAAATTGTTATGAAATTTGATAAATGATAGAAATATATCGCTATGACTTGCATGTGTTTAATATGTGTTCTAGCGTTTTAAAGTGTACTTTTATGTTCGCGTCTTTCATGGAGATATAAAAAAGTCATATGAGATGATATATTTAATTATATTCAAAAGAGATTATTAAATGAATTAGAAACATTGATCAACAATAATCGGTAAATATTGTTGCAATGTTAAATTGTATCAAAGTGGACTAATAAGGACTCGAAGTCTTAGTGCATGTTTAACCTAATCTTATGAAAGTTTACGTAGTTGCTCATTAGAATAATTAGATAAAGAGATAGAATTGATAATCAAGACTTGGCTATTCGATCAGAGTTAACATTAATAGATTAAATACACAGTCGTTGTGGGACGATATCTTATACATCATTATCTAGTTTTAATTAATGATCAAAAGAATATACAAATTCCAAAATTGGTATATTTAAATGAGTTACAATATTGCGGGGACATGTCAAGGCTTTTACTTTGTTAAAAGATGTTAGACTATAACTTAACCTTGTATGGATGATCATTTACTTAATTGCAATCATAACTGGACGATTGGCATTGTTTACCTTGTGGGCTTGACCTCATGTTCTTTAGAATGAATAAATGTACGTCCATTAGGTTTTCATGATGATGAGTGTAGTCTATATATTTGCATGTTATGGCTAGATCTCCCCTCATCTCTTAAAAAATCCTAAAAGACATTTTTTGCTTGCCCCTACTAGGAGTCTTTGCTAGGGTTTGGATAGTGCAATTAAAATTTGGTACAGGTATGTGCATGTCCATACCATTTATTAGAATTACTCTACATGTACACCTTGGTGTACATAATTCCCAAGTAACATTTCATCATTAGCTTATGGAAATAAGAATTTTTTTCCACCAACCAATGATGAAATGTTACTTGGACATTATGCACACCAAGATGCAAACCCGGATGTACATGGAGAAAAACCCCATTTATTACTATTCGATATTGATTTCATGGCTTCAATAGATAACCATTAATTAATAATTTCAATCTCTATAACTAATTTTCTCACTTTCAATGGGTTCAAGTTCGATAGCCACGAAATAAAGTAGAGAAGGATAAGTTGCACACTTTAGGCTCTGTGTTTTATATCGATGTGTACTACTAGATGGGATCCAGAAAAAATTCTAACATGGGAATTCCAAGTGAGATTTATTGTTTCATTCTTATTCGATTTGAGATTTATCCTTTAACTGTTAAGTGCTGATGTTTTTACTGCGTTCCCGTCAGGTGATCATGATTGTAGAGATTGTACATCTATAACTACATAATGATGACTATAATATGATTTTGGTAATTATGTTTGATCGGATAGTGTTTAGAGTTGATTCTTAGATGAGCTATGTTTTATAAAAAAGTTGAGTCATTCTCAAAACTCATTTTAAAACTTGAGATTATCAATTAGAGCACGCGTGACAATTAGAACACGGTCATTTTTAAAAGTTAAACACGGTCAAAAGATGTTAAAATCGAAATTTTCTTTAATCATTCCAAGAGCCACTCCATTATGGCACGCACACAAGCAAAGTTTGACATGATCAAGCGTGCATTATTATCGTCAATCATTTTTTTTTTATCCTTAATTATTTAAGTAAAGATCATAAAACGTGGTATTTACAAGTGGGATTAAACTATTTGTACACACAGAGTGTACACTTTAATTGACACATCTCGTACAAATAATATGAATCGCCTACAGTTATTAATAAATTTCACCATCAGGACCTCGGTTGGCACGACTTCGAAAAATCAAAAAGAGCTTTTGAGATATGAAAGTAATATTTTGACCCGTTGATTAACTTTTAGTAGATTTTATGAAAGTAAAAAATGTGCAGTTGAAAATTTGAAAAATATTCTGGTCCATGAAACGTGTTGTCGAAAATGAGTTTGAGAAAAGTAAATTCTAAATTATTCGATTCAGTGAAAGTTCTGGATTCAACTCTTATCATCATTTCATTATCGAAAGTTCTACACACCAGGGTTTTTTATTAAAAAAATAAATAAATTCCCATCGCATTGTAAGGAGCGTTAAGTAGCTAAATTTCTTTTCACTAAACAATTCTCGTTGACAATCTTCATGCTTATCCCTTCAGCTTTTAGAATAATAATGATTTGAGGTACAAAATTGACTTGCATTTCAAAAAGGGTTCTGAGCGTGGTAGGCTCTCTCATCATATTATGCCACTGTTTGACCCCCATTTTTTAAAGGGAAAAAACACTATACATACCCCCTTAAAATAAAAAACAATTCATTGTATATTAAAATAAATTTATATTCTTTATATGCTGACTTTCATATAAAAAAAATCGATTTTGCTAGTAGTACATCACCAAATATATATGGGTGTACATCATCTTCACATGGGAGTGGGACCCGCTTGAATAAGAAAATATTTTATACGGGTGGGTCCTACCCCCATATGAGGGGTGTTCTCCCTTATGTACATTTTTTGATGTACAAGTAGAATTATTCTAAAAAAAAAAAACACAGAATACTGTTGCCATACGTTCCCATTTTGTGATTATGTAACTAAAAATTATAAAAGCCTTACATTTCGCTGGGCATTAAATTATACTATTTCAAAATCAATTTGTTTTATGTCTGAAATGTGTAGTTTGTAATTACTCGTCTGAGAGTAAAAAAAAAAAAAAAAAACGTCGTCATTAGGTACGTAATCTTCCAATCATGTATGTTATTTCGAATATTCCATTTAAATTCCAGTGTGGGTAAGAGTAATTAAACCTGAATTGACGCTTATTAAGGGTATGTTTGAACCAGATTTTAATTTAAGTTAAAATCAAATAATCATTATCAATCACCTTTCTTATAGGTCTCACATCTTTTTAATCACATATTTCAAAAACTTCCATCACAATTCACTTAAAATCTGATTTTAATTTACATCAAACACCTTCTAAAGTTCAATGGCAAAAAGGAAAGCTTATTGGGTGTGGGACATTTGGAAGTGTGTGTGTCTGTATCTTCAAATATGTATGCAGATATATTACATTTCCTTTTCCAAGATTTTATATGGGATCATACCATATCTAATTGTTATTGAAATGTTGTCTACCTCATCAGATGCGATGGTCTCTGATCAGTGGTTGCTACCTGCAAAAAAAGGTCGAGGCTTTCTCCCCCGTTGTACCTCCGGCATGAGAATTAGTTAACAGTTTAGAGAAAACGTGAAGATAGTATAATGTAAGTTCGATAGTTCAGGGTTTCAAGGAAAAAAAAACATTTCTCACATTGGAGGTATTTATAGGCACATGTTGCTACGCGTGCGTTTGGCGGTTGCTGGTGCCACGTGTCCCACGTAAGCCTCCCTACTTCCCCCACGTTCTTGTAGAATGACCCTCACTCCTCAAATGGTTGGTTGTGCCCACGTTTGCTGTTGGGCGGTTCCTGTCTAGCACATTGTCATTTATGTGATTAAGTGTAGCGTTGGACCAATTGTGGTAGACGACATGTGCGGATGTAGACAATCTCATAGTGGTAGACGCCTCATGGGGGTAGACGCTTCATGGGGATAGACGCCTCATAGAGGTAGACGGTCTCATAGGGGTCGACGACCTCATGGGGTTGACGGCTTCATGGAGGTCGACAGCCTCATAGGGATAGACGGTCTCATGGTGGTAAACGGGTAGCATATCTTTGAGAGAGCTGACCTTATTTGTCCGCGTGGTTAATTAACAATGTCATATTGTATCACTAGCCCCTCTGCCTCTTGCCGATGCCTATCGATAAGAGGTAGCTCATCTACGTAGGCTAATCAACTCATATATCAAAATTGATATCCGTTTATTCAGAAATAAAAGATTTTTTAGATGGTTTAGGGAAACTTTAATTCAAGCGAAAAGACCAAAATAGGACCAGCAGGGCTAGTCGACTAGCAGCAAAGCTGGTCGACCAGTTGTGCTTGTTGACCCCCGTCGACCACCCCTCGGCTGGTCACGAGTTGCCCGTCGATGGTGACCTCCCTTGTACTCAAATTCCTTTCGAGTCAAATTCTTCAATTCATACGACTAAATTTCAAGATTTTCAACCGGTTTCGCCAAAACGTCATGCTGGGTCAGTTAAATCTTTGAATCAAAATGTAGAAATTGGGCGAGATGCCTCGGGTGAGGAGGTGATTCTTGAGATTCCTAAGGATCATGGCTTATACAACTCCCCCTCCAAGTTAGAAAAGTCACTTAAGAAATATGACCGGGTAGATAATTACATCTATAAAGCCAATAGGCCCGATGAAACACTTCTTGAAACTGACCCCCGCGAGGTCGCCGTTTATAAAGACATCATGGACGGTAGTTTACGTTTTCCCCTACATCCTTTCTTCGTCTCGATATTTAATGAGTTCCACCTTACTCCTAGCCAGATAAATCCCAATATGTGGAGGAAAATGCTTTATTTTCTATATGTTTGCTCTATCGTTTTTTTTTTTGTTAATTTTTGTGTGTTAAGCAATCTTGCATCGTCAAGGTCGGGTTAGGTGACTTTGAGCCTTGAACACCAGCAGCCCCTAGCGATTTTGAGCTAGTTAGTTTTTGACTTTTTGCTCATCGCTATGTGTCGAGCTATCTTGCGTCGTCGAAATCGGGGTTAGGTGATTTTGAGCCTTAACCATTTCAGGTTTCGAAAGCTTACCACCAGCCCCTATCGATTTTGAGCTAGTCAGTTTTTTGACCTTTTTGCTCACCGCTATGTGTCGAGCTGTTTTGCGTCGTCGAAGTCGGGATTAGGTTATTTTGAACCTTAACCATTTCAGATTTTGAAAGCTCACCACCAGCCCTTAGCGATTTTGAGCTAGTTAGTTTTTTGACCTTTTTGCTCACCGCTATGTGTCAGCTGTCTTGCATCGTTGAAGTCGGTGTTAGGTGATTTTGAGTTTTAACCATTTCAGGTTTTGAAAGCTCACCACCAGTCCCTAGCGATTTTGAGCTAGTCAGTTTTTTGACCTTTTTGCTCACCTCTATGTGTCGAGCTATCTTGCGTCGTCGAAGTCGGGATTAGGTGATTTTGAGCCTTAACATTTCACGTTTTGAAAGCTCACCACCAGCCCTAGCGATTTTGAGCTAGCCAATCTTTAGGCTTTTTTGTTCACCGCTTGTAATCTTTATTTCAATCAATTACGAACCAACACTCATAGCATAATTTAATTTGCCAAGATTTGGGGACTCAGTAGGCGCACCGGGACATCCCAGTTAGGCTGGCCCTTCCATAGCACCCTCACCATCTGCCGCCACTTAGCATTTTCATTAAATAAATTTCAATCAAGTGTGTCTATTGCATGCATTACATCATGAAAAACCCCTAGCTACAATACTTATAAACAATCATTGCATCAGAAAAGCAGAAATAAAAATTCGCCTAGCAACTATATTTACATGCAAACACTATGCTGCTCAACTTCCCACTTGTTGGTCTACTAATAATGCTTATTGAGATGCTATGTGTTCCATTGCATGCCTAATAGTTTTCCTTTGGGCCTAAATTTGCCTTCACGCCAAATTCACATCCTCCTACCACCAAAATGTTTCCGTAGTATCGAATGGCTCAATTTGCTCCTTTAGAGGCTCAAGATCTAACATCATCACTGGTGATGATTCTTTCATTCGTATATTGTCAACATAACACTTCCCGGAAGACCGTTGATTACCCCTCACATACCCCACACCACGGCTGGTTGGGAATTTCATCACTTGGTGGTAAGTAGAGGGAATAGCCTCAGCAACATTCAGCAGGGGTCGACCGTAAATTGCATTATATGACATTGGGGTCTAGACAACCAAAAAGTTCGTTAGGATCACCACACTTGCAGGGTAGGTTCCCAATGTCACTGGTAGCTCCACGACTCCTTCTGATATCACAGTACACCCTCCAAATCCTAGAAGGGGGGGTAGATACTGCTTTCAAGTTTTCCAAAGAAATTTTCAATCATTTAAACGCTTCCCAGGTGAGAACATTCGTTGTGCTACCACCATCAACCAATACACTTTTGACATCGTAGCCCGCTATGTCGCCAACTATCACCAATGCATCATCATGGGGGGTTGTCACGCCTATTAAATCGTCTTCGCCAAAAGTGAATCTGGCCTTTTTCTGGATGGAACAGATCGTAGCTATACGTGCATAGCTCTTTCTAGCGGAGTTCGAGTCTCCCCCTACTGCGATTCCTCAAACAATCACGTATATAACACCGGCCCTAGGCGGTGGTCGATCATCGACCATCTGTTTTCCTTGATCAATCCTCACGTACTTAGCCAAAAAACCCCGCTTCAAGAGACGTTCAATCTCTTTCTTCAATTGGATACACCCTTCTGTTTCATGTCCGTGGTCTTTATGGAAATGACAATACTTGTTCGCATCCCTCTTGTTGGCTGATGTTGTCATTGGCCTCGGCCATTCGAGCTCTTTCATGTCTCGAATCTCCATCAATATATTGTCCTGCAGAGTATTTAAAGGGGTAAAGGCTTTGACCTTCTCCCGTCTCTGCTTGACCAACATGTCCATAGGGTATCCCCGGCTTAAATGTTCATTCCTCTGCTTATCCGTGTCATCCTGTTTTTACACATCGCATATATTTCGCTTATGACTTCCCGTCTCACATCCCTCTCTAAGATTTTTCATGACCTTCTCTGCCTCTTCCGCGACAACATACTTATCACCTTTCTTCAACAGGTCATGCATTGACTCCGGAGGGTTTTTGGAGAGTGACATCTTAAAGCGTCCCATTCATTAATGTTGTCACCACTACTGACATTTGAAGGTCCCTTATACCAAGGGTTTCCCGACTGAACCTAGCCAAATATTCCTACAAAGATTCATCTTTTTCTTGTACCACCCGCATCAATCCAATAGCCGTCTTTCATTTTCTCTTATTATTCATGAAGTATACCACCCAATCTCTAGCCTCCCTCCTGAGTGTTGGGGAAAATGACCTACACATCACTGCGTCTGGGGCTGCATAGAGTCTCATTAAATCGACGAAAGTCCGCAAGTGGTCCAACGGGTCCGTGACTCCGTCGTATGCTTCTATCATCGGTTGTTTAAAGCCTTTCGGCAAAGGAACAACCATAATTTTGGGGCCAAAAGGGTCCTCCTCCAAAACCATTTGCCTACGCTTGTCCTTCCTCTTAGTCAATGCATTGTCTATCTTCTGGGTCATCATCTCGTCTATCTTCTTTTCCAAGTCTGTCACGGGTTAGGAAATACAAACCTGGAGGCCCCCACGTCTCCTATTGTTGGCTGAGTAGCGGGCGGGGTAACCGTTTTCGCCACCTGGGGTGGTTGCTCGCATACGGCTTCCGACGAACTCTGCGGTGGGGCTGCGATTTTCTGTGTCTGGCTTTGCAAGAGGGTTATCATGGCCGCCAATTGTGTCTCCAAGGCATTAAATTGGCTCTGCTTTACATACTTTGGTGACGGTGGCGAGTCATGACCCCAAGCAACAGACTCTGACTCCGTCTCTGCCGTATTTCCGACCATGCATGTTTCACTCCTAGTCCGTCTCCTTGACATAGCTTTTTTGTTCAATGGTTTCCCATAGACGGCACCAATGAAATGTTTGCGAAATTGTTGTCTGTGTCTACCTCACCAGATGCGGTGGTCCTCACTGGATGCGGTGGTCTCCGATCAGTGGTTGCTACCTGCAAAAAAAGGTTGGGGCTTTCTCCCCCGTTGTACTTCCGGCGTGAGAATTAGTTAATAGCTTAAAGAAAACGGAAAGATAGTATAATGTAAGTTCGATAGTTCAGGGTTTCAAGAAAAAAAAAACATTTCTCACTTTGGAGGTATTTATAGGCACATGTTGTTACGCTTGCGTTTGGCGGTTTCTGGTGCCACGTGTCCCACGTAAGCCTCCCTATTTCCCCCACGTTCTTGTAGAATGACCCTCACTCCTTAAATGGTTGGTTGTGCCCACGTTTACTGTTGGACGGTTCCTGTCTAGCACATTGTCATTTATGTGATTAAGTGTAGCATTGGACCCATAGTGGTAGACGACCTGTGCGAATGTAGACAATCTCATAGTGGTAGACGCCTCATGGGGGTAGACGGCTCATGGGGATAGACGCCTCATAGCGATAGATGGCTTCATGGGGGTAGACGGCCTCATAGTGGTAGAATGGTAACGTATCTCTGAGAGTACTGACTTTATTTATCCGCGTGGTTAATTAACAATGTCATATTGTATCAGTTATTGTCAACGGGGAAACTGGAGCCTTACGTTCCATGAAAGAAGTTGAAATGTTACATGAAACCAATATGGGACAGCTAACCTGGGTAGTGTGTTAATGATTTTCATAATGTCAGGGAGGGACACTTGACATGTACAATAATATGATAATAAAAAGTAGAATCTATATTCATTGGTTTTTTATGCAGAAATGGTCAATTTGTTGGAATTATGAACATTGAAACACACACGTGTTAAAAATCATTAATAAATAAATAAAACAATTTCAGTCGGACAAAATGAATAATTCAGTCCAACATAGCAAATAACCAACATTCTGGAACTAAAATTATTCAAATGTCCATAATAAAGTTCACACACACCTTGAGCACTTCTCCACTTGTGCTTTCCCTTTTTTCCTGGCCCCAGCGGAACTAGGAGTTGAGAGAGAAGTACAAATCCATAAGTACAAATTCTTAATATCTCCGCATATCCATGTGAGGATAATGGATTTGATTATGATATAATTGAAAAAAAAAAAAAAAGGTATTGGTATGACCATATGAATTAAAGGGGCATGTTTGATGGGAGAGAGAACAGTTACCTAAATTGATTAATATTTTTTGAAGTTTTAAGTTGTTTTTCATAACTCATTTTTACGGTATATATTTTAGTATTTGTGGAATAAAAAATGATGATATGTTTTGAATATTTATTTAAAACTATATAGTTCATGTAATTTTCACAATATTTATTCAAATCCATTTTTAATCGTACATTTCACGGAACCTACAATTTTTCAATTGCACAATTCATATTTTTTTTTATCAAAATCTAAAATTTGATTTTTAACAAACTATATATATATATATATATAGTAGATTGATAGAGAATGTGTAATTAAAAAAGAAAAAAAAATTATTGATATGATGAAAAATATTATTTTATTGAAGAATATGTAGTTGAAAATGAATAGAAGAATGGAAATGAAAGAAATGCAAGGACGAGAAATTGTCATTGGACCTACAAGTGTAAAGGTGGATCGGGTTGCTCACATATGGGGCCGACCAATCAATTCAAAATTGTTGTTGAGCCATTGAGCCCATCCATTTTAACATTTTGTGCCTCTAATTGAACCTTCCGATTTTTATTTCCACATCAAGTTTTTTTCAGGCAAATTAACACCAACTTGAAACAAAATATAAATTTCAGAAACCATAGAACTACAGATCCAGGACCAAGAGGAAACAACTGGAATCAAAAGCAAACGAAAAATCTTGAAATCTGGAGACTCTGAACAGTGCTAAAGCACCAAAACATGGAGCTATCTCACTTTTTACCTGCATCTTAAATTGCTACTTGGGTAAGATAGACGAGGCTTTTTCAGTTTGCTGCAGCAGATTCATTTTTGAGGTGTTTGCTCGACCACTGTGGGTAAGAGAAGAGCGAGTCTGGTTTTGTATCTTGTAATTCGTTGGAGCCTTTCTTCTCTTAACCTGCAAACATGGCACCAATATCCAGTTAACAATATCGTAAATGAGCAAGATATATGCACAAAATATATGATATTACATTAACTAAGACCAATAAATATATTCAATTGAAGATGATGGTCTTACAAAGGCATTGCAGAAGCAATCAATATTATCAAATTCTGATTAATTCTAAATTTTGAGCGTAAAATAACAGAGATTGATTTCAAAAAATTTCCTCAATTAGAGCATGTTACAAACCTATCACACAGAAAAAGAATCCTTCAAAGGGACAAAGATAACAGAATAATCTCCAGTTGCGGATTCCCACTTCTTGGCATGACATAGAAACATCTTAAAAACCTATTCGACCAAATTTTTCATGTAACTTCGACAATTTATGATGCGAAATTGCAATTATTCAACAAAAAGTTACCCGCATTGGAGAGAGAACCTACATACTTATATGTAGCACATGTTTGATACAAAAAGGAAAACATAATATGGCCTCTAACTGAAGGCTTTGAATAAAGAATGTTTTTTCTATTTCCTTTTTGGAATGTGCCTCCAACGGCTTTCCTTGCAGAGAAAACAGCAACAAAATTACTTATCACGAATAAGCAACAGTATGCAACAAACAATTATTTTCAGAAAGAAAATTCAGCACAGTTTCTTGCAAAAGGCAATGACAAGAAGTATTTCAGTATTGACATTAAAAAACATCCCACCACTAGGGGGCCAATACAATATAACCGAGGAATTTATGCAGTGCAGATAAACAAAAATTTATTTGAAAGCTCTCAACAAACATGCAAACATCCACATTCATCCTCAACTAGAAAATAAGTATTAAAAAGAAATAAACGATTGGTGCATTGAGCCCAAAAATGTGAATGGGAGAGTCAAATTACCGTGACCGAACTCTTTTAGAATGCTTGACATGTCTTTTCAAAAGCTCCTTTGAAGATAAATGCTCAACAGATCCCTCATCCTGAAATTAAACACAAGCAATTGTACTTTTGTCTCTTTAGTACAAAGGAAATGACAGAAGAAAGCAAATTTGGAACATGCTTGTAAAACTGTTAACTATTACCATACATCCAGATCTTCAAAAACTAAGAGAAGAGGGAATCAACTATACCACAGAACTAACTCACCGCAGTTGGGATTTCCAATTTCAGACTTCTCTCTGAAAGGAATTATCATATCTCATGAATATGCAAGTGTATTTACTTATTACTCATGCAATCATACAGAAAGTGGTGTACAAAGAGAATATTAGCCTCTTAAACATGAGAACTTCTGAGGATTGTCCAGGTGAGTGGTGTGTATTTATATTCAACCAATTTGAATCTACCACCATAAAACATTAAAGGCCAAATTTATCCACAATGCCCAACCGTACTACTATGTTAGCTATAACGATAATGGGAACAAATTCAACTCATGAAAAGTGAGAAAGACAAATTTCACGACACTTGCTATTATTTCACCCTTTCTTCGTACATTTTCCATACTTGAATACAAATGCAAGTCTCCTATTTATACTTGTAGTAAGAGCATTCTAGTGGAACGTAGGGTTAATTATTTCTATTTGTCACTGAAACTTCCCTTGCATTACTAGATTGTCATTTAACTTCAATTTCTTTCCACGTGATCACTAAACTATTAAAAGTGATACCCACCCATCATTGAAGTCGATTTCAATGGAGTTGTTGACATGGCCAACGGAAATCCTATGCTACATGTCAACGCCGGTAAATTTATCCAATTGTGACAAACCGAGTTCCCAAATGGTCATTGAACTGTTATGATTGCATAAATATGTGTGAAGAATATTATAAATTGTATATAATAAACTTGTCTCTATTACAAAGTAAAAGACCCTATTTATAGGGTTACAAATAACTGTAAAAGGAAATAAATATAAAAGGAAATATTATGTAATCTACTACTAAGGAAAGTAATCCTACACTAAAAGGAAATATTATAATTGCAATCTTTGACGATCTCTGGAATCTTATTCAATATTCTTGACAATATGCATGCAAATGGTTAAAGGAAAGACTACCTAGTCATTGGAGTAAGTCCCTTTTTTTCAACAAATTTGGAATGTGATGTTTTTTCTCCACAATTTAAGTGAATATATTAATAAGGTAATTTAGGAAGACGATGAAAAATCAATTCTTACTATGTTCATATCAATTCCAATGAGATTGTGCATGTGCATGTAGGAAGTTGGAGTTGTCAGGCATTCCATGTGCACATACCATTACTTTGTTATTTTTTTATTAAAGAAAGGATCATGTTAACTATGTCAATAAGTTCTATAATATGGAGACTTTTCTTCAATGCTATGAGAGCTTATAAAACCCCTTCAAAGGAAAGTGGATGTGGCCTGAGGTTGATGACCTCCCAATCAAACCATCTGCTTGGTATGTTCAGGTAAAAAGGTATGAAACAAATTAAAAGGGAACAACCTGAAGAGCAAGGTCCTTCTCAGTTTAAATCCAAGTGAAGAGGGTTGGTCAGGTAGCCATGAGTCCATGACATGTAGTTTGTGGTTTAGAAAGTCACAATGAGAGGTTTCGTATTAGAAGTGATGAACCGAGGTAAGTAATTGTTTGCATTTTTTAAACAAGAGGAAGAAGTAACATCCCAAGAGAACAAAACTTCGAATTTGTACCTACACCTGGGTTTGAAGAGATGTACAGTTTATCAAGCAATGAACCGGCATAATCAACACATGGCAAGGCTAGAATGGACAAAGAAAAGGCTATTCAATGTTCAGAAAATTTTTCAAGTTAATTATTCCATGTGGATATACTTTTAGTTCAGTAACCATGGAGAACCATTGATAGCTTTCACACTAGCTGTCTTTTTTCTCTTCTCCTTCTCTTCAATTCTCACAATCTCATGAAAATCTCTATTGAGATTTTATCATAAAATTTCACTTCTACATCCATTTGATTTTTCACTCTTTATAACAATTACTAAAGCCATAAGAATTCTATCGAATCTTCTAATAAAGGTGTGTTTGAGCCACATTATTTTGGAAGAATGTATTCTGGAATAGTAGATTGATTGAGAATGTATGGTTGAAAAATAATGAAAAGTTATTAATGTGATGGAAAATATTATTTTATTGAAAAATGTGTGATTGAAAATGAGTAGAAGAATGAAAATAAAAATTTTAATGAGTACCAAACAGGGGCTAAACTCGAAGGTAAGCCTCATTAAAGTTACTTCCTTCTACAGAGACAGACATCCTATTATCACAAAATATTATTGTAACGACCCAATCTCGCGCCGGAGTCGTTATCATATCATACGTATTGTCCGCTTTGAGAGAGCCTAAGCCCATCTTACCTCTCGCGACTTTCCGACGCGTCCCCTAGGATTCGAACTCAAGACCTTCATCATATGAGAAACTTAAGTTGAATATAATATTCACCTCAAAATATAGAGTTTATGAATACTATGA
Source organism: Fraxinus excelsior (assembly GCA_019097785.1). Classification (NCBI taxonomy): domain Eukaryota; kingdom Viridiplantae; phylum Streptophyta; class Magnoliopsida; order Lamiales; family Oleaceae; genus Fraxinus; species Fraxinus excelsior. The sequence continues at coordinate 13,017,633 of CM032633.1, read as the reverse complement.
AGATAGTTATACTAATGCAATATTTGCTGGTGTACATCGTAGTTCTATAGCTATGATAAAACAAAAGAAAATTAATACTTTACAAGAGTATTATAAGACTGTTAAAGACTTCATTTTACATTATGTCATGCATCATTATCATTAGATATGGAGGTTGAAAAACATAATAATGATAAAAATGAAAGTGATGATGAGATCTGTGAACAAATTGAATTACAAGGCAATTCAACTTAAGTCTTCCATATGATAGAGGTCTTGGGTTCGAATCATTAGAGACGCGTCAGAAAGCCGTGAGGGGTTAGATGGGCCTAGGCTCTCCTAAAACGGACAGTACGTATGATATGATAACAGCTCCGACGCGAGGTCGGGTCGTTACAAAAAACGCGCGTTTTTGGTAACGACCTGACCTCGCGCCCCGTTATCAGTTGCTCAATTGATACCAAAATTCAATTTAAGTCTCCTATATGTGGAGGTCTTGGGTTCAATCCTGGAAGACGCGTCAGAAAGCAGTGAGGGGTAAGATGGGCATATGCTCTCCCAAAGCGGACAGTACGTATGATATGATAATGGCTCCGGTGAGAGGTCGGGTTGTTTTCAATCCTGGGGGACGGTGGGCAACTTTTGTAACAACCCGACCTCTCATCGGAGCTGTTATCATATCATACGTACTATCCGCTTTGGGACAGCATATACCCATCTTACCCCTCACGGCTTTCTGACGTGTCCCCCAGGATTGAACCCAAGACCTCCATCATATGGGAGACTTAAATTAAATTCTGGTTACAATTATCCTTCAAATGTCCTTTTATTTTAAGATGTCCACTGTATATAATTCAACCAATACACAAATATGTTCTGTTTTCAAGGATGACATCTAAGTTTTTGTTGCATCTAAGGACTGACAGGATTCATAAATTATAATAGTTAATAAATATGCAACATAGTCATCCAAAATTGCAGTTTTCCTCCTCTTAGAATGCAATGCAACACCTACCTTTAAGTGAACAATATTGATAATTATTTTACTCATGAAGAGGTATAACCTCCTCAAATTCATCAGTACAGGACCACATATCCACAGAGACTTATTATCACGATAATTGTTTATTGTGCTACCTTATGTGGTCATTTCTTGAATCCACAAGAAGCTGACTCTCGTGTAATCTTTCGTCCAAGTGGGATAACATAACTACATGAGGCCATAAGTAGACTTCGTGACTCCTAAACTCTTTGATACATGTACATTAAGTGTATGTAAACTAATATATATTGTATCATGAGCAAAGTCATCCATACTAAAGCTTAATACATGAACTGTAACTAAATTTATGAACTTGTTCCATGGAATCGCGTGGAAACCACAAAATAAGTTGTGGATACATTAAAGAACCCAAGGAAGGTTTGTGCACCAAGTTAGAGGTATTTTTAAAGAAAAATGTACATGTTCTTCCAATCTATTAACTATTGATAACTTAAGGGCGACAGAGGGAGTATGATATGTCACCAGCCATTACTTGAGATATGTTACCGCACTCTTCCGTTCTAATTTTGGGTAGGCAATTTCCACTAAGAACCGCTTTAATTCGTCTAAGTATTTTCTTAGCATGAATATATTCTTAATCATAATGAGGTGTACATTCGTGATTGAGGGCATAACATACCCAACACAATCCCCTGAGGTAGGACTGGAATAGATAAGTCCATACCATTCATATCAATGATATCATAAACACAAAATGATTGCCACACAGACATTGTATTTCATTGCCTCAGTACTACATCACTCTGGGCAGGAATTCCTTATTACAAAGATACACTAGCATTGATTTCAGGCACCAACCTCATTTTCCTCTTCTTTATCTTCCCTTTTCTCAGTTGAATCTGAATCTAGCAGAGTTAAAGGCAAAGGTCTAGGAAGAGACTTTACAGTATCGAAGCGGTGAGGCTGCAGAAGAAGTAAGAATTCATAAGAACAATAGGGAAAATTATGGCTAGGATCCCTAGCCTTCCCAAAATGTAGCAAGTACAATTTTTTAGCAAGTGCGTCCCTAATGGACAGTTCGCATCCATTTTGGGTATTAAAATGTCATATTTCACTAAAATAACCATTATACCATTTTTCCTATTTAAAAAGAAAAAAAAAATGACAAGATAAAAAATTCCAGCCACGCTAGCAGAGTTTGGGCCAAGAACATGAGAGGGAGAGAGGTACTAACTGTATGGAGGGCTAGGGGGGAAATAACTATGCTTCATTTTTGGGGAAGGATGCAGTGCTGGGGAGTGGGAGTGCCAGGGTGAGAGGTGGAGGCAAGGACAGGGGATACTGGGGGTACAGTTGGGATGGGGCAGGATCAGCTGGGGCATGGGGTGAGTGGTAGTGGGACAGGGGCAGACTGATACATGGAGGGTTATTCTGATTAGAAACAGCCGGGATAAAAAGGAAAAAAAGACATGAAAAGCATCATGCACGCAATGCAGTCAGAAAAGCATTTTCAAGTGGAAACCTGAATTTCTTCAGGAAAACCATTCCTCAACCATGACCTACAAAGGGTATAAAGAGAAGCACTATCAGATGCTTTGACCTGCAACAGATAAAACAATTTTTCATCAACGAGAATACAACAAATAAAGCTGAAGCATCATATAATAGTGCATATTTGGCCTGAAATGAGAACATCAAATTCATCAAAATTTAAGAATAATTTAAATGAAAGTTATCGTCCATGATTTCACAAACATCTGGTCGCTTTGATTTCTTAAAAGAAATCTTAAGTATCCTAACAACATTAATATTTACATGTACTTACCTACGAACACACAAGCAACTACACAAAGATATATACACGCACATATTGTAATGAATATTCAGTTATTTACCTTCCTTTCTCTAACAACTGGTAAACTATCATTCCTACTTCTATCCCTGCAAGAAAAGCAGAAGGAAATCATGAGCATTTCTGGATGTCTATACAGGACTTCCAGATAACTTGTGAGGTCAAAGAGACGGGTGGGGTTGGGGGGGGGGGGGGGGGGGGGGGATGAAGTAAATACAGTACCGTAAGTCTTTGTGGCCGTTACTTTCAGATATTGAAGTTGAAGAAGAACTGACCTGGAACACCACAGATAATTGAATGGGAAGGCAATTTTGGCAGCTGCATCATGCTAAAAACGTGTTTATGTAGTACTACTAACTAATCTTTCCTTAATTGAATATCAAGGTTGAATTTTTCAAGAAGACTTGTTCTCCAAAATATGTCTCACGGGGTCATCAGTTCATTTGGTTGGAGAAGAAAAATGCTACTATATTAGCAACTTTCTGGATTGAAAATCTTGATGAATAAGACAAAATACAATCTTCAAAAGTAGTTTGAAGGAGAAAAAGAAACTATGAGCCTGCACTATCTCACATGCTTGTCATGAAACAAAGCCCAAATGAACATCCATGCATGCTCCAAAATGGTCCCTAGTTGACATTGGTCTTTAAGCTTATTTAAATATGGGTTTTATTTGTCTTATTCTTTCATGACTTTTATCTCTTATATATTATTTCGACATTTACAAGATATGTTCTTCTATCTTGACCTTAAGAGTTCTGATTAATGCGAACATCTACTCCTACCAAATTTCTATCATAGTTACACAACTCAAGATACTTTTCATATGACCACTCAAGATTGATGGAAGAATTTGTAACTGCAATATCACATTTTACAACCGGAATTTGCTTTTTCAAATAATTGATGCCATACAAATATCTACTTTGGATGATCATATAGCTCTCAAAAATAAATAAAATAACATTCAAATTATAATAACTGTAGTGATTGATGAAATACTTAAGAACTTCTTATAATTAAGAGCAATATGTCTTCTCTCAAGTATCAAGACTAAATAAAATAAGATTCAATTCATAATCAATTGTAGAGAGTGATGACATGTGTAAGAACATCATATGATTAAGATCAATATGTCTCCTCTCAAGTATTAATTTCATGTGTTATGTGATGCTCTAACCTTTAAACTACTCAACTGTAAATTCATAATCATGCATGTGCATATGGTCTCCAGGACATAGCAAATCCATAATTTGACACCACAATACGTCAATTGGAGAATGAGATCCTGTGATGAACATTTCTGGTTCAGTTACGGTGCAGTTGATTTCCACCAATTTTGACCTTAAACGACGACTACAGAACTTCTCATCAAAATTCAAGAATGCATATAAACAGAGAAAACAAAACCTTTGTACGGTAAAAAGATGAGACTGGAATTCCTTTAACCACACCAGGCATGACTCCACCACCAACATTAGCAGCAGAAGAAGGTCCGGATGCAAGCAAATGAATCGGTCCGGAATAACCTGGTCTTTCCTGCAACTGAACTGGTTCTGGGTGGGGGAACACGAACGGCGGTCTCGAGGGAGGTCCCGGTCCCGGAACGAAGCCGAGTCCGGAGGAGACAACGGGGTAGAGAAACTGCGCGGGATCCTGTGGGTGTAGTGGCAACGAAGCTAATTGAGGATAATTGGGATTGGGATTGAAAGGTAGTCTGGACGGGGGTGGATAAAAGGGAAGGGCCTGGGAATTAGGGGGGCTGGGGTCAGGGAAGGGTGGCCGAGTTGTTGCGGTGGAGGAAGGGTCAGGTGGCGGCGGAGGGGTGGAGAGGGCCATCCGATCCAAAGGCGGAAGATGGTGGCGGGGGATTCGACGGCTTGGGTTTTCGAGGGAGTTAATTTCGGAGGAAAATTTTAAAACGTTCGACCTGTAGGCTTTTTGCTACTGTGTACACAGTGTGAACAAAGGGTAGTTCACGGTACGGTTTTTTTTCTTTTTTTTTTTTTTTGGAGCCATCCTACGGGTACATAGACATACAGATTAATACTAAGTGGGCGGGTTCATGCTACAGTACTCACGTTATGTGGTATCTTTGTACACATTAATTTATTTTTTTAAATTAGAGGTGGGTCACCTTTCATATTTTTTTCATTTAATTTTTAATTTTTTTTCATTTTTCTCAAAGTTCCCTATCCTTTTTTTTTCCTTTTCTTCAGGGAATAAAATTGTTACTCATATAAATAATCGTAAAATAAATACTTTATGTGGCAAATGGGCGAGCGTGCATGTGGCGTAGCAGTGCGAGTGACCCGATTTTATGCACATCAAGGCGAACTCGGCCTGAAAATAAGTTGGCTGATCCCCTTCTGGCAGAGGCCCTCAACACGAACCACCCATTCCCTTGCAAGGCGAACAACCAATCAACAGATCCTATGAAGTGATTGACAAGACAACATACTGTCAAACGCTGCCTCTGCACACCTACACTGTCAAATCTCAGGGATATGGTTCAAAAGATATGAAGATCCTAGCATTTAAAACCATTAACTGACTGATTGATGTTAATAAGGGCCAATGGATCCAGCAGGGCCACGTGCCCCACTATCCAACGAACCACGTTCATCTTACTTTAAGTATAAGAAACCACACTTGATACCATGGGAGGGTAATGCAAATTTATACATCATAAGTAAATTTCGATTCTATCTACTCTGTTCAACTGGTCGACCCCCTTTTTATGCACCAGTTAAATCCTAATGCAACTTGAATTATCGCCCCCATCGATTCTTCTACTGAAAGTGTGGCTTGAATTAAAAATAGAGTGATTCGGCTAGATTCTAATTTCCATTTATTTGTTGGTTTCGTCTTTTGACCATTTTTTAGGGTCAACAGATTGACGTCGTCTGTAGGAATCTTTGATACCATAATCACGTACATACTAGTGGTAAAGGCTATTGGTGAAGAGAATTGAAGAAAGTTTCTAGTTCTTAAAGGAAGAACCGTCGAGGAAACAATCCGAGAAACTCGATGAATTCAAGTCACCAAGGAACGCATGGTAGTGATGGGTAGCAAGAGGCCTATGAAGAAGAGGTTCTACGCACGAATGTGAATATGTGTTACCCCCACACATCGCCACAGGAAAGGCGGTACAACTACACGCCTCATACGAGAGGTTGGAGAAATGGCTGCCATATGAGAAATATGGCCCAACAAATGCTGTCATGCAGTGACTGCTAATGCAAATGCAACAACAAGCTGGGTCTCAGGCGCCTTAGCATAGAACCTTTCACCAGGAGGGTGAAGAGAATGATACAACATCGTATCCTCAAATGTACGGGACGAACGACCCAGTGGAAAGAGAAATAGAAGTTGATACTTCTATCAACTGTGTCACGAGCCACCCTGGCAACGATGTTCATATGGAAGAGAACTTTCCCCCGGAGTATCCTCAGGAACATAAGTCTCAAAGATCCACCAGTGTCTTTGACAGGATTGGACCCATGAGGCCTAGAAATAGGCCTCAACAACCTCCCCTAGCTCAGAGAGGACGAGAGCAGCATCATGGGCATAAGCCTCAAGGAGTGCCACCACCGCCTAGAAATAGGAGAGAGAGAGAGAGAAGGAACGCAGCAAATGCAAGAAATCAAGTGAGAACATCACAGCCCCGCTATCAAGCAGAAGAGGACAACTCTGACGATCCTTGCAAGTCGTTGGAACTGGATGACGATAATGAAAGTTTGTCATTTTCTCAAGAATTAAGAACAGTTCTCAGCCACTTCATGCCACCGAAAATACCCCAAGTACGAAGGAAGAGGCGACCCGGCAAAACACCTCAACAACTACAAGACGCAAATGTCTATGTGAGGAGCCTCACCAGCACTGAAATGTCGAGCTTTCCACCTCACGCTAACGGGGGATGCTGAAATCTAGTACAACCGCATTCTGGTTGGTAGTATTAGGAGTTGGCTAGGTCTAAAAAAGGCCTTTCTGAACCAATATTTGTCGAGCAAAGTGGGAGAAGCTCTAAAAAGTTACCTAACTTGTTTTACGGACGAGATAACTTACTGTGAATAGGTCACTAATAGAGAAACCATTTCTACCTTAAGATGAGGCCTCAACATGAATACCCTATTTTGGAGAGACGTGCGGAACTTGAACCCTACCACATATGACGCCATAGTGAAAATGATAAGGAGTGAAATTGTCAATGAGGAGTTGATTGATCATTGAAATCAAACTCAATGGGGCTCCCATTACCCCAAAGGCAACGAAAGGGTCATATATCATATCTAGTGGACCAACAATAGCCCAAGTGGGACACACCATAGCCCACACCTTGGGACAGGTGTTGGCTACCACCACATTAAGTGTCGTGCCCTCTTTGGCGTATGAAGAGGTTGAACGTGACACTCACAGGAAACTGAACTTACCCAGAGAAAAAAGAAGAGGCAGAAAACGTAGAGATATGTAATACTGCACATACCATCGAACCAGCGGTCACAACACCGAGAATTACCTATCTATACCATATCATGGGGGGCCCGCTAGCGCCCCTGCCGAGGATAGAAATATCCATCGTAGGCAAGCAAATGCTCCCCCATTTAGGCAAGGTCCTCGATACAACGAAGGAAGGATGAATCGTTGAAATAAATCGCCTTGAAGGAATCGTGAGAAAGACAGGAGTAGGACAAGAGGTCAAAGACCTAGAAGAGAGCCCCTAGCCAATATTGATAATGCACCCATCAAGGAAATTGACACCATAATTGGCGGCCCGCATATAAGAGGAAGTTTCAAAAATGCTCCGAGGAACTACGCAAGGGAAACAAAGGATCCCTCCATGACGAGTTACCTAATCAACAACACCAGTAGGAGAGCTGGGAGCACCCCACCAATCACTTTTTCCTCGGAGAATGCCATAGGAGTTCACTACCCACACTGCAATGCATTGGTGGTGTGAGCTGTTGTAGCCAGAAATGTCTGAAGCGCACACTGGTTGATAATGGAAGTTCTATTTACATCCTCTTTGGAACCACTTTTGATGAAATGACAGTGGACCACGAGCTCGCCCCCATGACTGTCCCATCATATGATTTTATCGACGATAGCATTGTTCCCAGGGAAAAGGTTACATTGACAGTGGAGATAGGGGATTTCCTGTTTAGAGCTTAACATTTCATGGAATTCTTGATTTTGGATCACCGGTCCTCTTATCATTGGGTTTTAGGACGACTGCTTTGAAAGAACTCGAGGCTGTAACGTCCATACACTGTCTTTGTAAGAAATTCCCAACTAAGGAAGGAGTGCTACGATTCGAGGTGACCAGATGAGTTCAAGGAAATGTTACGTCGACTCTTTAAGAAAATCCGAACCTCGAAGCATAAACATGGTCCTTACAAAATATAGAGATGACTGATGCGCCTGAAGAGGGCATGACCCCTGAACAAGGGGGAGACGTCAACATAGTAGATGCCCCAGAAGAAAGGGTCATTGAGGTGGACTTAGATCCCCAGGTTACAGAATCTAACTCACAGGTGACCTCAGTGGAGAAGTTGGAGCCTTTCTCCATAAACCCGAACGACCCAACAAGGTCGTTACAAGTTGGGAAAGTGCTCGAACCAAAGTGAAACCTAAGCTGAAAAAGTTTCCTACTCGATAACTTGGATGTGTTCACTTGGAAGCATAAAGACATGGTGGGCATCAATCCTAAAATCAGCTGTCACCAACTCAATGCGGATCCAAAGTTCACTCCTCATAGGAAAAAAAGGAGAGTCCTGAATTCGGAGCGGTATGCTGCATTGAGAGAAGAAGTGCAAAAGCTAATATCCAATGGGTTTATCAGGGAAACAGCATACTTGTCACGCATTTTATGCAACGTGATTTATACAGCAAGTGTACGATATCAAGTTTTGTAATATAGTAGTAGAGTTGAGCGTCGAACCCACATGGATTGTAATTTAATTCCTACCAAGTGTTATAATTATTTCAGCTTTTGCTTTATCTAGACAATTCAAATTTCAATTCAATGTTGTTATCCTAAAATAATATGAATGTGTGATTATTCAAATGGAAAGAAACAATTTGTACGAGAATATCAATACGAGAAAGCCTAGGGAATGATTTCACCTCACTATCAATTATGTCTAGTTATTCTAATTAATTTTCTCATGTTTAAAAGCAAGAATCATAATGTATTTCTCTCCCCTCTCTCGAGTGCCGGTTAGAAATTAATCTTAGATTTCAATTTCAGTATCTCTATTCCGAATTAAAATAAAAAATTTATCAAGTTCATGATTCTTTTATGGAGTAAGGTTCATAGATCATATACTTTCTCTCAAAACCTATAAAATCTATGTTGTGTCAATCCTATGATCATGCATAAATTCCTCTCTCTCGAGTGCCGAAATCAACTAGCATCTATTCATTCAATTAGTAGTCAATTAATTGAGAACATTAATTTCATGACACAATCAAACAATTATGAGAAATGAAATAGAAATAAAAATGACAAAATCAAATCATAATATTAAGTTTGGTTACATCAAACCCTAAATATGGAAATTAGTTCATAACTCCTAAAAACAACATAATAAATCTGAATTAAAGAACATAGAGGAGAAAATAATAAGAAAAACTCTTTTGCCGCTTGAATTCTCCTCCAATTCTTTGTCGTTGTTCTTTCCCTAGAATTAGGTCTTATAACTTGTATTTATAGCCTCTTAAAATGTTAACACTGAATGAGGTTGGTCCGGGCCGAAAAAATCAAGAAAACAGGGTTTTCTCTCTCTTCTCAGGTTGCGGCGCCTAGGTGCCAGTGATTCTTTTGATTTCTTTAAGGCGCTAGCTAATCTGTAATTTTCTAACGTCTTTCAGTATTTTTATCATAACTTTTACTCCCGATATCCATTTGAGATGATTCAAGATGTGTTGGAAAGCTAACTCAAAAGGCTACAACTTTTCTTCAGACATCATCCTCCAATTAGATCTTTTACTGTATCAAAAGTGAGTCTCGATATAAGACTAAAAATCCGGACAAAACTTTTTCGGTTGGAATTTGATATGTGATCACTCTTTGGTTATATTTGATCCCTTTGACATCTTTCTTCATCCAACTAACCATTAACACTCTCAAATATTTATCATGATGTTCGATACAACTTTTGAGTATTTACACTTTAGTCCCCGAACTTTGGATCTCTTACAAGTTAGCTCATTTCTCCAATTTTGTCTACTTTTGCTTATTTTCTTCAATCTCATCAACCTACGTCACAATATCAAAATCACATATTAAAACATCAATAAGTCATAAGAATTAATCAAATAACATGTTTAATGACATTGATAACATGAGTGAAATATCACTCATCAATACCCAAAGTAGATATCGAACCCCGTGCTAGTAAATGAGGCTAATGGCAAATGGAGGGTCTGTATAAACTTCTCCAACCTCAATCAGGCATGTCCAAAAGATAGCTTTCCACTCCCAAAGATTGACCAATTGGTCGACTCCACTGCAGGTCACGAACTGCTAAGCTTCATGGATGCTTATTCGAGATATAACCAGATCCCCATGCATCCCATAGAAGATGAGCATGCCTCTTTCATTGCAGATCAAGGATTATATTGCTACAAGGTCTGCCATTTGGTTTGAAAAATGCTGGGACGACTTATCAACGGTTAGTCAACAGGATGTTTTCTTACCTTATAGGCAATATGATGGAAGTGTACGTTGATGATATGGTAGTAAAAAAACCTTAGATCAGCATACCATGTAAAGCATTTGTGAGCCACTTTCGATATCCTAAGGAAGTATCGCATGAAACTGAACCCATTGAAATGCGCCTTCGACGTTGCTTCTAGAAAATTCCTGGCCTACATGGTAAGCCAACGAGGCATTGAAGCAAACCCTGAGAAAATTAAGGCTTTGCTAAACATGAAGTCTCCCAGTAAGTCAAAGAAAGTGCAATGTTTAACAAGACATCTTGCAGTGCTGAACCAGTTTATCTCTAAGGCAACAGATAGATGCATTCCTTTCTTCATGGCCTTAAAATGAGGAAAGAGGTTTCATTGGAGTGAGGAATGCGAAGAGGCGTTCCAAGGGTTGAAGAAGCACATGGGGCAAGCCCCCATTCTTTCGAAGCCCAAAGAAGGAGAAACTTTGTTATTATACTCAGTTGTGAGTACCGATGCAGTGAGCTCGGTACTTGTATGAGAAAAGGGTAACATGCAACTGCCAGTTTACTATGTTAGCAAACCCCTCCTACTGGCGAAGACCCGTTACACTGTTATAGAAAACTCGCATTGTCCCTCATGATCGCCTCGAGAAAACTAAGGCCTTACTTCCAAGCCCACAACATACGAGTTTTGACGAGCCCTCCCAATAGATAAGTACTTCAAAAGCCATACGCATCTGGGAGACTTATGAAATATGATATGGAGTTGAGTGAGTTTGACATCATATATCAACCCAGAACATCAATAAAAGGACATGCAATAGCATATGTTGTTGTCGAATTCACAGAGGCAATAGACCTCAATGTCGCAATGGAGCCAATAGACCCACCAGCATGGACACTATTTGTAAATGGGTCCGTTGGAGAGACTGGCTCGGGAGTAGGAGTGCTACTAGAGAGCCCGAGGGCCACAAACTTAATTGTGTAGTGAGGTTCAGTTTTAAGACCTTCAACAATGCCGCTGAATATGAGGTGTTCCTAGCAGGCTGCAAGTTAGCTAAATAAATGCAAGTGAAAAATTTGGCAATTCGGAGCGACTCCCAACTTGTTGTGAGTCAAAGCTAATGGCAATTTCACGGCCAAGGACAAAGGCACAGCGACATACTTGAAGAAGGTTATGGAGCTCATCCCTTGCTTTGATAAATTCGAGTTAACCCAGGTCCCAATAACGGAAAATTTGCATGCGACGCCCTATCAAAATTGGCAAGCAACAAAGATTCAGAGTTACTTAAATTTGTGCCTGTTGAATACCTCCACAGACCCTCCACATCCAAAACAGAGAATGTAATGTGGGTCGGAAAAACCCCCCATTGGATGCAACCCATATTAGCATATCTCAAGGACTACACTTTGCCGGAGAACAAAGAGGAGGCCCGTAAACTCAGGCGTAAGGCCGCCCATTATGTACTTAAGGTTGAGGTCCTATACAAAAAAGGGTTTTCATCGCCCCTTCTACGATGCACTGAAGGAGATGAAGTAGATTATGTGTTAAAGGAAATCCATGAAGGGATATGTGGCAATCACACGGAAGGCTTAGCACTGGCCCACAAACATCTGAGGTAAGGGTACTATTGGCCCACCTTGAAAAATGATGATATACATTTCGTGAAAACATACGATAAGTGCCAACGCTTCTCCTCCATTCAGAGGCAGCCATCACAAGAATTAACCGTGGTGTCCAGCCCGTGGCCCTTTGCAAAATGGGGGGTCGATCTAATAGGGCTCATGCCAAAAGGAAAAGGAGGGGCGAATTATACGATTTTCGCTATTAACTACTTCACTAAATGGGTCGAAGCTGAACCATTAGCTAAAATCACAGAAGCACATACTTCCAAATTCCTATGGAAGAATATTATATACAGGTTCGGGATTCCCCACTAAATCGTCACGAATAATGAGCGACAATTCGATAATAAGAAGCTTCGGGACCTCTGTAACGAGCTAGGTTATTAAGAAACACTTATCCTCTCCCCCACCATCCTCAGGCGAATGGCCAAGTCGAAGTGGTTAACAAGACCATAAAACACCTTCTGAAAAAGAAACTGGATGAATCGAAAAGGATATGGGTGGACGAGCTCCCTCATGTTTTATGGGCAATACGCACTACCAACCAAATGACGACTGGAGAGACCCCTTTTTCCATGGCTTATAGAGCAAAGGCAATAAGCCCAGTCGAAGTAGGCCTGTCATTGCCTCGACATTTACAGTTTAACAAGATCTCCAACGAGAAAATAAGGCAACGTGAGATTGATCTCCTTGAAGAAAGGAGAGAGGCCTCGCAAATCAAATTTGCCATCTACCAAAGGAAAATGACATGGTATTACAATGCCAAAGTTAAGTGTAGGTCATTTAGGAGAGGCGATTTGGTAATTAGAAGGGTGTTCTTGTCCACAAAGGAGCCTGGAGTAGGCACGTTAGATCCAAACTGGGAATGTCCTTATCGCATTGCAAGTGAGGTCAAGCCAGTGACCTTTTTCATTGAAAATATAGATGGGAAGATGCAGCCCCACCCATGGAATGTGGAGCACCTTCGAATATATTATCAATGACCTTGTTCTATACGTGTACTATTTACGATCAATGAATGATCTCTTCTACTATTTACGATCAATGAATGATCTCTTCTGTTATCATACATCTCCACCAACGGTTAAAATATGGGGAGCCCATATCTCCATCAAATTAATTAATTGACGAGCTCAAGTATGACAAGCTCATACATCTCCATCATCGGCGAACCTATACAGTTGAATTGCTTTTCTAAACTACGACAAGAACTCAAAACTAGACAAACCCCTATGGCGAACGAATCGTTTAGATAACGAACTCGTATGATATATAGGGCGAGCCCATACAATGAAACTGATTGGGAAAATGTGAGTATCCATTAAAAGAGCTTCTCAATGGATAGTGATATCCGACCTATAACCGAGGTCGATGAACCAATTAATTGCTGATTGATGAAAATAAAGATTAGTTACTCAACAGTGCCAAGCCCAGTTATAGCTAGGCGAACCTACCAGTCATTTTTATTCGCAAATTCCATCAATTTACAGGTATGATATGTTTTTGAAGTTAACTGGAGCGAGCCTATATTAGGCGATTCATTGAAGTAACGAACCAGTTAATTATAGTCCTGAGAAGCCCTTTAGTTATCATCTGCAATCACGATGAACCCATTTATGGTTGGTTGATTCGTGGTAAGTTGCTTAGAAACTAGTTACAACTAACACAAAATCTATGGAGGGCAAGAAAATAAAAAATCTTTTTCATTAAGGTCAATTGAAATGCAATCACAAAGGGGGAAGGGGAGACAATACACATATATAACCACAAGATCTATACTAAGAAGCGGCTTCGCCCTGAGTTTTCCCTTCGGGGGCGTCGACCTCATTGGCTGGAGTAGAAGGCTCAGCAGAGAAGAACTCTCCCTTCACAACAACGAGATCCATTTGAGGATAGAGATCAGATAGCCTATCGAAGACCTTAGAATTAGTGAACCTCCTCCAGTGTATCTCGACCCCCTTATACTCTGCAATTTCATGGAAATGGGCCACATAATTGTTCACCGTCGCCTCCCCGACCTTATTTACTCTCTCATCAAAAGTAGAAGCTTTAGCATTAAGCTCAGCAACCCAAGACTTTAGCCCCCTTCTCTTTGTTGGCCACCTCCAAGGTTGACAAAGTGATCATCTGGAGATTATCAGAGTTCTCAACCCACTTTGTTAAAGTATTCACTTCAACCTTGCAAAGGTGTGCCTCTTTCTTTAGCTTTTCATTCTCTTTAGAGAGCGCTTCCACCTTTGATTCAGCCTCGATGTGCTTTAGATTGGAGGCCTTATCAGCCTTGTTAGCAAAGGAGGCTTCGGCATTGGCCTTTATTACGACGAACTCCGTATTCTGAGCCCGATTCAGATAGTCTTGAACAAGCCCCTGCATCCGCCTCGCCTCCATTTGGGTGCTAATAAAGAAATTTTGGGAACGACCCTACATGGCGAGCCAGCCTCCATCAAATCAGCTACGTCGCAAGTCTCCACGTGGGAAGAGTACTGTCGGTCCAATGCTTGTGGTTGAGCCTCGTTATTCCCTGGACCTCTACAGGGAGCATTTCCATGACTGCTGGGACAACCTCATCTGACCACTCGCCCAAAAAAATTTGAGCTTTTCCTTCAGAAAGGGCACTCGTTTCTTTTCCTTTTTTTTTCTCACCAGGCTGGCCCCTTCATCAACTGCTTTCTACGCCTTAACAAACTTTATGGAGGAAATGGGCTCTACAAGAATGGGCCATTTTAGTGACTCGCCCAAAGTAGTCTGACGCTTGGGTAGAGGAGGAAGACCTACATTCTTTGAGAGGACAAATTTCCTCTTTAGGGGCCTACCTGCAAAAGCCTTACCCGCAACCTTCTCCTTCTTTTTGTCGTTTTCCCTTAGCTTCGAGGGAGGATGTGGGGGATTCATCTTAGAAAGGCGGGCCAGCTCATCTCTTTGGTTCTTATAAGTGGTCGAGCCACTGCTCGAGGGCTTCTTTCTTCTTTGAGCTTTCCCAAGGCTCCGAGCTGGAGCAAGTTGGGTTTCACCCGCTCCTTATTATCATGCTGACCTGGGGTGGAAAAAACAAGTTAGAACCCCCAACCGAGCCGTACTGAAAACAATATGCGTGAATTAAAAACATGCATGGGTTGAAAAACCAATCGTCCTTACCTTTAGTAGTCATTAGCAAGTGAGTAACGAACAAATTCCGTTTGGCAATAACATTCTTGAAATACCTCCTTTCAATGGGCAGCTCTTAAATTGCCCTCTATGTAGCCCATTTAGACGGGTCGAGCTGAAATCGATCAACTACAGCTGCATGAATCCCCATCAGTTTAACATTAAACATGATAGAATGACAAAATGTATAGAAAATGGCAAGTAAATGGGGCTCGACTCACTATACTTATGATATTGGGTCGCACGATTATCTCTGGGATCACATCCCCTTCCACAGTCTACCAGCGACCCCTAACCCAAAACCAAGAATGGGTTCTCCAGACGAAGGAATAATGTGAGCCCCAGGGTTCATACAGTACCACCCCTTGCAGTCGTTTCCCCCACTAGAGACTCTAGGTTTGAAGAGGGTCTGAAACACGTGTGGAGGCATATCCTTACCAAGCGTGACCTCATTCCAAAGAAGGAATGCCCCTACCAGTTGGCTCCATACATTAGGTACCAATTGGGTGGAAGCCAGGTTATACTACCTAAGGATAAACCTAAAAAGAGGTGTACAGGCAACCTTAACCCCCAGCCGAATCGCCTCACTTACAGCCACATACCCCTCCCTGGGAAAGTAGGCTCTCTTTTCCTGGGTCGGTACAAATATCTTTATATCCTCAGGGATCCTATACCTCTCCCTGAAGGTTTCCAGTTCACCCTCATTTATGTCTGTAGGCCACAAAGAAGCCCACACCTAATACTATAGTCAATGGAACCCTCTTGCATCATCCATGCACTAGAGGGCCTTCCGTCGCTTCCATAATCCTCTCAGTGGGGATAACTAGGGGAATTCTTACCTCAGCGCAAATCAGGGCCATGTCTACCCCAGAAGACCCCCACCCGCACTCGTTTTTGATGAAGAAGCCATTAAAGTCAAAAGAAACAAAAAAAACTCCTTGGTAGTGATAAATACTTATGCAAACACTAAAAACCTAAGTCTCAGAGAGTCTCGAGACGATCGTCGACAACAACAAGAAATATGGTGTTCGGACGTAGGAATCTCAACACTTGGTCTCCCAAAAAATTTCAAAAAGTAGAAAAAGATGAAAAAAAGGATTTCTAACATTTTATATAGACATAACGAATAAACCCCCACCTTTGATATTCCCTGGATTTAATCTAAACTCTCCACATGTAACCTCATCAACCACGTTAAAACCAAAAGGTGACCATTCAAATTCAAATCAATTCAAATGAGCCCGTACCACGCACACACTCAGAGTTCGTGTATACCTTGGCAAAAGTGTAGCGTCATCATCATTGCGCATTAAATGCGCACGCTGCTCGAGCCTTGGAAATGACTATAATATCCAGTTGTCGCTTATTGAGAATCAACACTTGCTAGTCACCCAAACGGATCGACCAGGGAGTTCTAATTACAAAGTGAGGGTTCGATAATTCATCCAAAATACCTCTTCTCACGTTAAGAGGTCACGTTAAGGGCTCGTCTCTATACTGTTCGTCGTACGCATAAAGGCCTCGCTCCTATACGGTTCATCCACGCACGAAAGCTTCGCCTACATATCTTGACAGATCTATAGGGGACCACCTTTATTGATGCAAGTTAGGTTATTTTGCAATGTTTAAGTTAGGAACGGAAAACCCCACATCAACCTCAGCGGGCGAAGGAAGACATAACCCCAGTTCTCGACTTTCAAAAGTCCATGCATCATATAAATAATTATACTTGGACGGCTGGACTTCGGGGATTGATGTTACTCATATAAATAAATGTAAAATAAATACTCTATGTAGCAAATGGACGAGCCCACATGTGGCGTAACAGTGAGAGTGACCCGATTTTATGCACTTCGACGTGAAACTCGACCTAAAAATAGGTTGGCCGATCCCCTGCTGGCAAAGGCACTCAGCACGAACCCATTCCTTTGCGAGGCGAACAACCAATCAACAACAGATCCTATGAAGTGATTGACAAGACAACACACTGTCAAACGCTACATCTGCACACCTACACCGTCAAATCTCAAGGATATGGTTCAAAAGATATGGAAATCCTAGCATTTAAAACCATTAACTAATTGATTGATGTTAATAAGGGCCAATGGATCCAGTAGGGCCACGTGCCCCACTATCCAACGGACCACGTTCATCTTACTTTAAGTACAAGAAACCACACTTGACACCATGGGAGGGTAATGCAAATTTATACATTATAAGTAAATTTCGATTCTCTCTACTGTGCTCAACCGGTTGACCCATTTTATATGCACCAGCTAAATCCTAATGCAACTTGAAAAACATCTTGGATTATCGTCCCCATCGATTTTTCTACTAAAAGGGTGACTTGAATTAAAAACAGAGTGATTTGACTAGTGTGGGTTTTAATTCCTATTTATTTGTTCGCCGCGTCATTGGATCATATTTTAGGTCAACAAAAATGACACCGTTTTATTTGCATTCCCAACACTTTAATCCTACTCTTTCACGTAAAGCATCATCCTTCTCTGCTATAACCATTTTTCGTACCATTCTTCTGTGCTGCAACCGTTTGGACGAGCTCACATATTCTTTTCACCTAAGCTCCTTTATTTCAAGAATAATTTCCAATTCCTTTGTTAATTGAAATAGGAGTTTTGGGGGAGAAGAATTTAGGGTGTGTTTGAGCAGCATTAATGTATTCATGGACGGAACGGTGGATTGATGGAGAATGTGTGGTTGAAGAAGAAGGAAAGAATTATTCATGTGATGATAAATATTATTTAATTGAAGAATGCGTAAAAAAATAAGAATGAAAGTTTTATTATGGCTTCATGGCGTTTAAGAACAAGTTTGGATCTGCTTTTTCTATGCTCTCTCTTCTATTCTGTAAAATAAATTGTAATTGTTTTTAGGTTTCAGATCAATTTGAAGTATATTTTGATTTTTTTCTAGAATATGGCTTCGGATGTTGGGGTACTTTCAGACATTGAAAAGACCAAATATGATGCGATACTCGTGGATATACTTCCTGAAGAAATCAACTGAATGAAGATCAAGGAAGATAAGGTGGAAATGTTGATTCTTGTGTTTGAAAATAATTTATTTTCTGCTGTTTTTAACTTTTATCTCCCATTTTACTACTGACATTTGATTTGTGGAGTATCGATAATGGATGAAAATGGAATTGAAACTGGGCACATCATCATGACTACTATTGGTGGTAAAAATGGTCAACCTAAGCAGGTAAAATTTCTAGATGTTAACTTTTATTTTTTATTAAAAAAAAAATCATCTCACATTTCAAAAGGGGATTCGTATATTTAAGAAGTAAGACGTCATAGTTTGGTAAAATACAGCTATGTAGTATTAGTGTTTTTGTGATTTTATTGTGAAGTTGTTTGAAATGCTGGCTGAAGATCAAATTTAGAATCAGGAAGAGGGGCTTTGAACATTAGATAACTGAAATTTCTTCAGGTATATCTTTATATTTATCAATTTTAGAGAAATAGAAATTCTTGCCTTCAATAGTTTATTAGCGTAAAAGTATGGCCTATCATAGATGATTATGGATCTCTACTTTTGCTTTTACATTTTGTTTATTTTAATTTATATAGAGAAGTAGGGTTTAGGCTTGAGACAAGGCATTTTCAAAATGGAAATTGTGGCTATTTGATCAGTGAAATTTTCCAAGCACACACATATTCGACCATGCATCGTGTAGATTTGTTTTCCACACTATAGGGTCGTTGCCACTGCTTCTTCATGGAGAGTACCAATAAGTCCTTGCTTTCTTCATGAATTTTATTTGGTCAAATCAATTTGTTGAGACGTTCAACTCCACGGAATAAAGCATTAAACATATCATTTGGTTTGGGATTCTAGATTATTCTCTTTTTTTTTTAGACTTCTCTACTACAAGCTAAGCTCTACCTTGAACCCTAAATTACCTCATCTTAGAATATCCTCATCTAATGATGCAGTCTTTACTCATCCTCACCCAAATTGCTATTAATTGTAGATCATATTTTTTTTATTTCCCCTCTTCCCAAAATCCTTTCTTTTAATAGCTTATATGTGTGTGGGTGGGGGAAACAGTTGGGGACGACGAACATGAATATGTTTGTTACTTAGCCAGTGCTCACTGTAATATGTTTAGCTCTTTTATATTTTAATTATTACTAAAAAATCACCTGCTAAGTGCAGTTCTTGTGATTATATACACATCTAACAACAGTAATGAGAGTTATCTTACAAAAATCTTGTGCTACATAACTTCATTTTTATCTTCTTTTGGTGTTATGTCAGGGTAGAAGGATTTCTTATCGCTTATTTATGTTTTGCTTTCTTTTTATGATAGACAATAAGTTACATGGCATATTGTCTAGTTGGATAGGATTCCTCTATGATTGTGATTCAGGTGATTGTTATGTCTTGTATATATTTTGAGACTTTACACCTGGTCATTCAATGATGGTTAAGTTGGGAAAAAAAGAAGACAAAAGGACATATGATGCTTTCCTATGATTAACATGTTTTGAGTTAGATACTCATTTCTTTTTTAAGTATAAACTATCACAAAAACAGCTTTGGTTGAAGTTGTGTGTATAAATAACTTTGCAGGTCAAGTGTCTTGAAAGTGGAGAAACGGTAGCTATCAAAAAGTTGTTGCGGGATATGAGA
This sequence comes from Fraxinus excelsior, assembly GCA_019097785.1. NCBI lineage: Eukaryota > Viridiplantae > Streptophyta > Magnoliopsida > Lamiales > Oleaceae > Fraxinus > Fraxinus excelsior. Next base: position 12,997,694 of record CM032633.1, on the reverse strand, counting down.
CAAAAATCGTAAACCGTAGATGATACATCTTTTTGATCACTCCAATGTTGTTTCACTTGAGCACTGCTTTTTTCAACCACGGAAAAGGATGAGCTTCATCTAAATTTCCTACTCTTTTGAATAATGCCTTGGAGACATTAAAATAAGTTATGCACTAAACAACAGCGAACCATGTAGTTTATTTATGTAATTACTTTCTCTAAATGGAACTTTTGAGTTGTACAAATATGGTTTACTAACCAATTTGTAACTAGCTCTTAAGATTTTAACATCATTGTCCATTAAGCAAGCATGATTGAAGATTTTGCTTAGACCTGAAATTTGTTCTTTTCAAAGATGTTTCCACATCTTCTGATTTTCTCATTGTAAAATTTTTAAAATAATTCATTAGTATTGAAGATAAAACTTTTGAATGTACTAGGTTAAAAAATTTGGGATGCACGTAATTTTGCAATAACTTCATAGTTTAAAACAGTCCTACCTTTTTAAAAATGATGCAAAACCTCCTCTATTATCTTTTTTGCCCTTGTTAGTTTTCAATCTTCTCGAGTGCTTAGCATAAACTTGAATTCATGAGGTCACTCTTGAACGGGGAAGAAATTGTTAAATAAAGACAAGAGGACCATAATCAAATCAAAATTATCCAATGACCGTCCAAATCCATGGAAAACCAAGAAAACTTCCTAAAAAGGCAAACTAGATTTTTATACTCCATTCGTTTCATTTATATAGGTTGTCTTATTTTTCATACAGAATAAGAAATCTTATTTAATGTTATTGAACAAATAATTTTTGCCAATTTTTTTTTCTAGTTTGTCCTTATTTAATTATTAATAGCTAGTAGTAAATTATTATTGGAAGTAATAAAGAAATAAGGGTATATTAGTAAACAAACAAAACAAAATATTTTCAATAAAGAAACAAAACTATATAATATAATTGAGATAGTAAAATAAGAAAGGTTAACTTATATAAATGAGACAGATGGAGTACATAAAAATGCACATTGTGAAAAAAAAAAAAACCATTACAATTATCGAAACATTATTACATTTATGTCTCTAACTTTTTTTGATAGAATTTATTCTCAAACTAACATAAATTGTTCTTGATTAGAGTTTCTCTTTAGAATTTTTCTTTAAGATTTATTTGTCTATTGTATTTTTAAACAAGCAAATAATGATAAAGCAAAATTTTGAAATTCATTGTAACATTTTTTTATCAATTAAATGTTAAAAATAAAAATGTAATAAAGAAAAAAGTAAAGAATATAAGTATGATAGTGAATAAATGTTAATGAGTTTTAGAATTTGTTTGATATCTATTATTTCTAAAATACATTTCTCTTTTTTTTTTTTTCAATCAAACATTTTTCAATAAAATAATATTATATTCAAATTCAAAATTTTTTACTATTATTTTTTAAATACATATTTTCTATTTATGTACTATTTCAAAATGCATTATCACAATAAAATGGGGCTCAAACATGCTAATATAAAGATGGGTGGTTGTATTTGTAAAAAAAAGATGTGGTGTACTACCCTTTTATAAATTCATTAATCATTAACTAATCGAAGCATTGTTCCGACCAATCCTACGTGATGATTCTAGTCAGGAAGAATTGACAGCATTCAAATGCCCTAGCTTCAATCAATTCCATCTCTCAACTTTCAACTAAAATTTGTAATTACTTCTGCATCCGAAGAATCATCATCATGATTTATGTCGGTGGAGTTCCATTTGCAACCGATGAATCATCCCAGGTACCACTCAACTTTAGAGCCTTGTTACCCTTTCCTTTTCTTAGGTTGGTTCATTTTACTTTCCACAATCACAGCCAGATTTCAGCTTTTTTCAACAACGAATCAATGGATTGGTTCCTTGTCATTAGGCTCAATAATAGTCTCTAGTGGATTATTTTGTTGTTTGATATAAACAGAAAGGTACGGTCGTACGGAGGGATAATATGCAAATTTTAATTGTTAGTTCATCAGATTCGAGAATTACATCTCTATACGGTTAGAGAAATCTGTAACAACATTCCTTTAATTATATGACAGGTGCCAAAAATGTACTGTATAGTACATGTGAAGAATACTCTAAAACATAATTGCATCAGTAAATAGATTAGAAATAAAACAGTAAAATTTATAAGACTACTACGGCTAACTGTCCTCTACAAGTTGGATTCTGGGAATCTGGGATCCACGATGCTTGGCAGAATGAAATGCAGTGCAGAAACTGGTTTGATAAGGAATCTGATAATCAGCTGAATATGTTTTACTAAGAGCACCTGCTAAGAGTATAAAAGAGTAGCAGGAAAGGACCATATTGGAGAGAAATAACGAAATGCCATATTTGGCTGAAAACCAAATCTGCCCGAATCAGGGAATTAGTCCACAATTTAAAGGACCTAATCCATACAATGATATGAATTTTTCGCACAACTGTTTTATAACAACCAACCAGAAAAATAAAAGAAAGGGACAATAAAGAAGGCTGTGCTAATAATTAAAAGAAGTGTGTGTTTTAAAGAACCAAACAACAAAAACGTAATACTCCTGCAACAATTTGAATTGAAACCAGCTGCTGCAACCCAATTAACTCTTTCTTCCATTCCCAGTACCCTTAAGTTTCTCCTCCTGAATCACCCCTGCAAGTTGAGTTCTGGGATCTTGACGCTGAGCTTTAGCTTTGAGAATGAAATGCACAAAGTAGTTTGATAAGGAAATCTGATCGTAAGCTAAACAAGTTTGATTGAGAGTGTTTTATCTAGCACTTTGTCTCTCACAAAGTATAATTCAATTTTGATATGCTTAGTCCCTAGAGTGTTGAATTGGAATTGCACTAAGTGCAATAGTGTTGAGGTTTTCGTTCCAAATCCATGAAATTCTGATTTTCTAGATTCAAAGTTCGCACAATAAACCTGGTGGTCAGTGCATTTCTGTTTTTGCATTGGCTAAGTTGCGATATTCTGCTTCAGTGGTGCTCAGGTATAAAAGTATGTTGCTTTTCAGAGCTTCATGTGACAAGGTTTCTTCCAAGAAATATGCAGAACCCTGATGTAAGCTGATGATCATCAAGATCTGAGCACTAATCAGCACCCGAATAACAACAGAGAAACAAGCATAAAGACTTGAGAGAAGAATATGATGCCCAATAGTTCCTTTGAGACACTGTAGAATCCTGTCAAATGTCTGCCAGAGTTTTTCCAAGGGATTGGGCATTTAAAAAAATGTTGTTGACACTAACTATACTGCGATAGACTTGAGGATTGAACGTTGGTCTGCTTTATTTCAGTGAATTTCACATCACTGACCATCTCTGTTGGCATAGGATTGACTTGTAGGATTGAAGCATTTGGTGCACTATATTTTACGAACTATACCCAACTCAAGTTGAGAAGTGTTAAAAGCAAATTTCTGCAGTCAGCTCCTTCCTTTAATCGATGATGTGTAACAATGAAATCAGTGCTCCTTTTCCTTCTCTTCTTTTGTGGCTCTGCATCATAATCCTACAAGTTCTATGAATTTGGGTATGGGGTGTGGGATATTGGATAAATTACACCATCTAACATCATAACTTTTTAGTCATGTGAACATCATATGATTCTTCTTATACTTGCACTTGACAACAGAAACACCAATAGTCATGGAAATCTCAAAGAATTCTGCAAGTTATACTGTTGTTGTTTACTGTGGAAATGTGATCCATACTCTAGGGTCTTGACGTAAAAAGTACTTATACCAACTTCAAGTTATTCCAGCCTTAATCCTTAATGATTGGGTACATTAGATGTCCATATATATTTGAACTTCCATCGTTGTCTATCCCTATTTCCCTCCCCAGCTTATGGCCCCTTCTTAGAAAATGAACTCTCCTATTCAATCATCAATTCATCATTCTCAAAGTTCTATCTACAGATGCTTCAATGTAGTTGCATGTTTATTCGTATTCAGGACTTTTGGAGAGGCATGTGACATAACTTTAACAAGATTATCTGAATCATCTAATAGATTAACGCTACCTTTGTTTTTCTAACATTATGATTGGCTATTTAATTTCAGTCTTTGTAATTGTGAACAGGGCACCCATACGTTGATTTCTTTGATGGAGCATCCCATTTTGGTATCAGCCTCAAGCTCATTTAAATTTCTTCCAGAGAGAAAGTTCTCAGTTTCTGAACCCTCTGGTTCAGAAGCATCAAGAAATAGTAAATGGGTCTACATTTTCCAAAGGGAATTTGCAACAGTTGACCCTGCACTCATTGATGTATGTTTGTATTTTCTGTTTAAGAGTTGAAATATAATGCTGTAAACATGTGTTCTAAAAAACTCACGGCAAGGCCAAGCTTCAAGCCTAGGTGAAGCTTAGGCGAGCTTTTAGAACAATGCTCTAAACTAAGGAACTCAGAGTAGATTTCATCCACTAGCTTAGAAAGCTTTTAGAACAATGCTCTAAACAAGGAACCCAGAGTAGATCCTAAAACTTCATCTACTAGCTTAGCTGTTTGATGCTTTCTGTTTTTGTTATTGCTAATGCATTCAATTAATACTGCTACTCTCTTGGACATTTTTCATATTTACCATTAAATTCTAATAAGCTGCGTAGTGCATAAGATATAGCTCTCCCTTTTATTGCAACTCTGTTAAAATAAGGAAAGTTGGTACTTTGTGATGGAAAAAGGAAATAAAGGAACATAAATTAATGCACATTACTTAAAAGATTTAGAAGATGGTAATGCCTTTATGGAGATATGTCGGTGATCGACAATTATTTTCTGAACGCTTAAAATTCTACTAGTTCAAACTTCAAAATTAGAAGTTAAGATTTAGGCATATATGCATTTTATTTTTTATGGCTGAGGAATCGAAAATTTTAGCATTATCGTTCAGTTAATATTTGTAAGCGAGTTTAAAGTATTGTCTTCCCTTACAATAAAAAGTCTTTCACACACACCCCAACACTTAGAAAACTTGAAATCTCAGTACTCCAAGAAAAATGCAGATTATGAAATTCATGAAAGACTTTTTCAAATGCTTATAGTTCGTTTCTATTGAAGCCTTGTCTATTGTGTGTCTTGAATATAATATCTACTTTATCATTGAAGGTTCGGCAACTCTCTCTTTCTAGCAGGCAATACACATCTGATACCATCATCTAGGCCTGCTCTGCTATCTTGATTTAAACTTGTCAATGCCATTTATCTATTATCTTTCTACGGAATGTCAGTGATGTTTCCGAAATTCAATTTTAATTAACTCTTAACCTTATTATCTTGCATTTTTTTCCCTCACAAAGCTTCTCTCCATTGTGTGCTTCATTTTGCTTTTTGCAGATACTTCTGCATTTTATGAAAGAATTCCATAACTGGCAAGAACTAATGAATAAATATAAGCCTTGTATCTCTCATGCTAACTTGTTGCTACATTTGTTTCAACCTTTGCTTTAAAATAAATGCCTTTCGACAAACTATGATTCAAATGTGGTGAACAGATTGCAAAATTTAGTACACTTTCTGTGCCTAAAAAAACTTGAAGTTCTTATTGAAATGATTGCAGATTTCTGTTTTAAATGTTTCATTTTATCATTGTTTTATTTACTTCTTTTTACTGATCACACCAAACCATATTTCCCTTCTTGTAACAAGTTTGTTGGTACTGATGAGGCAACAACCTGTGTGGGCCTTGTAATCCGTAACCAAAAACATGGAATGTGAGTGTTAAGTGCTGTATGCAGAAGATTCCTGTAACTAAATATTTAGTGGTGCATTTTTATTATGTAACCTTTGCTTCTTATTACAGGGCTTCTGTTGCTCATATGGATACTCCAGATGTTGTTGATATCGGCCTCAGTCAGATGTTATCTTTGGTTGCGGATCATGATTCTGATACTGTGCTGGATGTATGATTATGTTGTTTTGATGATGATTGGTTCTTATTTAGTTGTGGTCGTTTGTAGGGCTTGTAACACATGCAAGGTTGTTTCATGCAGGTGCATCTAATAGGCGGATTTGATGATACCTTGTCTAAAGTCTGGCCCAAACCCCTTGCTTTTGATTTCCTAAGGATGTTGCCATTCAGGGAAAGAATGTTAATTCTTTTGAATTTTTGTGCAGAATGCATATCTTGCTAACAAAAGTAGTGCCAAATTGGATGGATATTCACATACTTTGTGTGCCAAAATAATTGAAACCCTGAGGAATAGGAATGAAAAGTTTCAGATTCAAACTCTCCATGTTCTTCAGCATAACACCAGATGGGATCATGACGGAACTGCACTGCCCATCTTTAGTGGATTTGTGGTTAGCTTCAACTTTATGAAGTCCTTTCCTTTTTCATTGTTACTCATGTCAGATTGAGATTTTAAGTTTATTTTATCAGGAAACATAAAATCAACATGTTTGGCTAAAATTATTGGCTGGATTTTTGCAGCTTATTTTGGCAGTAGAGGAACATTACCTGCTGATAAGCTGCAAGAAAGGAAGCTTATATTCTTAGCTAACCATGCTGGCCTTGCGTATCTTTTTTTTTTTTTAGTCCAATTATACTTGAAAATAAAATATCCAGGGTGAAATTTTAACAATATTCATTTTTCTTGTGCTTTTTATTAGTAGTTGGATTATTATTGTTGTATCAGGGAAAAATCAAAATAAAACATTACACGGCCTTTTTAAGAATTAAAATCTCCCAGAAACTCATCTAGTACATTGTATCTGTATTGGTGGAGTTCACTTTTTTTGGACACATGAAAGTATCTCTGAGACGTAGTCGTCTCTAATCTTTAGGATCCTTGATAACGAGATGGACATTTTTAATCTTTTACTTCGGATAAACATATTTTCACTTTAAGCTGTATGTATGCCCATAGTTTTTGCAAGTTTCAATCACAATTCTTCCATCAGGTGGACACGTCGACTGGGTCAATTATACCAGCCAGCTTTGATAGAATGTCAAGATGCCCAGATGAAGTGGTTCGAAGAATTCGACTGACTGCGTGCTATGATGATCCCAATTGGGACGGCAGGTTGCTTGAGACATATGACACCAAGACCGACAAATTTGTCATTGCTCCATGCACTTGGTAGAGTTTTTTTCTCGCACCCCTGCTTCTGTTGGTCCTATGCATACATCACTGATTCAGATGTGGAAGTGCTGAAAATAATCTGCTTTTGTTGGTTGGCTAATGATCCATATGGCCCAAAATTACATTAAGAATCATGTTTTGTGTACATCTTGGTATACACCAAGTTTTACACTATCATATGGCAACATATCATTGAACATTTTAAAAACACCACAGTTTTTTTGGTCCAATCATTTGTTGCCAAGTTGGATAATGTCAACAATGGTGTACACAAAGGTGTACAAATGGCATTACCCTTACATTAATGCCTTTTGACAGTTGATTCATAGCTCCAATATCCCCTAGTTGTATTCATGTTATATCATTTCTTCCCTATAGGAGCACACGCCAATTATACTTAGCAACGGCAATTCAAGAACTCTCCGATGCAGAAATCCTCCTTATATGTTCGACTTCACCTTCTGCTGAGAGTCCAGATTTTGTGGAGAATCAAAGAAGGTGAATACACTTGCACAGATTTGTGCTACACAGTATTTTACATGCGTCTCGTTTTCAAGAATTGGCTTTTGGATACACAAAGTTTGAGCTGCAATATCATATGATTTACATTGATTTATGAATCCAACAAATTCTCTAGATCATATAAATTCTCTAGATCAGTCATATGGGAGTATATAGAATGCTTCTGAATCATGTGATTTTAATAGTGGACTGAGCCGTGATTTCATAAATCTGCTGTCGCATCCCCTGATAACACTATTATACGCCTTTGGAGTATATTTCTGGTTCGTTAAAGCTATTTGTTGCGCTTCAAGGAGTAGATATCTATATGATGTCCAGATTTTCATTCTTCTTTAGTGTTCCTAGTGCTTTGGTGTAAAATGTCGCCATATATCCAAAGGGATAATGGAGAATTTAACGTTGAAACCGTTTCTTTATCCAGGCAGTGTGACTACTTGATTCATCATCCACTTTGGAGAGAGACATTTCCTCATAAGCAGCCTCGCATATTTCAGAGGATTGAAGATGGAAGTTGGGTGAAAAGCTAAAGGTTAAAAGATTTTGATTGCATCCAGCAGGAATTTACAGCAAAATATATTATTTTTTATGTAAATTAAGCAGAGTATAAACTCCACTCTGACATCGTAGTTTTCATAATTCAGATAATAAAACTACAATATCTTGCAATCAGAACATACAATGTGTGATTGTTCATGATGAACTCGCTCACCATTGTTCTAGCCACCGCCTTCTGATGAAGGACAGATATTCTTTTGATTCAGATTGTTTCATGGAGCTTTTTGCACAGCTTAACCCCAGTTTGCCTATCAAATAGCTTTGAATTTACTCAATTCTTCCTAATAATAGCTCTGGCAAGAGGCATTTATTCTAATTTTTACAAATGGATTAACCATTTGGTGGATCAAGCCTTGAGATCGCTTACTCTAATTTGTGCACAACTTTGAATGTCAAAACATAGACCTTTTCAGTTACACTTTAGAGTCCCCCACGAGTTTATATTCAATCTCTCTAAGGTGTTTGACATCCATTTTTTGGAGAATAAAATTTTTGGAATAGTGAATGACGGGAGAATGTGTGGTGAAAAAGTTGTGAAAAGTTTTAAATTGTGTGTAATATTATTTTATGGGTTAATTTCACAAACGATCACCGAACTTACTTAAAAATTACAAGACGGTCATTAAAGTTTAAAATTTGTAGAGATGGTCACTGAAATTTCATGAGGTTTCACAAACGGTCACTGAAGTTTTATGTGTTTTTACAAACGGTCACTGAACTTACTATTAGGATTGTTATGATTTTAATTCAAATTTAAAGAATAGAAACACATAGACATAGAAGTTTGAGGACCTCAAAAGTCTCTCTCCTTCACTTGAATGATTTTTGGCCTTTCACAATCGCCACCTATGGAGTCAATTCCCGCCACCTTTCGGCTACATAAACCGTAGGATATTGATACCAATAGAAAGCCCTTAACCTCATCTAAAATTACCACTCAACATCTCACCGTACCGTCAACTAATATGGTCGGAATCACCTCATAAAGTCAGCAACTCGCAAATCTGAAAATTGTCGAAATCTCATTTTTCGGTCGACAACTTGATCGCGGACCACCACCAGTCGATTTCCCACACCCAGGAGACCCCAAGCATGGTCTCAATCTACCCAAACATCACTGCAGCAATCTTAATTTGTTACAGAAACCTCAATCGATGGACTGCCTTGCGTATGAACTCTCACAGCATGTTCGTCCACATTGAGCCCAAATTGCTGATGACCCGTGGTTGGAATAGATGTGCCATGAAGGGAGGGTGCCAAAATAGGTGGTCCGCGATCGTGGGAACTACCGTCGTCGCTGAAAAATGCGATTGTTAGCCGCGAGTTCACTGATTCGAAATTCTACTGTAGATTTCGATTTTCTATGTTATTTGGTGTAATAAGACCATGTTTGGACACGCCATGTTGAGCTTGAGCGACCTGTAGGGTGTTATTAACATGGGCATCAATGGAGTTGCTCGAATTTTGAAGCAAATCGTGCGTGAGAAGCTTATTTTGGGCTGAAATTTGCTCGAATTTGCTCTGTTTTTGAGCTGTTGTTCGTGTCAGGATGGTAGAGGATGATGATGAGATATTGGTTGTGCAAAAATCCGGTGGCAAGACATTGGCGATGCCTATGGTGAAAGAGAGAAGAGGGAGAATTTTAGCAATGAGGTTTCAAACTCCTATCTCCACGTGTTTTGATTTTTTAAATTTGAATTGCCGTCATAATGGTCATAATAGTAAGTTCAGTGACCGTTTGTGAAAGCGCATAAAATTTCAATGACCGTTTCTGCAAGTCTTAAACTTTAGTGATCGTTTTGTAATTCTTAGATAAGTTTAGTGACCGTTTATGAAATTAACCCATTATTTTATTGAGAGAATGTGTGATTAAAATAAATAAAGAGAAAAAAATAATGAAAATGGTGCCAAACAGGGGCACGTGAATTACATGAGCATCTTAAAAAGTTCACTTACAGAGTTTTAAGAGAATAAGCAAGTTCAAAAATAAATAGTTTTTAAATAAGTTAAGAGTTAGTTTTATCCCCTGTTCGATGGTCATTATTTGAGAAAAACAATGTTTTGAATCGTAATTTTTAGGAGAACGTATGATTAAAAAGTAAGAAAAAAATTTAGACTTACGTACAAAATATTTTATTATGTAAATATATAATTAAAAATAAGTACGTAAAAAAGAGTTTTAAAATAATGTCATCAAACATGGACTTATTAATATCTATGTCCCCAGTCCTCAACCGTAACATGAGTTCCCATTTATAGTTTCTATTCAAGAAACTTATTTTTCCAAGTCTTGTATGTAAGACATTGTTTCAAAGGTATAAGGGTGATTTAAACAAAAAATTTTAAAATTTTAAAAAACTCACCTTATTCGCCCCACCACAAATTCCTCGTCGCCTCTCATTTTGCCCCATGCCCCATAGTACCACCCAGTTGAGCACAAACAAAGAACACAAAAAACTACAAATCAAAAGCTCAGCATGAAGGTATTACTTTCCTTTTTTGCCCTCGATGGCGACTACACTAATATCGCAATATGTACCGACTCCAATGTGTTTGTAGAGGATGAATTACGACCCCAACAGCAATTTGGCCTATGCTAAACGACTAAACCATCTGTAATTCAGTATCAAGTATGCCATACAAAAATGGCATTTTACGACGGTGCACTAAGATCAGTCAGGTATTTAACACATTCATAGTTTGTTAGATGCATCCCTAAACTGCCTACCCTACTTGCCACTATCTAAACCACCTTTTCCGTCCAAATAGTTCCCATGATGATTAAATTGCCAATTTCAGTCCATTGGATGTCCATGTCCTAAATCGCCATCATCTGTACAAATAATAAAAAAAAAAAAAAAAAAAAAACCTTAAAAGTGGAAACATTTCATCACCAATACAATTTATCAGTTGACGGAAGTCATTTAACGAGATAGTTTAAAAAGGTAATCGAACTCCGATAACAAAGGGGATTCCAACAGGGGCAGATCCAAGAATTCGAGTAAGCTAGAGCAAATCCAAATGAGCGTACACGAGCAGCCGTCGAGCAACCACTCAGTGTATGGAAGAATAATTTTTTTCTGGAGGAGCCAGCACAAGCAACTGTACTAGCTCGCTAGGTGCTGGCTCCACTCCTAATTCTAAATACCTAATAGTTTTTATTTAGTCCCTGATTGGTTTTAATAAAAGTAAAAAATTTAGTAGATTTTAATAAAAATTAATGAAATATGTGATTGAAAAGTTGATTACAATGAGGTGTGGTTGAAAACGAGTTTAGGAAAAATGAGTTATAAGAAATGAGGGGCAAACAGGGGCTTAGTGTCCCCAGTTGGATATTTAGTAAAAAATCTTAACATCAAATAAATTCCTGTAGTTTCCAGTTAGTTTTTAGACCACGCATCGAAAATTTTTAGAGCTATATCTTAGAAATATTGATTTTGATGAACACCACCAGAAACTAGATAAGTGTACTCCAACGTCTTACCATCTTCGCCGTCCGAAATACTTGCAAGCCTTGCAAGGACATTGGTAAGCTCTTGTTCATGGTCCTGTTTTGCCAAAAAGAAAAAATAACTGATCTAATTGGAAGTGAAGTAAATATGCAAGATTAATTACCAAAAATTCAAGTGCTTTCTAACCTTCAGAAGTTTCTTTGCCTTCTCTATGTCTATAGGGTCTTGATGATCATTCCCAAAAAACCTTTCCACCTGCAAAAATTCACAAAGGCAATTAGCAACCATCTTTAGTAGCACGTCCAAGTTAATATGTGTGTATACTCAATTACTGAAGTACACCTTCTCGATTAGGGCATCAGTGTTAAAAATTTCAATAACACCATCTTCTGCATCTCCAATGCCATTCTGTGATGGCAGAAAATCCTTCCTAGATTGACTTTTGTTCATGCCCCTACCTCTTCCTGCACCTGGAGCAGTCTCTCGCACAATTGGTCGATTCAACGCATAACCTCCATGATGGAAATTTCCAGGATCTTCACCTTCCCATTGAATATCTCCAGGAGGAATCTGTATAGGGGAAGTGGAAAGTGATCATACCAAGAGCATATTATGCATTACTTATCGATCAACGAAAACCGAACATCAAAATCATTTTCCTTTGCCACATATTGCAAGTTGAGAGAAATTATGGGTAACAGACAGCAGACAAGAGCATGGTCACCTAGATATGAATTAACACACAGCATCTAATATGTTCAACCTTCTCCAACCACTTGAAACCCAAAGCAGAGATGGAAATAAAAAACTGATGGGGTGAAATAGTGATATTAACCAAAAATCAAGATACAGAGAGCAAAAACCATCATCGTGCTCATCAAGTATGGGATACTGATGACTCAGGTGATGAACATCATTGTCCCAATAAAGCATATATGTACAAGTTCATAGCAAGATCAAGATGTATGATTTGAAATGATCCTTGTAACTAAATTTCATTGCATCAATATCTCATTTCAAGCCATCAAATTCAATGAATTATTTATTTATTTTCGTCCACCTGTGGGGTACAATGCAGAAGCATATCATAGTATCAAATCCATTTAAACCATAAGAACTATTTATAGTGGTTTCAAAAACATTAGTTTGATAATCTACCTGCATTTTCACCCAACTTCCCAGGAAAATGACAATGAAAAATGCCTTGAGAAGGTACATTGCAGGGAGCCAGGTGAAGACTGCATATCGAACGTTAAGCTTGGGGATGCTGAAGTCATCTTAATCACAAAAAATTCAAGCATTTTGACTGTGTCGATGAGTAAAAAATCATAAAAAAACCTTCCACAAAAAAATATTTGCTGAAGATCACAAGTAAAACACTCAAGACAAACTCTCCTTGTCCCAAGACATTAAACACTCCACATTTTCCAATCCAATGATCCAACTAAAAAGCAACAACTACCATTTGATATTAAATAAAATAGTTCGCCAGTAAACGGTTATCACAACATTTAAAAGTAATTGTCACCAACAAAAATTTCTATGTAATACGATGGCTTGATATGGAAGCCGGACTAGAACAATCTAATAACCAGCATATCATGCCCCAAGCAATTAAATTATATATAAGCTAGATTTCAATATATGGTGAGACTGTGTCAAAGAAGATTCATTCAACTAAAAGGATAGCTTAAGTGGTTTATTTCCTTTTCTTGAAAAATATTGTACTGTAAATCATTGACAACTTACCAAACCAAGTTTGAGTTGATCTTAATCTTAAGAATTAAAAAGTTCTACAGCCATCACTTCATCTTCTTACAAAAGACCCTAAAAGATCTTTTATGAGAGTGAATCTCAAGTCAAGCTAATTTCTTAGATTATCTATAAATGTATGCCTAATCTTAGCCCATGTTTGGTACACATTAAAATTTTCATTTTCATTCTTCTACTCATTTTTAACCTCACATTTTTCAATAAAATAATATTTTCTATCACATCAATAACTTTTCATTCTTTTTCAACCACACATCCTTCATCAATCTACTATTCCAGAATACATTCTTCTAAAATAATGTGGTTCAAACACACCCTAAAATGCATTACTCCACCAATATTGAAATTTATGAACAGGAATCAAATGAACCACCAAATTTTGGAATACATTCTTCTAAAATAATGTGGTTCAAACACACCCTAAAATGCATTACTCCACCAATATTGAAATTTATGAACAGGAATCAAATGAACCACCAAATTTTGTCCGAGTAGTGAAATGGTAAGTCATCAATTCAACTGATATCTACCGAATGTATAGAGACATGATTGCAGTTGCATGTATGAACAACAGAAATATTTAAATTATCAACTTATTTTTTATTTTTTTCAATTTACTTCACAAATTTATCATACAGCATGGAAAAGTTATGTTTTCCTTAGGACTATAGAATTGTCTTGGAACTCTAGATCCTACACTTATATTCTAGCCTTTATCCATATTGAGGTCAAAGGAAGGTAGAACACAAAAGTCAACTATTTCCACCAACATTTAGGTTTTTGCACCCTCGTCTGCATTTTATTTGTGTTACCTTGTTGTGAGCGATCAACACATGATAGCCATTGGCTTCAAGGTCTAATCTTAAACCTGACGGTCAAGTCCAGCAAGATGCAAATAATTTCCAATGTATTTACTTCAATTTGGTTTTGGTGGATGACTGTTTTAACTTGAATAAAATGTGCCAAGTTTATTGCTATTCGATGGACGCTGGATACTGCAATACAGAGGGATTTCATGCTCCCCATTGAGGGCAATGTTACCACCTTACTGAGTGGAGAGATGGATGATATACACACACTGACAAGGAGTATTTAACACAAGGCATTTGAAATCCAGGAATGTGATTGATTTCTGAAAAGGGCGATGGAAGATTTGGATAGCTAATCATCTCTCCCACTTCAAACACGCACTCCAGTAATAAAAAACTCAAAAAAGGCAAGAAAAACAAGCAAAACCCCAGCCGCATTAAGGCATAAGCCTTGGCAAGTTGAGGCATAAGTCATTATAACTCAAGAAGATCATGGCTTAGGGCGTAAGCCTTGGGTCTCTCGAATGGATGTAACCAAAGAAAAATTATGCGTTGCCTCCAGTTAATTTGAAGGCACAATTGTGAATTGCCTATACAATCGACCCATTTCGACTACTCATGCACAACATTAAAGTGAGAAATAAGTCATGAGTATGAGTACGAGGGCAAATAGGAGAAATAACTCTACAGTGGAGCTAATAAAAATTTAAGGGCTAACTAGTCAAGACGTGGTTCAAGTAGCTAACATCCTTTTTGCCAAGGCTCCAAAGCTCAGTATCATTTCTGAGGCTAAAAGAACCTACCTGTTTGACCTTATTCCACTGTCTATTATTTGATTAGTGCTATTTATATTTTTATCTTGAAAGCCTATACTTTGATGATGTTATTATGTGCTCAACTACAATAAAGAGACATTTTTATCATCTTTTATTATCTTTGGTCATTTTCTTATATTACCAAAGTACGAATTTATTTAACAATTCAAAATCAATATTGCATTTTTTATCCACGAATATAAAAGTCAAATATAAATGATTTTGATTTTGATTTTGATTACAAATTGACCTAACAAAATTTCTTTTAGATTTTGATATCAATTCTTGGTTGAACCAAACTGTTCGTGGTTTTTCCCATCAAATCGGAGGATATTTCATTTTGTGCCTTTAATCATATGGTAAATCAAATGCCACCAATAATTACATCTTTGGTAATTCCTAAACAAAGATTTCATCATATAATAAAGTTTTAGGTTTAATTGTAATATTATTTTATTGAAAAAATATGTGGTTGAAAATGAGTTTGGAAAAAAATTGTATTATTGAAAAATGGGGCTCAAACAATGGCTCAATTCTATGTTCAAGATTTTCTGATCTGTCACTGACTTCATTAGAAACTTAAATATCAGGTTTATTTTCCTAAATCATTATCAACTCTCTAAGTTATATTGATAAGATATATTTCTTCAACATTGCTAAAGAAATATTCTGAAAGCACCACCAGTATTATCCTTCCACTCGTGGACATCATAAAATAGTGTTCACTTTAGGTACATTTCCCCATAACCACCACCTAAAGTATAATATGCAAAAAGAGACATACAAGTGTCCTTGCTTTATTTAAATTCTATTAAAAAAAGGAAAATGATAACAGTCGGGTGTTCTATTTTCAGCTCTTACCTAAATTGTCTCACTTGGAATATAAACAATATACCCATGACCACAAGACGCTCTGGCATATCATGCACACCTCTTGATTTACATGTCCCCCTCCATCACCTAAATGTTATTAACGAAGGATTAAGATGTTCTCTTTCCATCACTTGCCTAAAACTATAGTGTGTTAATAAAGCATCAAACATGGAATACAAGTATATCAATGATTGTAAGACCCTTCAACGTACCGATTACACCTCTTGATCATAATAAATCTTAATGGAAGGTTCACACAAACTCAAATATTTCCCCCGTGTCTCCACAAAAATATTTTTAAATCACAGACAATGGGGCAGAGAATTGATTTTAGAAGATTCATCTTGAATTTCTCTCTAACATGAAGTAAAGTTACGTCCAAATGACACTGGTTGGCCGTAAAGCTACAAAACACGTGATAGATATTACATCTGTCACTTTAGTGAACATGAGAATTGCAATTCACGTGTAATTCTCAAATAAATTAGTAATAAAGAAATTCAAAATGTTAATTTATTGTTTAATAACACGAGAATGAAGCATATATCTACCTCGGCAAAGTTGACCCATTCCAATGTTTCATTTGGAGTGCCCATATCATAAGCAAGAGCATATCGACCCTGGAAAATGGTGCAGAGACTCCATAAGCATTAAATGGGAAAATAGAAAGTGCACCGAATCACTACAACTCAGATAAACCTCAGCTGGATTATAGTCAGTTATGACAGCTTCATAGAAATTGTTATCATCAGGCCATCTGGTCCTTACTTTCCTTCCAATTAATGAATCAAATGAACCTCCTGTAAGGCCACCTGAAGAAATACGGTTACCAAACTGACCTCTTCCAGCTGAAATAGAGGACGGATATTGCATTTTTATTGAAGATGCACCAGGAGGTATCTGACCATGAAATAACAATTAGAATCATAATGGGATGCAGGGTCCATGTTCATATTTAAGTTTTTTTAACTTACAGGTTTGTGGTGTTGGCTTTTCAGCCCCATTACGGGTCCATGCTTTACATCTGATGAAGGTAGTTGGTTTGCTAGGTTCATTGACTGTGAGGGAAAAAGAGATGTACCGCCAAAGGATTGTCTTCTATGAGAAGCTGGGAAAGAAGGGGGCAACGGACCACGGACAGCTTGACCAGCACCATGCATGCCTGGTTGGAAGCCACCTGACAGTCTCCACTCCCTAAATGCATTCCCAATTTGGCAAATCAAAAGAAAGAAAATAGTTCATTTTGCATTTCCCCAAATTGGAAAACCAAGACTTCTAAGGAATGAGAGAAAGTTTTTGTACGATAGAAAAACCTTATTCTTTGGATTGTTTCATCTACATTAACCCTGCCAAGAAGTTCCCTGTGCTCTTCATTTGACTGTCTTAACTCTTTCCTGAGTTCAGTTATTAAACTTTCCTTCTCCTGTAGAAAAATGATATTACTTTGAAGTCATTAAAAACCTGATAAGAAATATGCTAATATTATATTCACTTGTTCAACAAGAGAAGAAGTACCCAAGTAATGGCATCAGCTTGAGCTTTAAAGGCTCTCAGAACTGAACTATATGCTTCTTGCTCGAGCAGATGAATTTTGTCTTCCATATCAGTTTCACCATGTATCCAAGGATATGGGACAGAACCCGCGACAGAAGGCCTTCCATTCCCAGCAGTGCTGCCACCTCTTTGAATTCTATTTTGAGGAGGAGGGAGATCATCTTCAGTCCCTGCACCAATATCAATATTGCAAATATGAAAAAATTAGATTTTTGGACGAATGCCAGAGTGGCAAAAATTAATATCAAAAGCAAAGCAATTAGGAAATTGAAATATTGAAACCACGCATCACTCAAAGTTTTCACAATTGCAAAGCGCAGGGTGAAATTAACAAATCCGCGAGATGAGTATCGTAATTATGTTTCTACAAAATAAATATATATTTCTATGGTGCCAAACTAGAAAGCTGTTAGAGATGAATTTACTGATTATATGAGGAGACCTTTTTCCAACAGTGTGGTTCAATCCATATATCCATGGACAATTTACTGTGTGGGTACATCGCTTCAGCCTTAACATCCTTCAAAGTGAGAGCAGCAGGTAGAGACGAACAAAATTAACAAAGAGCTGGCGAACTGGTTGTCCAAGGCTTTGTCATATCACATATCACATATCACAAAGGACAAGGATAGTAAAAAGGAAACACTACTTTGAGTAAGCAAACATGAGTAATCTAGCACTTAATAATAAAAAACTGATCACTATCAAAGTCGATGCAAATCTAGACACGCGGTCATGAAAGGCCCTACGATTTTACCGTCTTTCCAATAATTACAAGGTAGCTCTCTGAAGATATGCAGGGATCACTAGGGGACAGGAATGTCCATTACGATTTGAATTGCTCCTTACCATAGGCAAATATAAAATTGAGAAGCAATGGTGCATACGTTTCCTAACATGCAACAGAACCTTAAAAACGAGGGACATTATGAAAATGAGTTCAAATTAGTACCAAAAAAGGCCATAATCAGATAGGTAAACTACTTATATATCCATATTCAACCACTTCCATTTAATGTTATCACTAATCAAGGCAATCCTACTTTGATACAGCTATGTCCCTTAAAAATGGGTGATAATATAAATTCATACTCAATAAGGCCATACATGAGATGTGGTACGTCAATGAGTGCACTTGATCAATATTAACCATAAAACTAACTAAACATCCATATTCTACCACATGTTTCATTATTTCTACTTCTGAAACACTTGGTACCTCTTGAAACCTTTATCAATTACTAAAAGTTTGTATATGAACGCATGGTTTAATCAGATCAAAATATTGCTCTCGTATAGTAAGTCTTACATAAACTTACAAGAACAACGACATTGAATTGCACGTGTATATGATTTTTCTGATGGAAAATGCATCTATTGGCAAACCTTGATGTTTTTCTCCTAAGCACATTTTGCGTAACAAATCATTTATAAAATGATAAAAGAAGCGTTTGAAACAGATGAAAATCCTGTGAATTTTGCATATACTCTAAACCCTAAACAAAAAATTTGTATTAACTAAAGATCGAGCTAATACAAAATTATTCGTTTAAGGTTTAAAAATTGCAAACTGATAAATGCAGATAGCCTGCCTAATTTAAAATCCAAGCCATAAATTTAGAAGAAAAAAATTACTTGAAAATCCAAAATAAAAAATAAAAAAACTCCGGTCGAACTATAAAATCAAGCAAGAAAATTCAGTAACTCCATTAAAAAAAAAAAAAAAAAAACTGAAAGCTCGAGTATAAACCCTAGTCACCCCAAATTCACATACGCATTGAAGTCTATTATAAGAAAATCACTCACCACTACTATCATTCGCCTGGTAGTCCATAGCCGGCTTTCAATAGCTTTGAACGAGGGGAAAACACTGCATATGTAGCATGTGCTGAGGGGAAGATGAGTTAATTTCACCTATAGTCACTTAAGTTTGTAAGAAATTTCAAATTGGTGTTTAAATGTTTTTCTTCACTCTATTAGACATTAAAGATTATATAGGTTTCACAAATGGTCACTCGATTAGAAGAAATAACAGATAATCCGATAGCGGCTAAAGAGATACTAGTCCAATATTTATTGACAAAAACAAAACTTTGCCCTTCAACATGTATGGTTGAACTAACAGACAAGTGAATATTCCGTCATGCACCCCTTAAAAATACAGTATTTTTGTTGCTTATATTAATAAAAAAAAATTAAAAGATTGGATTTTTATAAACTGAAATTCATGATTTAGTTTAGAATTATTTACTATAGTCTTGTAATGATCATTGGCCGTCATTGTGACATGATTTTAAAAATATATTTACTGATCTAATTTGAAATTGATTTTCAACGAATTTATGTTTACTAATTTATATTAACATTCATAACCCTGAGTGGTAGCTCAATTGGTCAGGTCTTGGGTTTGCTCCCCAATGGTCAACAGTTCGAGTCCCCTCAGGGCCACTGAGGTGAGAAACGGCTGTAAACTTCAGGGCCCCGTGGAATTAGTCGAGGTGCGCGCAAGCTGGCCCGGACATCCACGGTTATCAAAAAAAAAAAATTTATATTAACATTCATTCACTGCTTAATATTAATGTATATGAAAGCAGTATCATTCCAATCATTCTCTATCGACTTTTCAACTATGCATCTTTGTGACCAATAAGTCACGTTGCTTCGACGCCTCTATTTAATGACGTAATTGTTGCATCTTTATGAGTTTGCAAACATTATTACTTGTAGACGCAGTTGCTCTAAGTTGTGTCACATGATATTTATTATTTGAGTTTCACAGACAACGAGTCGACATCTCAATAAGGAATACATATGGCGTTAATAGCAACCGATGTAATGAGTGTGCAAAAATATTAGTTCTTGAAAGTAAATATTTGGATCAAATTATAGAAAGTTTTTACAATTTTATTAATTTTTTAATCAAACAAACCAAACCTATTAACAAAGTACACTTGAAATTTCCCCGTAAGTCCCCTAGCTTCTAACAAAATGTAAATTGAACCATAAGTAAATAAAACATTATAATTTAAAATAAATACTAGAAGCAAGCCTGGTATAAAGTTTTGTATTCATAATTAACAAAATTGCTATCGTGACTAACATAAATGATAATCTCAATCTTTTGGTCACATTTTGAACTCAATCTTTTCATTATATTGAGACAAATAATCTCAGACTAATCAATTGAATATTGATTAATACGTAATTGTTCAAACACTGCTTGCAAACGACTCTTCTGCTCAAAAATGAAATGCTCCTGGAAATTCTTGCTCCCATCGGACCATTTATACCTATATGCATCAGGATCCAAATAACAAACGAAGGGTCAATAAGCAGTATAATGAAGTGAGTGGTGTGGTCCCCGTGCTTGTAGATTTGAAAGGCGCCCTCGACAACAGCAACAATCGCATCAGCAGAGGAACAACAATCGAAGGCAGGAAGAAAAGCAGGGTAGAATGTAGACATTAAGGGCATGTATCTATCAGAAGATTTGGTTAAAGAATTGCAGAACTTCATAGAGTTTCAGGAAAAAGAATGTGATGAGGAACGTAACAATTTAATGAAATTGATTTAATTTCTCCTACACCTAGAATAGACTTTACACGTTGCATCAGAATGCCTTCGATGGTTTTATGGAAAAATTTATTGACTCTTTATTACAACCTATCCGTCTACTCAGCGATACACTCGAACATAATTTACTATGTTGCTTTCGCTTTGCATTTGAGCATTGCCTCAAGTTGCTTCGCTTGTTCTTCAATCTGCGTCTGCAAGTTTCTTTGACACTAAATCACAGACGGAGTGAAAAATGAGTACTGAAGGATTAATGAAGGGATGAGTGAAATAGCGAAAGGAGATAAAAACCGAACCTCCAATTGCTCGTATAGGCGCCTTTGGAAATCTATCTGTAGCCTTAGTGCTTCTACTATTTGCATCCCCCTGTATGCATTACATGCCGAAAAGTCTATTTACAAAGTCTCGAGTATATCTGAAAACGTTGTTTAACAAGAGTGAAACGATCCATCTACAAGGGTCATGTGGTCGACCAGAATTGATGTAGTCGAAAGTCCATTGCAAAAGAATTGATTTCCTTGGACTTATAATTGTTCATGTAGTCAATTTCAGATTTATTGAAGGTGAAAATCAGCTGAAGATAAAATTGTTATTATAGGATGTTGTGAATCCACATTTGGAACTCTGTTTTTCTCTCTTTTCGTTCATCAGCAAGAATCTTGAATTTTTGTAAGAAAAATGATGTTGGATGTAAATCTTACGTTTCTGCGTCGAGTTGTAGTGTTGAATCTGCACGTATCGATTTCTCACCTTTCCCTGCATTAGTGAAATAGATAAAACCACAAACAATTTGTCGAAGACTAAGATAAATAAATATATTCCCCTCTCTAACAGCTTGAGTTTTTATCTTATCTTTGTACGACGGGTGTATTGGAAACCAATTCAAATAAATAAGCTTTCAGACGAGATGGTTAAAAACCATTGATTATCATTTTTGATATCTACTACAGAAAGCTTACAGATATCAAGGCAACCAGTATTGTGTTCAAGTTACACCAGAGCCAGTCATGGGCGGACCTAGGGGGTGGCTTACGGGGGGCAAGTGCCCCAATTGCTTCCAAATTTTTTTTTTTTCACAATTAAATATTCTATGTATTTCAATTTTCGAAGTCATTATGGGATGTAAAACGAAATCGAAATATTACATTCTTAATATCATTTCGAAGTGTTCACAGTCTAATTTTCTACGTCGTTAATGACGTACGAAACTATCAATCGTAGCAAATATTACGACTTGTCAAAATAAGCCGTTCAAAATTAGTATTTCGAAAATTTCGATAACATGTTAACTTTAAAAATCATCTTATGATCGTACGCTAATCGAATTTACAAATTGCTTATGTCATTTCAAAACTTATTTCGAGAACTATATTATAGGCATACCAATAGTCCAAACAGATATAAAAAATAGTTAAAGATGCGTCAAACGTTAGTTTTAAAAAAGACGTCTATTCGCATTTTCTTTTAAAAAATTCAATTATTTTATTAACATTTTTTATTTTTGCGATACAAATTTTTCAATATAGTTTTCATCATTTTATTAGGAAGTTTTATATTGAATATGACATAAAAAAATTTCGAAATTTTACATCCGAAAAAGTCATATCCCATGCGAATTTTTGGATGCAAAATTACATGGGGTATGATTTTTTGGGACGTAAATTTTTAATTGTAAAATATCTCCCAACTTTTTTGCAAGTTCGCCCCCCTAACTTTTAACCTCTGCATCCACCCCTGGAGCCAGTACCTTCTATAGATTTTGATATGTAGTGAGAAACACGATACTTCTGCGGAAATAAAACGAGAAAAATTATAGAAAACTCAAAATTTCTTGGGCTGAATACAAGTATAGTAGCTTAGCAAACCTGTAAATGGCTCTTAACATGAAAGATTGTCAATCCACCACAATTCATTAGCTTCAGGATCCCCTTAGGTGTTGCCTCTGCACACAGCCAATTCAACAGTATCACAAGTCATTATTTGATTTTTATTTCAATTGCTTCAAGTAAGTGCTTATTTTTACTTACTTTTGGCACCCCCAAGTCGATTTACGCAGTCGATGAATTTCTTGTGAAGATCCTGAGTCCATCTAATCCGCGTTCGATTTCGCAAGGTTGGCTTTTGCGAGACAATATTGTTTGAAACAATAGATGTAATCCCTTGGGAACTATCTGGCTTCATAATCTGAGTGCCATAGGAATAATTTTTCACGTGTCAAAACATACGTATATACATATTGTTTTAAATGAGCGACGGAAAAATCAGGTATGACTTATGAGTCGAGTTAAACTAATTTACTCACTTCGAAATTTTCGTCGAAGCTTGAAAAGGAGCGAGTCGAGCTTTGATGCTGCTGGAAGAGGGATCTAATGGACTTCTCCTGTAAGTTAAGTACTTGATTACCACGAAAAGAAGATTGCACAAGGGAATGCAAAGTATCACTATGTTGAAAATTGGATTCATCTTCTTGTGATGAATCAAAATCATTCAAAGGCCTAAAGATTTGATAACACGACGAGGCGTTGCCAACTTTATGATCGGTTACATAACTTGGCGATTCAAACCGGATGGAAACATCAACATCGACCGATCCAAATTCGTGCTGAACATCAATCTGTCGACTATTCATTTTTAGACTACTAACGAGAAAAACGAAAAGAAAGACAGTCGAAGAATGAACTCGAAAGGCTGGTGCTTTATAACAAGTCTGCCTAACAGTATCATAGAAGAATCAGTGCAAAATGACAAGAAGACTCCAAGAAATAGGAGATTGAACCAATGAGGAAAGTTCTATATAACAAGAAATGTGCAATTTTTTCCTCAAAGCTTTGTGTATGCTTTTGAATAAGGAAAAGGATAGGGAGGAAATTGACAGAGAAATAGGCCAAGACGCGTCTTACTGATATAAACATGAACCTGACTAAGGCAAATTCCAATTAAGATAAAGCAATATAATTTGTCACAAACAGCTTATATGTCAGTTTTCAAGGTGGATTCATAAAATTTTGATGTATCCTTTGACCTATGCAGATTCTTTAAAAAGAGTGATTTTTAGTCAGTAAAATAATATAATTGAGATGGAATGTTGTCATGATATCAATAGGATTACAAAAAGTGTCGTCATTGCTGTCTATGTCGCAGCAATAATCCTAGAAATAATTTATAAAATTCCTAGAAAATGGGTTTTTAAATATTGATTTTTTTGAAAATGTGCAGTTAAAAATTAAGAACAAATTTTGGGTTTACAAGAAAAATTATTTTATGAAAGAATGTATGATTGAAAATGAGATTTGAAAAAAATGAGTTTTCGAAAAAATGGAGACCAAACATAGGATTACCGATTATGGTTCAATGCTATAACTCGTCATCTCATGGGAAAATGAGTGGATGGGATTTGATAGTGTCCCATAAGAGAGAATGTATGGGGAAGTCTTAAAAGTGAATTTGTATTCAAATTGTTCAGAAATTTGATATGGTACATCAAAAAATGTACATAAAGCCGAATACATCCCCCTCACATGAGATGGGGCCTACTTGTATAAAATATTTTTTTATTTAAATAGGTCACACCCCCATGTGGGGGGGAGGGGGGGGGAGAGAGTAACCCCTTAGGTACACCCTAATGTACCACCAGCATTACTCAATTGTTCATAACACCTAAAAATATTCCGTTTGTCGTAGATTACAAAGAACTCTTCTCATTTCATCATAATATTTCGTTTGTCGTAGCTTATGAAGAACTCTTCTCGTTTCATTTCATAAATGAAACGAGATATATCTATTATCACTCTAAATTGGAGCAAATCGGATACGTGATCGTGGAACGTTCGATGAAAACAATTTTTTCTGATGTATACTTTGCGTAAAGTGACGAAATATAATGTCTACAAAAACAATGGTTTGTTTTTAGGTACACCCTAATGTACCACCAGCATTACTCAATTGTTCATAACACCTAATAATATTCCGTTTGTCGTAGATTACAAAGAACTCTTCTCATTTCATCATAATATTTCGTTTGTCGTAGCTTATGAAGAACTCTTCAAATGAAACGAGATATATCTATTATCACTCTAAATTGGAGCAAATCGGATACGTGATCGTGGAGCGTTCGATGAAAACAATTTTTTCTGATGTATACTTTGCGTAAAGTGACGAAATATAATGTCTACAAAAACAATGGTTTGTTGGTTGTGAAGGGAGGCGGCATCCCGATTCATTTGGGACAATGTTTCTTTGTCGATTCCAGCATGTTTGATGGTCATTAAGAAATTGAAGCCGGCTAGGCTCATAGATGTTTGCCCTAGTTGTTAACTAAATTAAACTGACGCTTAGGAGTTTGAAAGGACTCCAATATAATATGGAACTTTATGTGACTTTCAAAACGGCCAAAACACTACTAACAACATGAATTGTAATTTTTGTTAGTATTTCAAAGATAACCGATTCACGTCTGTATCTCGCAATTGCCTCGTAATTAGGGACGGTAATAGGTTGGAGCTGGCTCAGTCCGTAACCACCCAAGTTCGGCTCGATCCATTCGTCAATGAGTCAAGTCTGGGCAGGTCGTGAATCAAGAGGCCAGCCATGCTCGAACCATGGGCCTTGCCCATATAGGGCCAAGCTGAGCCATTCCATATGCTCTCGTATATATTTTTTATTAAATTACAAAAATCTATGAAGATATGTATGATATGTAACCGAGCTCACAAATATGACAAAACACCCCGAGTAGGGCTAGCCTATGAAGCCTACGAGCCCAAGATGTCGGGCTCAGCAAGCTTAAAATTGAGCTTGGCTCAAAGCACTGTGTTTGAGCCACATTATTTTAGAAAAATGTATTCTGAAATAGTAGATTGATGGAGAATGTGTGGTTGAAAAAGAATGAAAAGTTATTGATGTGATGAAAAATATTATTTTATTGAATAATGTGTGTTTAAAAATGAGTAGAAGAATGAAAATGAAAATTTTAATGTGTACCAAACAGGGATATAATGAATCCTATGTGTGAGCACGAAGCACTTTGATATACCAGTAAGGTCGATATATACAACAATACTTTAGTATTTTGGGAGTTTAAATGAACAAATTAGCGAACGTATATTCAGGTTAAGGAATATGTCACCCTAATCGAATTAAAGAGTCTCCTTACGTATTTCCTAGTTCACACTTTAAACCTGAACTCGACATTTTGCGATTAAATATCTAAGTCATACTAGTGACTAAATCACAAAAGCCATTGAGAAAACAAAGCTCAAGGGGCTACAATAATTAGAATGACAAAGCAGGCATTTTATGCCTAACTCTAATCATAATGTCAAGTTTAGTGTGCTCGACGGTCAACCATAATGCACTCACATGGGGACTTCTTACTCCAATTGTTCCGAAGAGTCTCCGCTAGTTTAACCACAGACTACTTGTACTATTCAACTCATTTGTGAGCTGTTTCATTGGGGTACTATTACTTAGGTTCCCAATGAGGGCAAGACATTAGAACAGCACGGTCAATGCTACAAAAATTTAATTATAGCTTCTATAATTTTTAATGTTAATGGATATTAATGACTAGACTTGAAATTTTTTTTTTTTCCCATCTCGGGTTCTTGTCAAAGGGTTTTTGAGTTTCATCGATTCTTTGGAAAATACAAAAGAAGTCGATTCTTTGAAGAATACCAAAAAAGACACGAAGATTTGGAGCATGTTGAATCGAACAAAGCTTGTAGATGCAAGTAATTGTCGTGAATGAAGAAGTAAATGAGAACAAGATTTTAAAAAGAGAACGTATTGAATCATTCATGTTTAACGGGTAGAAGAGGGGGAAAAGTTAAATTAAATACTTTTCAAGAAATATAAATCGTATCTATTATTTTGAAGTGAAGCAGCCTTTGAAATAATGAGCTATTTATTAGTCGAAATGGACCTTCATGATTCTTCATCTTAATTTCCTCCATTTGTAACAAAAATTTACAAAACACATCCTCCATTTGGAATGTGTTTACATGTTATTTTTTCCTCTTTAATGTACCAAATGCATTTTTTATACTTCGATATCGGCGCATCACTTCCAAGTGTCTAGGTATCCTATCCTACATAAAAGAAAAGAGCCACTTCTTGGGGGCACTGTTTCAATGGAGTCGTGCCAATAACTGGTTGCAAATCAAAAAAAATTTCCTATGGAGTCGTGCCAGTAACTGGTTGCAAATATATAGTTTTCTTATTTATTTCTTTTCCCTTTTTGTCCAAGGAAGGATGGTGATTCAATGTCATTTGACTTCTTCGTACTTTATGTTTGCGCATGAGAAGGGGAGTCGTGTTGTCCTAGACGTCATATCATCATGGATAGAAAATGCAAACGCTATAATTATGGAAGTTCAATCCAACGCAATGATCTACATCCTTCGTTACCAAGCTCTTCGACACGAGCAATGTCAATTTCAATATGTTGATTGACTTGTAGTGCAATTCAACCCCTTACAAAACTTCCGATAACTTACAACTAAGGAGCACCGATCATTATATAACGTTGAGCTTTACGTCCCCTCAACACGATCGACAAGTTTGAAAAAAATTGATTTTACAAATTGAAACTTTTCTCTTAATAAATGAGATGATCACAATTAAGTGTCAAGATAAAAATAGGCTAACACTTTAATAAATAGAAATAAATGAAACACAATTGTTAGGTATGAAAAACTTTGATGTTGATGCAGGGGAAGCTTATAGGAAAGACAAAAAATCTCACAAAAAGAATTCAAACCAGAGAAATTCAATAAAATTTTATTTCATTTAAAACTGAGTCTGCCTCAAATGGCTTCCAACATTTAAATATCGAAAAACTAATAAAATTCGGAAATATTACATAATAATGGAAAAATATTGTTTTTTCCAAAAATTAAAAAAAAAAATTGAGATTATGACGGATCTTGATCCTCCTAATCACCAGGTCGTCCCTCGACAAACGGAATCGCAATCCGAATTTTATTCAATGAGATATTGTCAAATCAAATATTACCATAAACGGCAAATTTGTCAATCGAATTGGATTATCAATTTACCAAAAACAGACAATCCCGAAATTCCTCCAAAAATCGAAAAGTTATTTGTTATGCTCGTGTCGATCCCACTTTACCATAAACTCCCTTTTTTCTGCACTTCATCATTCCCCCCATGTTGAGAAAAATTCGCCCTCAAATTTGGCGGGAAAAAATTTCATCATCACAATTATCCCCACGAAATGGCACCCCATCTGGAAGCTCTTCTAGGAAGACTTCCTGAAATTCTTCTAGCAACGGCCGAATTCTATGAGAGACCTCCTGCACAGTGTCAACTGGCTTACCTACCAACACATGCATTGTACCAGATTTCTCCATCTCTGTCTCGAACTTTACTATGGTCAATAAATTGGCCACATCCCCAACTATTTGTACTGAGTCTTTATCTGGGAGTAACACATTTTTCTTTTCCCTAACAATACACGTTGACTGGAAGATATCATTACAGAACCAGTCAGTGTTATTTTCCAGGAGAGTCAGAAAATTCCGCCTCACCACCAACGCTTGACCCACATTACCAACCACAAACTCCTTCTCATCTACTACTTCTTCTACACCTTCACTGTCAAATACAGGCGGACCGTCATAATCAAACTCTCCCTCCTCTGTTGCTTCTTCTACACCTTCACTGTCAAACACAGGTGGACCGTCATAATCAAACTCTTCCTCCTCTGTTGCTTCGTCAGTGTCTTCATTGTCAAATACAGACGGAACTTCATAATCAAACTCTTCATCCTCTGTTGCTTCTTCAATGTCTTCAATCATAACATCTTGAATATTATGATCACGGTGTTGGACTTCCTCACTCGGAACCTGCCTACGACGACCACGACCTCCAGGCGTATGTTGCTGCGGCACAAGTGCAACGACTTGTTGTGTCAACCACTCCACTTGTTGACGCAGCCGTGCGATTTTATCATGTCTATGTACCTCCTCTACTAGGGTTTCACGAGTTTCTTGACGTCTCCTTGACGACATGGTGAAGGAACGACTTCGTCTCTAATATCAACTGATGTAGGGGAAACTTATAGGAAAGACAAAAAATCTCACAAAAAGAATTTCAGACTAGAGAAATTCAATAAAATTTTATTTCATTCAAAACTGAGTCTGTCTCAAATGGCTTACAACATTTAAATATCGAAAACTTAAGAAAATTCGAAAATATTACATAATAATGGAAAAATATTATTTTTTCCAAAAATGGAAAAAATTGAGATTATGACGGATCTTGATCCTCCTAATCACCAGGGTCGTCCCTCAACAAACGGAATCGCAATCCGAATTTTATTCAATGAGATATTGTCAAATCAAATATTATCATAAACGGCAAAAATGTTTAATCGAGAGCCTAAACAATGAAATTTACCCAAAATTTGACGTGCATCAGGGCCAAAGGCCCTGTGTTGTGATCATTTGCCCATTTTCAATCGAATTGGACTATCAATTTGCCAAAAACAGACAAAATCCCATAATTCCTCCAAAAATCGAAAAGTTATTTGTTATGCTTGTGCCGATCCCACTTTACCATAAACTCCTTTTCTTTCTGCACTTCATTAGATGTGTAGAATGATTTTCAAAAGTTAATTTTATGAAAAGTTTTTCAAAGAAAAAATGATTTTATGATAATAAATGAAATGGGAAATCAATACAATTTTACTCAAAGAATCCCACTTGAATGCTCTTTTGTTGTAATAAATGGCAAGTGAGTTGGTATTTATAGCAGTTGAAAATATAAAATTTTCCATCGAACCGGACGATCATCCGAACGTGCGGAACAGTACCGAACGATTGGAAAATAGCTATTGCATGTGGCCGAACCGAACGTCCAGATGTCCGGATGGCTAGAAACTTTAGCCCTGTTATTTTTTTTTTATTTTGTTTGCAAACGATAAGTTTTTTGCATAAACGTTGTTACTTGATTTTTCAAAGTAAGTGATGATAATATGATTGAAAATTAGGTTGAAATTCTTACTTTAGAAAAAATATTTTTTGTGCAAACGTTTAACGAAGTGAGTTTTTATCGTGCATAAATAAATTCGTCACTTGAGCTTTTCAATGAGTCATTGCTAGGGATTAAAGTATTTTACCTTTACAAGTGAGTTCAAATATATAGTTTTAATATTTTCGATTGATTTGGTGCGAGTGCATGATTCGTTGCTTAATATTGAATTTAACGCAAGTGCTCAATTTCCATCTTGAACTTTCTTGATCGTCACCTTCACGTCATTTGATAACAATTATTTTGTTTTCAATTTTGATCAAATTCGCATCATGTAAAAAATGAAGACTCGAACAAATGTTAGAGATAAAAATATTTTATTTGTTATAATCAAAACATGAGATCAACCATAAGTCAACAACAAACAGCTTCATCGCAGTTCCTCTCTCTCTCTCTCTCTCTCTCTCTCCGAGTGAAGCCCTCACCAACAGCTCCATCACGGCTGTGTCACATCATCTCAATAGCTCCGCCCACAGTATTTCGAATTTTCGTTCGATAATTTTAGGATCTCCAACAGAAATCTTTGGTTCTTGTCCATGTTTCAAGAATTTGATCTCGTCTTGTGAATGTGTATATGTTTTACACACTTTTCGGTACATGTCTTCTATAGAAATCACTCGTTCTTATTGATTTTCGAAAGTTCTGCTGTGTTCTTAGTTAAACGGTGAGAAAATCGTACAGATCTACCCTTTTTTTTTTTTTTTTTTTTGTGATTTGCTTTGAACCGTGCTGTGTTTTTTGGTTTTGTTGTGTTTTTTCAGGTCTTATTGCGGGTTTTTTTTTTTTTTTTTTTGCATAGTTTTTCGACCATTTCGTGTAAAAGAGTTTAAAACTTGAGAAGTCCCAATTTTTTTAGGGGTTTAAGCATACACAGGATCAAGGTGACAATTTCAGAATGGGAACTGAAAATATATAATTTTAGATATATTGAAAATAATTAGGTGTTCATTTTTGGCTTTGATTTCTTAAGCGCGTGTTTCCATAGCGATTTTTAGTTCTTTTTTGGTGTATAAGGAATAGCTAGAGGAAGGCTCTGATTTTCTCAGGTAAATAGGAGCATAAAAAAGACTTTCAGTTTTGAACTCTAATTGAGCTTCGCTATTGAAAGTTACGAATTAAGTTGTTAATGCTTATATACTATGATTAGTTGTTTGAAATTTGAAATTATTAATTGCTAAATTTTGGCTTATTTTTAGTTAAATATTGAATTTATGAATTGGGGATTTGTTGTCATATGTTCATTGATTTTTTAGGCAACACTGGGAATCGGTGATGCAACAAAGAAAAGCTTAGTTCAATGTAACGTAGGCAATAAGAATCCTGTTTTACTTGCTTTGTCAATGTCTAAATCAACCTCTATTTGTCCTCTAAATTCTAATTATAAGTTTTATCCCATATATCTTTTGGTACTAATACGCATAATTTCTTCTATGTATCTGCAATATTGTGTAGTCAACTACAACATGTCATGTGCGTTTTACTAGTAAATGTGTATAAGTATCAAAAATTATCTTTAAAATGCGAAACACTAACTAGTATAAAAAATTCTTTTGCTTCATTTTTTTTTTAAAAATTATTTAATAATTCGACGATGACATTTTTCATTTTACAATGCTGAAAAATAAAAATCAAGTGAATTTATTTCTATATTTCAATGCATAATTAATGGATTACATGAACAATTTATTGTTCATGTAAAATTAAAAGTTATTAAAAAAGATATTTTTTTCTATTCAATCAAAGTCAAACATTTCGTGAAACTCAATACTATTCTTCCTAAAAAGTTAATAATAATTTTAACCAAACACTAACTAATTTTTTGTAAGAAAATGGAAACATAATGGCTTCCAATAAAATGTTGCATATTGATCAAATAAATAGAAAAAAATGGTACATTGGCATGCATGACACGAACACGATGTAATAGGGTAGGATGAATTTGTTACTTTCCAATTAAGGACATATCTGTCTGTTCAACTAAAATCTCATCATCCCGAAAATTACGAAAGGAAATAAATACGCGTTTAGAAATGCACAAAACATATCCTTGGTGACATTTAACTAGTTGAGGGCATTGTTCCTAATCTTCCACAAGGTAACATTTATGGCAGAAAAGTGCAAACATGCCATTATTTCCTTCAACAAAAGATGCATCATATATATGTGTTCTATTTTGTAACCAAAACCACAAAAACACAACAACACAAATCATGGCAGCAACCCACTTTTATCATTTTTTGATCGCATAGATTTCTTCCTTCAATATAGTTTGCACTAAAAACCAGCCCATCCACTAGGTTGGGAACCCAACTTGCTTTCCTTGTTCTTTGATCCAGCAACGCGTTTAGAGTTATTCAGTTCGCCAACAGGTAAGTTTACCTGAGAGCTAGCGACTGGAACCGCCTTAAAATTATCCGCTTCAAACCCCCATGTATTGGAACCTGAACTGAATTCCACAGTCTGTCTATTCTGGTGATTGTTTCTTGTTCTAACCGATTTAGGAGCATCGTTCGACGAAGTAGTCTGTGGCTTGGGAACATCAGTGAAAGCCTGCCACGGCTGAGATTCTGGGCTTGGAGATCTTCGATCAAAGAAACCCTGTTGGAGTTCCAAGACGGTTCCTTCAATGTTTTCCTTCTGCTTTAACAATAATGAACATTAAAAAAATGTAAGTTAATCATGCTAGAACATAAAAAGAAAAGTAACAACTTGAGGTTGATGGAAAAATACTACTGTAGGGGTAGATAATTGGCTTCCGGACGTTGCTAGGTTTCTAGAGGTATCTCTACTAGGTGAAGGAGTTCTTGCTGCAAGAGCTTGCTTAAGTTCTTGTATCTCTTGTCGTTGTGATCTGCAAATTGCAGACAGCTTTTCATATTTGGATGTCATCTCAGCCTTCTCTGTATTCACATGTGACAGCTGCTCTTTCAGCATTTCTACCTCAGCCTTTAACATCTCTTCCTTTGATGATTTCTGACTGTCACTACCAGGACTCAATTTATTAGAACTAAATTCAGCAGCAAAAGCATTCAATCTCTCATTTTGAAAGGTAAGTGTGCCCTCTGGTTTTGGTTGTTTGAATCTTTCGGCATTATAGTCTGAATCATCAGGGAACAGATTTATTTTGAAGTCCTGGGAAGGGCCATTCCTCGGCATATTGACTGGTCTTCCTTGTGAATTCTTTTGAAGATCTTCAGTTTTTTGTGGGGATTCATGGGAAGCTGGCCGTATCTCATGTCCTGACAATGTATGGATGGTTAAGTCTTCATCATATTTGGGCCTGGTTTTCTCCTCCAGGCCTACTGAATCCTTGGCATGCTGAGTGGCCCAGAATGCACCTATAGGACCTGTGCTTCCACCTGTATATCGATTACTCGAAGCTGCTGATACATTCTGAGGCACTTCAGTTGAGGGAGGAGGTGGTGGACTTCTACGAGGCATCGGATTAGACTTATTCGAACGCTTTGCCATACCTGCATATATATATATATATAGCCCATAGATTGAGTAGTTGAATTTAAAAATTAATAGGAAATTTGAAGTTAGGATTTGCAAGCAGACAAAACGAAGATAAACACTTTTTCTTACCACAGATTGCCCATATTCTCTGGACATGTTTGAATCAATAAAAGTTCTTATTATACATCTCAACATTTAAATTCTGAAAACAAGATCAATGTCCTCACCTCCAAGCACATCAGTACTCTGTTGCTGCATTTCCGGAGGTCTGTCAGGTAATGACTTCTGTAACTCCTCAGGTAATAGACCATTAACACGAAACCAGACCTGCAAAAAAAGAACAGATAAATGCAATTAGTAAGCACGTATATGAGCTTAGCCCTTGCGACTATCACGGGCACAAACAATCTACAACTAACCTAAGTTCATGGAGATCAATGGCCAATCAAGCAAAATGCTTGCCTGCGTGATATCTGGTCTGTCGTCTGGAGAAGATTGAAGCGTATCTCTAATAAGATCCACAATCGACTTGTTGTATTTCGGCATATCTGGGATGCGGTAGTTCCCATTTAAAACTTGGAGTTTTGATTCACCATCAAATGCTGACTTGAAGTAACTTATCCGGAAAAGGAGACAACCTAGTGCCTGCAAACTAACAAGCTCAGTATTGGATGTTTACCAATTTTGCACAAGATTCATGCACACTAAGATACTTTTTGGTTTTTCCTAGGGAACCAAGAACGAGTCAACTTACCCATATGTCTACCTTCTCGTTTATAAGTTCTCTTCGAAATAAATCCCACATCTAAGCCACAAAAAGAAGAGAGAGAGGAGTCAACAGCAGTACCATAAAAAATAACAATACAATCTTGATACATAGTCCTTCATCTACCTCGGGGGGTCTATATGCAGGTGTAGTGTGTTTCCTGATATTATCTTCCTCGATTCCCATTTCTTCAGGTTTCTCAAAGCGCTTATGATTGGTAGATGTACTACCAAAATCACACAATTTCCATAGTCCATCAGATCCCAGCAAAAGATTCTCAGCCTTTAAATCTCTGCACAGTGCAATGCAATGATAAATCATAAATAGATAAGATATGACAAGAAATTTAGAATCTCAGAATAGCATTTAAGTCCAATAACAATCTTATTTTTGCACCATGGGAACTGGAATTAGAACCAAACAAAATTCCATGAAGAAAAATTTGTAGCATATTCTTATTCTGCAGACCCAAAACATAAGTACGGCTACTCTGCATACAAATACATTACTCCAGCAAATACAAGCTCAAATAGACATGATTAAAAGGATAAAACTCAATAGAGGCAAAAATTGTGGCAATCCCTGAAAATAGTCTGAATGTGACAACTTGTTAGGAAGATGATGAATCTAAAATAAAACCATGTAGTGACAAACATCATGAATCCTTACCTGTGAGCAATAGGTGGAGTCTGACAGTGCATTGCAAAGACAGCATTGCAAACATCCCTGAAAATTAAAAGGATCTGCTTCTCTTCAAAGAACGCAGCTCCCCTATTCTCCAGCACATTAACTAGAGACTTCTCACAATATTCCATGAGAAGGAGAGCCTCCTTAGTTCGACCCATATCAAAGACGGTATGGGCATAAAGGGTGACAACGTTGGGGTGCCCTTTAAGTGATTTCATAACTGAGATCTCCTTCATTACTAGTTCTAATGATTCTTCATCATTACATATGATGTGCTTCAGTGCATACTGCTTGGAACCATGTATTACATCTCGAGCAGAATACACAGAGGAGAATCCACCTTCTGCAATGACATTACGAACCTGAACTTTGAAATTTCCAATGTCAATTACACGACCTTCAATCCCAGTTTGCTCTTTAGATGTAAAAGGTTTGAACCTCCACATGGTCAGCCGTGATATAAAAATCTGGACCACTGAAAATATGATATCATTGTCAAAAGTAAGCAAAATGCAGACATATTTGATATGAGCCAAACATAATTAAAAATGTATATCATTAAGGAAATACTGGAGTAATTATTAAAATGGTACTGTTTAAAACTCACTGAAACAGACAACGATTGCATGCTTCTAATGCATTACAATCACTCTTATGTAACCTATACTTCAATTAGTTAATTGGGATCAAACTTTATAGCAGTTATTTCTAAAATTGGGTATACATTGAACCCACTTATCAACAGTTATTTTAGAACTCGGTCTGAAATAGGATGAAGTAATGATTACATCTTCTTAAGGTATCAGCATTAAATACAAATTATTGGTATATAGCCTATACATGATGAGCTGATTGGAGCCAAACTTGTTGCTATTTATGCTGGAGGCGCGCCCGAACTCTACCTAATACAATTTTGACAAGCACAACCACCGGACACCCATAATTTCCATATACTGTGAAAGAGTGACACAAAAAGTAAAAAAGTTTTTTATTTATTTCTATTTTATACATCACAAAAAAAAAAAAAAAACGTTTAAAATCTGGGAAAACATGGTCTGCTTTCAAACGAAGAGATATATATTGAAAATGTTGAGAAATCTAGGGGAGTCACCAAGGCTATATAAAGCTCAACAGGCAATGAATTATCGACTAAAGAGTGATATAAATTTTCAGCAACCAACGTGGAAGTGCTGAAGAGTGTTTAGAAAATCTTATTTCCTGTACTCTTACCTAGCTCTTCTAGCAACAGTCGGGAGCTCCACAATGTGTAATCAATATCCCCATTTCATTATCATTAATGGTTATCGATATCCCTATAGAATACCTATCAAATATCAATGTTTTGATGCATCATTACCAAATATCAGCCATCCTTAGGTAACCTATGCTTCAAAAAGTTAACTAGGATCAAAATTTATAGCAGTTATTTCTAAAATTGCATATGAATTGGAAAAAAATTGAGCTTCTATTGTTATCAACAATTATTTAGAGTTGGGTCTGAAATAGAATGAAGTAATGATTACAGCTTACTCTCAAGGTATCAGCATTTAATACCAACAACTCGAGAATTTCCTATACGTGAACAATGTATTGGAGACAAAGTTATTGCTATGCTGGAAATATGCCTTAGCTCTACCAGAGACAATCCAATAAACAAGCTCTGGAGCCACATATTTCCAAGTACTGTGGAAGAGTGATACAAACATTTAAAAATTTGTTTTCTTCTGTTTCTCTGTTTGACATGACACATTTCACAGAAAGAAAAAAAGAAAATTGGTTTAATAAGGATAAAACATGGTCTATTTCCAAACAAAGACAGAGAGTTGAAAATTCCGGGGGGGAGCCACCAAGGTTATATACTGCTCAACAAGCAGTAAATTATTGTATGTCAAAGTCCACATGAAATTAAATTGAGCCGGAGTCCAAGGAATGATGCTTCTTCCATATCGAAAATGTACAGCTTCGTGAAAAAATTATAAAAAAATATAAAATGTTTTCACATTAAAAGTAATTATATAATAAATAAAAGAATACACCATTTGTTTGCGTTCTAGTTTCTATGGTTATCTAATAGAGGAGCATGTCACTGTTGTAGGTTGTCCACAATCTAATTATTTAGGATTTTCTAGTAGATGCATCAATGAACAAATCACGTAGCACAACCCCAAATTTGTTGCAAATAAGCCTTTAGTTTGGTTTTGTTGTCAACTTCCTCATTACCCAGAAAATATCTGAAAAGAGTAAAAGGGGGGAAAAAGAAACGAAGGAGGCGAAATCAAATTTTGATCACCTTTTGGTGTTATATCAACCAAGAAGACTCTTTGCATCAAGTTACCCCTGGAATAGAAATGTGGATGTCCCTGGTTTTTTGACTTGTTAAGTGACGTGGTGAAACAATGAAAAACCGTTGTTCTTGTCACTTCCTTTTTTGCATTCCTATCTAAACTCTAAATTACATGTAGAATTAGCATTAAACTAGCATTAACATTACTAATTCACACCTATAAGCATATGTTATAATTAATTCTTGTCATTAATAATAATGGTGAACTCCCTGTGTTATAAAAGTCCTGATCCACGTACAACTGAATATGTAGTTTTCTTTGTAATGAGACTGAATTCTCTCGACAATCCCCGAATCAAAAGATACTTGTATCTAGTAAACCCTTGCATTACGCCCATAATTAACAGCAGCAGCAACAACAGCAACAACAAGAATCTAGCCTTATTATATCTTCAATCTAATTTTCCTTGAATCTCAAAAAAAGAAAATAACCAAAAAAAAATCCAGCCATTCGAATGATTTTCCCATCATTTATCTAAGAATTCCAGATCCCTTTAACAGAAGATCTGAACAAGTCTATCTTTTACACGGAATATGTAACTCGAACTATACCAAATCAAATAGGAAGACCATAAGTTATACACGCATATATACACGAAAGAACATTTGAAAAACAATAAAGCAATCTTGAATACGTAAATGAACACATCTTTACAGTGGGTGCAAGATTTAAGTTGGAAAATTGAAGGACGCTCCAATTCAATAGTAAAACTGCGGGAAATGAACAAATGGGACCTCAAAATCTTGAGAACTAATTCAACCAGTAACAAAATAAATCTAACACGATATTTGTAAAGAAGAGACGGATGTACCTAGTAAAAAGTAGCAAAATCTGAAGCTAATGTGTTAGATCTGCGTATCTTGGATTCGGGTTGCTTATAGATTCTGATGATTATATGAGATCTGTGAGCAAAAAGTATGAACAAAATGGGGGCAACAAAAAGAGGAGGGTTGATTGCTTTATGTATAGTGAGATTGGAATAGTGTGTAGAGAAGGCTAAAGGGGTGTTGAAGAAGATTTGCTTTCGGTTCCACTATCACCATCTTCTTGCGTTTGGCAAAAGATTATGTGAATTGGATCGATTTGTTTCTATTTTTTTAAGGGCTTTTAGGTTTGTTTCTTTTTATTTTTGAACACAAAGTAAAAGGAATTTGTACATATCATTCTTGCTCACCACACGAATTATGCTAATTTTTGTCTACATGGAATATTGGAATGATTCCATTAGAATTAGGTAAAAGTAATTGAGAATTTTGAGTCTAGAGTTGATTGCAAATTAATTTTGAGTTGATTTTAGATACGAGGTGACCCATCACTATTCTAGAAATTTATGAGAGTCTATATTTATAATGGACGGATATTATTAATCCTCCATTTCGTTTGGTTAAAAAAATTAATTAAATCTAAGTCTAAGTCAAAATCAATAATTATTTCTAATCACATATATTATAGTCCCACAACTTTTCATCCGGGATGTTAAAAGAATCCTGCAAATCTGATACCTCGGGCGGGGGACTGGACAGGGAACTTGGTCCCCACCACATTACTCGTTTGTTTAAAACTCATTTCAAGATATGAAATTTCGATCACATGATAAAAGAATTATCGTCATTTCTTAAAAAATGTTGATTGTTCTACAAATTGAAATAAAAAATAATAATAATCATTTTCACCATCTAAAGATATAAAAGAAATAAAAAGGATGTAAACGGGGCACCATCCCCCGAGTTTAGGGACATGACAAGAATATTAAAATTTTCGATAGGACGGAGGATGGGAATGGCTACCCCGTCCATCACCATTGACATCCCTATTTTCATCTACACATTTTTTATAAAAATCTAGTAAAAATATAATTTTATACTGAGGCTAAGTTTGGATTAAGAGCCACAAGGACTAATCCATCAAATTAACTAAGCCTAGCCTCTATTTGAAGAAAATAAAGAATGTTGACTAGGTTTTACTAAATTAAAATTCAACTAAGATAACAATTTAAAAACTCACAAATTAACTATAGATTTTCACTTACGTGTAAAAAATAGGAGGTTCATGATTTTATCGTTATCATCTCCATTTAATATCTATAATCAAGTTCTAACAATAATACACATGTATCCGGTCGAATTTCTCTAAATTAATTGATTTGCACTCTCAAGTTCGGGTCAATACCACTTAATTAAGTCAACTTATTGTGGCTTGGTTTGGAATTGCTATTCTCGTTTGACTGCAAGAACGGAATTTGGATGGAAAGAAAATGAATCATATGGAATTGAATTGTTTAGAATGTTTCCCTGTGAACTGTCATTAATTGTATTTTATTGATATAATTTTCCACCTAGAAAATTTTGAGATTTTGGACATTTTAGTGTTTGTTTGACTTTGTGATATGATCCGGGATAGGCAATCACTTGATGAAATTTCGAAATCCAAATTGAAGAAGTTGACAAGCCAATGTTCAAGTTTCGTGAACGTTTCGGGAGCCAAAACGAGTTGGATTCAAAATTTGAAAGATATTTGAAAAGAAAACGAGTAGCGTGAATTAAAATGGGCGTAACTTTCAGCTCGGTTGTCAGATTTTCGCCCATGAGTATATTCCAGAAACAGTAAAAAATTCTGCCCAAGGTTTCGCAAACTCGTGATACTTTTGGGCTTGTGGTCGCACGGAAACATGCCGAGATCAAGTTTACGGAAAATTTCCAATTTTCTAGAGTTTTCTAGTTTAGCTAAAATACAATCTTTTGATATCTTTTATAATATTTATAGTTATTTTTTGTTTTAACTAGATTTTAGAGTTTTCGTATAAATACTTAGCTTATTATTCATTGTAAAACATTTTTTGACGATTTGAGATTAATATACAATTGAGAGACATTGTGCTTTCAATCATTGTTCTTCATTGAACACTGTGAACTTATCAAGTTAATTCTCATGGCATTCAATATCAAGTGCGAATCAATGTGTTGTGTAATCAAGAGGTCATTTAAACACTGTTTTTGTTTGGTTGCTTGATTCATTAATTATTGGTTCAAACTCAAAATCGAGATTATTCTTTGGGCTTTCTTAGGATCTTCAATCTTGTTGTGGGTTGTGTAGTGTTCATTGCTACGTGATTCTCATCACTTTGTTTTCCATGAAATTTATTCATTAGAGGGGAAAAATTACAATTGTCCATAAAATTGTTTTCACTGCCAAAACAAAAATAAAAAATTGGAAACCATTTTCCCACTACTTTGGTGGGAAAATCAATTCAACAAAAAGGTGGAAAAATGGGTCATGTAGGGGATGGAAAATTTTGGCTATCAAACATGGCAAAAGTTGGACTTGGAATTTCAATTCAATTTTTCATGGAAAAAATGACTTATCAAACATGCCCTAAAAGAGACAACTATAGTTGTGCTGAAAAAGAACAAACTACGAGAAAAATAGCACTAGTGTTGGTAAAAGTTTACTTCAAAATTGTAACATATTTTAAATCAACATTTAGGTCATCTCTAGTGCTGTACCAAAATTTGAGCCAAACTAAAATGCATCTCCAACCGTTACACCAAAACTTACATCAAATGAACCATGTTTAATCATTTTCTTCTCTTTTTTTATTTTTAGTAATTTATTTATTCGAAATATTATTTATTTTAGAAATACATAAATTACTAAATAAATAATTACGTTAAATTAAGGAAAATATTAAATTCATTAATAAATATATTATTAAAATATAGTGCAATTAGTAGAATTACTTCAAAAATGTAGGAATGCCGTTGTTGTAATGTATTTCGTATTAACTATAAATAATCATGTTTGTTATATTAAAAAAAAAATTATTCTTATTTTAATTAATTAATCAATTATTATTTTTTAACATTTAATTTTTTTAATGCAAATAATAATAATTATAGTAAAAATGCAAATAATAATAATAGTATTAAAATTTATATAACACAAATGACACAAATACCCTCCAACAATTCTTTGGCAAATGAAGAAAGGGGGCAAATTAGACTTTGCACCATTTTTCCAAAATTGTGCAAAATTTGGTACCACATTGGAGCACTTTTGGTGAAATTGTTTGTTGAAGTGATTTATTGTTGTTGCGTGTATATCGTAATTACTAACATGGACGTTGATTATATTTAATTAAAGCAATTATTGAAAATTTCTCTCTTTTTTCATTTGAAATATATATATTTGCCTATGAAGCGATGGATAAGTTAATGTAATGGAAGGATCTGAATTTGTCAAATCGAGGAATGGAGGAATACACAAGATCTTGCTTTGCCTCCCTAATGCAGTATTAGTTTTTGTATCCACCTGCTAGATTTAAGGGGGTACTTTTTAAAATACCTTTGTCAAAGCAACCATTTTAGATTTTGCCCCCTTTTTTTTAACCATTCACCACAATAGTCGTTTTGAAGTGGAATGACAAAAGTACCCTTAAAATAATATACAATTACAATTATATGTTAATGTTTAAAGACAATAATACCTTTTTTTAAGTTATAAAAAAGGTCAAACACTTCCCACTTAAAATTTTAAAATCAAATTACTTTCTTTATCGATTTATTCCAACACAGATAAAAACAGTTTCATTTTTCATCTGTTTCAAACTTGAAAACAGACAAATTTATCAAACGATCAACAAGTAAATATTATTCACAGCCATCAGCGAAATCGGTAAGTATATTTACGTATTTTTAATTGGGTTTCGATGAAATTATAATGTACATTTTATTAATTTTTAAATCTTTTTTCTATGTATATGAAAAATTTATGTTCTTAAATGGAACTATATAATTTTTTTTAATAAAAACGATCAAAAAATTTCACTTGTGTATGAGATTTTTCAGACAAATTTTATGATATACAGAGAAACCGCACTCCCGGACTTGCGGGCCCGCACGCCCGGACGTGCCGTAGTCCGGCCCGGACTTTGCGGACGTGCGGGCCCGCACGCCCGGACGTGCGGGCCCGGACTCCCGGACGTCCGGGTTGAAAAAATTTCGTTAATTTTTTTTTTAACAAAATATTTTGTCTGATGCAGCAAATATGGCAGTTGCAGTCCCAGTTCTTCACTTTGGTGAATTTGAAGAGGATGTAAATGGTCAATGAGAATGGAAATGGACAAGTGAAATACATGGCACAATTCCGATTTTAATAACATCAAGTACGTCGTATGCAGAAATGTACAGTGAGATACAGAATATGCTCAATGTCGATCCCGCCCAATACGATATGGAATTGGGATTTCTATGGAACAACGAACATTCATCAATTCCAGTTCCACCTGTAAAGGTTACATCTGAACATTGCTTGAATGCTCTATTTGCATTGAACCAATTTCCCATGACTACTCCTCTCTGCGTAAATTTAGTGGAAAAGAATGTCCCTGGCGGTGAACATGAAGAGCTCGATGGAGGGGATCGTAATGTGAATGATTTTTGGAACACAGTGGAGATAGCTCGTGAGGATGATGTGGTTATTCCCGATACAGTGGTTCCTCACCTCACCAATACGCACAGGATTCCCTCGATGGTTCATTCCAACGAGAATGAAAATAAATTTACGAATGAGGATTTGATTGCTTTATCCCATCGAAGACATGGGTCGAGTTCACAAGATGGGATCAGTACACGTACTTCTAATTGTTCCCGTACAGTTCCAGATGATGAAGATGTATATGTCGAGCAACTGTTCGAAACAAAAAAACATTTGCAGGAAGCAGTGCATCGGATTGCTTTAAGAAACAATTTTGAGTTTAAAGTTAAAAAATCGGACAAGTCAACGTACACAATTGTCTGCATTGACGACGGTTGTCACTGGCGTTTGCGAGCGACAAAAATGGACACGAATGAGTGCTTTGTAATTCGTAAGTATGCACGGGAACATACTTGCGAAGTGGGTATTCGTCGAAATGATCACAGGCAAGCCCGGGCATGGTTCATTGGTCGACAAATAAAGGACAAGTTTCAGGACCCACGAACGATCTACAGACCTTCGGACATCATCAATGACTTCCGACGAGATTACGGGGTGGTTATGAGCTATCAGAAAGCCTGGAAGGCCAAAGAATGCGCATTGGAGGATTTAATGGGTTCGGCCGAGGAAAGTTACGCTAAATTGGCCAGATATTGCCATAACATGGAGAAAACTAATCCTGGATCAGCATTTTATATTGATACGGAGGATGGGAATCGCTTCAAGTATTTCTTCATGGCCCTTGCACAGTGCATTCGAGGATTTCGTACGGCAATGCGACCCGTAATTCTAGTCGACGGTACAACCCTGAAGGCTAGATACGAAGGTAAGTTGATTATTGCTACTTGTCAAGATCCCAACATCCAAATTTACCCTCTTGCGTTCGGTATAGTCGATGGAGAGAATGATTTAGCGATGCGTTGGTTCTTTACGAAGTTGAAAGAAGTAATTGGAGACGTCGAGAACCTTGCATTTGTAACTGACCGGGGGCAGTCAATAATAAATGGTATCGCCGAAGTCTTTCCCGAGGCACATCACGGTTATTGTATGTACCATATACAGGGCAACCTTAAGACGAAGTTTCGGGGCAGTGGCATCGTTCCATTGTTTAGGAGAGCTGCAGAGACATACAGTTTTGAAGAGTTTGAAAAGTTCATGGTCGAAATAGAGTGTAAATCACATGCTGCGTGGGTTTATCTAACAGAGATGGGGATCGAACATTGGGCTCGATCACACTTTCCAGGACGTCGATACAACATGATGACGTCGAACAATGTTGAGTCGCTCAATGCGCTATTCAAGAAGGATCGAGAGTTACCAATTCTCGCAATGATTGAGCAAATTCGTAACAAGCTGCAGCAGTGGTTTCATGACCGACGTGAGGAATCCCAAAATTGCACAAGTGTGCTCACTCCGGCTCAGGAAGATAAGATCTTCAAAACTCTAGAGGTTGCGAGGAAGGTATTGGTGGAACCACTAGATCAGTTTCGCTTCTCCGT
This sequence comes from Fraxinus excelsior, assembly GCA_019097785.1. Lineage (NCBI taxonomy): Eukaryota > Viridiplantae > Streptophyta > Magnoliopsida > Lamiales > Oleaceae > Fraxinus > Fraxinus excelsior. Next base: position 12,953,400 of record CM032633.1, on the reverse strand, counting down.
GAGATGTGGCAGTAATATCGGGTTCATCGTGGACTTGAATGATAACACATGCACATGTAGAAAGTTTCAGTTGGAGAGTTTTCCGTGTATGCATGCGGTGGCAGTGGCTATGCATAGGGGATTTCCTCCGCACACCTTATGCAGTCATTATTACATGACTGATTATTGGAGATCGGCATATGCTGAAACGATATTTCCTCTACCAAATGAAGGTGAGTGGGAAGTTCCCGACCACATTCTTCCACTTAATAATTTGTTGCCACCCATAGTGGGACCACGTGCTCCGGGACGTAGACGGACGTCTAGAATACCATCAACTGGAGAATTTCCTCGACCTCGTAAGTGCGGCAGGTGCGGTGCAACAGGGCATACTCGTCAATTTTGTACAAGTCAGATTCCTCTACATAACAATTCAACGGATGTGTAATATTATGTAATAATTTGATTTTTATAACGAAGTAATATATTTTTTTTATTTATTGTCATTAAATAATCAACATAATTAATTGAATATTAAATTATATATAGACGTGTTAATTCATGTAATATTTAAATTAAGAACTAACGATAACAATATTTACATTTTTTACAATAAAAGAATAATGTCAACAGCACTAAGGATCACATCTGGATTCATACAAATCGCAAGCTAACTTCAACCTGCACATGTCTATCAAAGGTTGATTTATTGGACTAATGTTGCGATCAATGCTCAAAAACTCTATGTACTTTATTGCGAATATACCACAATCGCCCCTGCAAGCAAATATAATATATTAGTTCGATAACATATAATAACTAAAAACTAAATTTTCAAAATAAAAAATTGTAAATTCTTACGATACTACTTGTCTCTCCGTCGTCGTGTTCCGTTGAATGGCTAATCTGTCATTTACTTGAATATTCGCTTGTCTAGCCATCATAGGAATAATCACACTCATCGGCTCTAGTATACGCTGCAGTTGGTCTTGGGTCAAACATCCATGGTCGGAGTCGTACACATATATAGTCGAATCCGCGAATACAATCTCAGCTGCGAAACAGTGTGAGTTCGCGATCATTGGAACGTACATATGTGTACAATCCGTCCACGGCTTCCCATTTGTCGGCTCCAGCCCAATGACCCACTCCATCATATAGTCGGGCACCACATATCCATTTCCATTGAGTATGAGTGTGCCGTACTCAATATCAATGGCACGTGCGAACCCGCAGCTAAGGATGACTCGACCAGGAATGTCAAAAGATTTCGGGTATCTCCGAGCTCGATCCCGCAACAATTCCATAATCATGTCGATGTGCTAACAAATAAGAATGAGAACGCAAATAATTAAGTAAAACAACAAATAATTAAACGATACAACAAATAAGAACGAGAATGCACTTACATCATCGGCGAGCCAAGCACCACTAGTCAAAACATCATCGAACCACTTCTTCGCGTTCGATATCATCCTCGACCCCACCCTATGGATGTCCCTAAAAAAATGAAAAAGTGAAGTGTTACACAAATCATAGATGATCTCGCATGTACTTTAGGCAAATCATTAAATACTTACTCATGCTTAAGTTTATTGAACCAATCATGAAACGCTTTCTTCCGAACTCGGTCGACCTCGCGGAAGAGATTGGGGTATGTCCCGTCCAAGAACGGCCGCCTCTTAGCCTCGGCCGTGAAAGGGGAAACGATGTACTGTGACGGCAATCTCGGTCTCTTACCAACCACCAGCGGTGTCATGTCAACAGCACGCTTCGTACCCTTCCTCACCTCCACAACCTCATCCACCGCAACCTCATCTGGTACCCCCCTCTCCGGAGTCCCCTGCGACACCAAAACTATGTCATCCGGTACCCCTCTCTCCACCACAACCTCATCCACCGCAACCTCATCCGGTACCCCCCTCTCCACCTCAACCTCCTCCGGTACTCCCCTCTCCACCTCCGTCGGTACCCTGTCAATCATCTCCTCCGACAGTCTCCTCTCCGCCTCCTCCGGTACCCTCCCATCCGCCTCCTCTGGTGCCCCCCCATCCGCCTCCTCCGGTGCCCTCCCATCCGCCTCATCCGCCTCCTCCGGTACCCCCTCAAAAAATGAGTCTATGTCTCCCCCCCACGGCCCAGTCCATCCACCTCCACCGTCACCCCCTCCATCCCGATGATTGTGATTCCCTCGCAGGGATGCTACGTCACCCCGTAACTCAGACCGAAAGTCCCCTATCTCGTTTTGCAGATCTACCACATGGCTACGTAGGGCTCCAACATCATTATAAACATCGTCGATATGTCCTCTGAGCTCTCGTCGCATCTCGCCCATCTCCTCCGACAGTCTGGCATACTTAGCGTCGACCTGCCGTCCCAACTCGCGTCGCATTGCGCCCATTTGACCCGCTATAAACTCGGTAAGGCGGCCATATAGATCATCTGACGGCGGCGGCGACCTCGGTGCCGGGGAGGACCTCGGCGGCGGGGGCGACCTCGGCGGCGACCTTGGCGGTGGGGGTGAGGACCTCGGCGGCGACTCTGACCTCGGTGCCGGCGGCGACCTCGGCGGTGGGGGTGAGGACCTCGGCGGCGGCGACCTCGGTGATACCGGACGGCACCCCTGAAACAATGAACAATCTGAATTATTAATGTAATTAAAAATTCAACACGATAATCAACATATTATATTCAATAAACATACCATATCCCGATCAACGATGGACTCGGGCATATGATCATCTGATGCGGCCGAGATAGAAAAGCAACGCATGTAACTCTGACCTTCCTCCTCTATCGACGGGGTCAACTCAGTGAGGACTTCAACCTAACATATTGACGTTTTACTGAGTTAATGACTGCCCACGTACAATATAAATCGAAAAAATGTATAATATGTACCTCAGGATCGTCGAGGAAAGCTGATATTTGTTTACCAAGTGGCCTGCCATGTGCTCGCCATTGATAAATCCGAGGGCAGCACGTCTCCACTCTCTTAGCATACTGGTGAGCCAATATGGGGACAGTCTCGTACATCCATATCTGCAACATTTACAATTATCATATATATAATTTAATAACAAAAAATAGATAATTTATTGTGTTCAACATTTACCTGTAATGCCAACGGCAGGCCATATGCATCATACTTGCGCTCGGGTCTACCCCCCTTAGGCATCGAATACTCCCTTCTGAAGTGTCGTAAGGTATCCGCAAAACATCGCTGCCCCCAAGGATAGCTGTTGAAGGCATCAATGTCATCAACAATCTCCAAATGAAAAAAGTCGATCGACGTCTTCTTGTGATGACACCTGAGTACGCTCTCGACGATAAGCACCATACCCAGCTTCAACCTGTCAGACATATCCTCGCATGCCCTGACTGCATCTATCAATTGCCCAGGAGTGACCGCCGCCTGCCCGTGAAAATATTCATTCAATAGCCTATTGTTCCTCGGAATACGGGCCCGTGCTGAATCTTCGCCAGTACACATCAATCCGGTGATCATGGCAAACTCAAATATAGAAAATCTAACCACCTTGCCCCCAAGATTGAAATGAAGGGCATCTCCATCAACCGGCTTGAGCAGCCGACATAGCAACGCATCGAGTATCTGCCCAGAAAACTGTACGTCGCGCAATGAATACAATGGCCATAAGCAGGACCGCCTCAATATATCCGCATGCTCTTCGTCGAGCAAATCTAATACCACTGTAAAAATAGCAAAGTTACAGTTCGCTGTAACTTTGCTAGACATCTGTCTCACCACATCGTCCAAGTGGTAATTCATCCTACAAAATTTCAAACGTTAGCATCATGTACAAGATATAATAGACAAAATATATTATGAGAAAATTAAACTATATTCACTACTATCCGCAATAATCAGTTGAGTATCAAACTATTTCTTATTTTAATCGTCAATTGAATATTTTATTAATTTTTATACAATATTTAATTATAATTAATAGAATAGCAAATAAACATTTCGAAGAAACCATTTATTTTGTTTCTTAAACCTTTTGTTATTTAGGCGTAAATAATATTTTATTTTGAAATAAACGACTAGTTGTAACTAAATAGTAATCAAATTATTAAAATTTGCAAATTAAATAAACTAATAAATAAATAAATTTCAATTATTATTTTTTATTTAAAGTTTTATAAACAATTTCAATAAGTAATTTAAAATAAATATTTTAAATCGCTTATTTTTTTTTTGTTCGTAAACAAATTAAATAAGTAATTTAAAACTCTTTAATTTTTTTATTTAATATTTCATTGTAAAATAATAGTTTATAATATTAATTATAATTAATTGAATATTAAATAAACATAAACAAGTTGTAATTAAATAGTAATCAAATTATTAAAATTCGCAAATTAAATAAACTAATAAATAAATAAATTTCAATTATTATTTTTTATTTAAAGTTTTATAAACAATTTCAATAAGTAATTTAAAATAAATATTTTAAATCGCTTATTTTTTATTCGTAAACAAATTAAATAAGTAATTTAAAACTCTTTAATTTTTTTATTTAATATTTCATTGTAAAATAATAGTTTATAATATTAATTATAATTAATTGAATATTAAATAAACATAAACAACTTGTAACTAAATAGTAATCAAATTATTAAAATTCGCAAATTAAATAAACTAATAAATAAATTTCAATTATTATTTTTTATTTAAAGTTTTATAAACAATTTCAATAAGTAATTTAAAATAAATATTTTAAATCGTTTTTTTTCGTAAACAAATTAAATAAGTAATTTAATAATTGAGTAAATTGGACCAAGTCCGGGCCCGGACTACACGGACCGAGAGAGACGATCGTCTCTCTCGGTCAAGGCCGCCGGAGATCGCCATTTCCGGCGATCTCCACCCCCAAAAATGTCACCAATACACATATTTCATTCATCTAAACCCTAAATCAAAGATTTACAAGTATTTTTCCTAAAATAATCAACAAAAATTCAAAAACTTAAAACTTTCTTTACAAAATTCGTATATACACTAACCTTCTTCGATAGAAAATGGTGGTCTTGAAGTCCGGGCGTCGGTTAATCAACTTGTCGGTGATGGTGGCGTGGCGTCGGCGTCGGCGTGGTGTGGCGTCGGCGTCGGCTTCTTTCTCTTACAATTGCGAGGGTAAATGTGGAACAATGATTTTTACCATTCAACTTTTATTAGTTTTTTTTTTTTTTTTATATGGTCAACGGCTATTTTGGAAAATGGGCCGGGTCATCCGGGTATTTTGAACCATTTCCTCCATGAAATAATCAAAAGAACTGTCCGCAGGCCCAGTCCATTTTGAATTAGGGCAGGCCAGCCTTAGGGGTAGAAATCAATTATAATTTTTGGGTAATCGACGCTGATGGCACTAAAACGTTTCATATAACCATTCATAACTATTTCACATGTTTTTAATAAATGCCTCGTGTGAGGTTCTACTAGCCAGTAGAAAGGACGGGACAAGTACCGTTTTCAAATAATCTGATACAAGTTTTGTTTTATTATCGACGGTCTCATACTTGGCATTAATGGAATATATGGTTCAAGAATCATGACTTTAGTTGATAGAAAGTATTTTTATTACGTTTCTTGATTTAAGATTGAAATCTAATAATAGAGTTGTAATTTGGCCACAGTTGAGAAGTAAGGGTCCGTTTGATAAGGGTGGAATTCCATGGAAAATGGAATTGATTTTCCATTTTCCAACTTTGTTGGTGTTTGATATGCTTTATTTTCTTGGCAAAACGTTTTCCACCATTTTCTAGGTACAATCCTTTTATGCACAAAAGCTTGATTTTGTTTTCCCACCTATTTGGTGGGAAAACATTTTCCACCTTTTTTTTTCTTTTTTGGCAATGAGAACAAATTCTAGATACAATGGTAAAAAAAAATTTCACTTTTATTGACAACTTCCATACAAAATAAAGTCAAACGAATGATATTCGGTATGGTAAAAAAAAAATTCAAATTTTTTTTTTCAAATTTTTTCTTTTACAATTGGAACAAATTTTAGACCTATTGGTAGAAATAATTATCACTTTAATAGACAATTTTTATGTAAAATAAAGTCAAACGAACACCAACTTTAAAAATTTTCCAGGTGGAAAATTATATCAATCAAACACACTTATTTAACAATTCTCTGGAAAACAAGTTCTAGGCAATATTTTCCCTGGAATTCATTTTCTTTCCACCCATTTTCCACCCTTACAATCAAACGGACCCTAAAAAAAACAAAAAGAAGAATTTCTTGACAAGATCATCGTAGTTCTCAACTCAGTTGATAACACTGCTTATTAACTTAAGTCAAGTAGTATCTACATTCTAAACTCAGCTGTACAAAAAGAAAATGATTCACAACTTTCGTTAGTACAAATTCAGATGCGGTTTTGAGGGTACACGAGTTGAGCGACCACACATGACCTTATCAGTGTAGGGGCACCAATTTTTATTTATTTTTTATTATTTGTGTGTGTGTGTGTGTGTGTATAATTATAAAATTTAAAATTTAATTTATTATGTTATATTAAAGGCACAATTAAAAGATAGACAAATGATGATTTTTATTTAACGTTATTATATTTCTTATTCTTAATTACAAATCATATCTAGACATTTTTATTAAAGCAAGGGAAATGATTCAAATGGTTTAGACTCCTTTATAGCTAATTTCAGTGTGTTGTGTTTAACTATTTTCATTTGTGGATTATTTTTTTATTAATTGTATGCATTTGATTTGGTATGATATGCAATTGCATAAAATACTAAAATTAAGAATAATGTAATTGACTAGTTATAATTTTCTTAAATAGTTTCCTACTTTAAATAATGTCAAGAAAAAGGAAAATATATAACTCGTAGGATTAGGAAGAAACATTTTGATGAAAATGCAACTGTAAACAACACACAATCACTTGAAAATTCTTTCATAACTAATTATTTCATTTATATAGTAGATCTCCATCCTTATTTTATGTAGTCCGGCCCGGACTTTGCGGACGTGCGGGCCCGCACGCCCGGACGTGCGGGCCCGGACTCCCGGACGTCCGGGTTGAAAAAATTTCGTTAATTTTTTTTTTAACAAAATATTTTGTCTGATGCAGCAAATATGGCAGTTGCAGTCCCAGTTCTTCACTTTGGTGAATTTGAAGAGGATGTAAATGGTCAATGAGAATGGAAATGGACAAGTGAAATACATGGCACAATTCCGATTTTAATAACATCAAGTACGTCGTATGCAGAAATGTACAGTGAGATACAGAATATGCTCAATGTCGATCCCGCCCAATACGATATGGAATTGGGATTTCTATGGAACAACGAACATTCATCAATTCCAGTTCCACCTGTAAAGGTTACATCTGAACATTGCTTGAATGCTCTATTTGCATTGAACCAATTTCCCATGACTACTCCTCTCTGCGTAAATTTAGTGGAAAAGAATGTCCCTGGCGGTGAACATGAAGAGCTCGATGGAGGGGATCGTAATGTGAATGATTTTTGGAACACAGTGGAGATAGCTCGTGAGGATGATGTGGTTATTCCCGATACAGTGGTTCCTCACCTCACCAATACGCACAGGATTCCCTCGATGGTTCATTCCAACGAGAATGAAAATAAATTTACGAATGAGGATTTGATTGCTTTATCCCATCGAAGACATGGGTCGAGTTCACAAGATGGGATCAGTACACGTACTTCTAATTGTTCCCGTACAGTTCCAGATGATGAAGATGTATATGTCGAGCAACTGTTCGAAACAAAAAAACATTTGCAGGAAGCAGTGCATCGGATTGCTTTAAGAAACAATTTTGAGTTTAAAGTTAAAAAATCGGACAAGTCAACGTACACAATTGTCTGCATTGACGACGGTTGTCACTGGCGTTTGCGAGCGACAAAAATGGACACGAATGAGTGCTTTGTAATTCGTAAGTATGCACGGGAACATACTTGCGAAGTGGGTATTCGTCGAAATGATCACAGGCAAGCCCGGGCATGGTTCATTGGTCGACAAATAAAGGATAAGTTTCAGGACCCACGAACGATCTACAGACCTTCGGACATCATCAATGACTTCCGACGAGATTACGAGGTGGTTATGAGCTATCAGAAAGCCTGGAAGGCCAAAGAATGCGCATTGGAGGATTTAATGGGTTCGGCCGAGGAAAGTTACGCTAAATTGGCCAGATATTGCCATAACATGGAGAAAACTAATCCTGGATCAGCATTTTATATTGATACGGAGGATGGGAATCGCTTCAAGTATTTCTTCATGGCCCTTGCACAGTGCATTCGAGGATTTCGTACGGCAATGCGACCCGTAATTCTAGTCGACGGTACAACCCTGAAGGCTAGATACGAAGGTAAGTTGATTATTGCTACTTGTCAAGATCCCAACATCCAAATTTACCCTCTTGCGTTCGGTATAGTCGATGGAGAGAATGATTTAGCGATGCGTTGGTTCTTTACGAAGTTGAAAGAAGTAATTGGAGACGTCGAGAACCTTGCATTTGTAACTGACCGGGGGCAGTCAATAATAAATGGTATCGCCGAAGTCTTTCCCGAGGCACATCACGGTTATTGTATGTACCATATACAGGGCAACCTTAAGACGAAGTTTCGGGGCAGTGGCATCGTTCCATTGTTTAGGAGAGCTGCAGAGACATACAGTTTTGAAGAGTTTGAAAAGTTCATGGTCGAAATAGAGTGTAAATCACATGCTGCGTGGGTTTATCTAACAGAGATGGGGATCGAACATTGGGCTCGATCACACTTTCCAGGACGTCGATACAACATGATGACGTCGAACAATGTTGAGTCGCTCAATGCGCTATTCAAGAAGGATCGAGAGTTACCAATTCTCGCAATGATTGAGCAAATTCGTAACAAGCTGCAGCAGTGGTTTCATGACCGACGTGAGGAATCCCAAAATTGCACAAGTGTGCTCACTCCGGCTCAGGAAGATAAGATCTTCAAAACTCTAGAAGTTGCGAGGAAGGTATTGGTGGAACCACTAGATCAGTTTCGCTTCTCCGTGAGATGTGGCAGTAGGGTTCATCGTGGACTTGAATGATAACACATGCACATGTAGAAAGTTTCAGTTGGAGAGTTTTCCGTGTATGCATGCGGTGGCAGTGGCTATGCATAGGGGATTTCCTCCGCACACCTTATGCAGTCATTATTACATGACTGATTATTGGAGATCGGCATATGCTGAAATGATATTTCCTCTACCAAATGAAGGTGAGTGGGAAGTTCCCGACCACATTCTTCCACTTAATAATTTGTTGCCACCCATAGTGGGACCACGTGCTCCGGGACGTAGACGGACGTCTAGAATACCATCAACTGGAGAATTTCCTCGACCTCGTAAGTGCGGCAGGTGCGGTGCAACAGGGCATACTCGTCAATTTTGTACAAGTCAGATTCCTCTACATAACAATTCAACGGATGTGTAATATTATGTAATAATTTGATTTTTATAACGAAGTAATATATTTTTTTTATTTATTGTCATTAAATAATCAACATAATTAATTGAATATTAAATTATATATAGACGTGTTAATTCATGTAATATTTAAATTAAGAACTAACGATAACAATATTTACATTTTTTACAATAAAAGAATAATGTCAACGGCACTAAGGATCACATCTGGATTCATACAAATCGCAAGCTAACTTCAACCTGCACATGTCTATCAAAGGTTGATTTATTGGAGTAATGTTGCGATCAATGCTCAAAAACTCTATGTACTTTATTGCGAATATACCACAATCGCCCCTGCAAGCAAATATAATATATTAGTTCGATAACATATAATAACTAAAAACTAAATTTTCAAAATAAAAAATTGTAAATTCTTACGATACTACTTGTCTCTCCGTCGTCGTGTTCCGTTGAATGGCTAATCTGTCATTTACTTGAATATTCGCTTGTCTAGCCATCATAGGAATAATCACACTCATCGGCTCTAGTATACGCTGCAGTTGGTCTTGGGTCAAACATCCATGGTCGGAGTCGTACACATATATAGTCGAATCCGCGAATACAATCTCAGCTGCGAAACAGTGTGAGTTCGCGATCATTGGAACGTACATATGTGTACAATCCGTCCACGGCTTCCCATTTGTCGGCTCCAGCCCAATGACCCACTCCATCATATAGTCGGGCACCACATATCCATTTCCATTGAGTATGAGTGTGCCGTACTCAATATCAATGGCACGTGCGAACCCGCAGCTAAGGATGACTCGACCAGGAATGTCAAAAGATTTCGGGTATCTCCGAGCTCGATCCCGCAACAATTCCATAATCATGTCGATGTGCTAACAAATAAGAATGAGAACGCAAATAATTAAGTAAAACAACAAATAATTAAACGATACAACAAATAAGAACGAGAATGCACTTACATCATCGGCGAGCCAAGCACCACTAGTCAAAACATCATCGAACCACTTCTTCGCGTTCGATATCATCCTCGACCCCACCCTATGGATGTCCCTAAAAAAATGAAAAAGTGAAGTGTTACACAAATCATAGATGATCTCGCATGTACTTTAGGCAAATCATTAAATACTTACTCATGCTTAAGTTTATTGAACCAATCATGAAACGCTTTCTTCCGAACTCGGTCGACCTCGCGGAAGAGATTGGGGTATGTCCCGTCCAAGAACGGCCGCCTCTTAGCCTCGGCCGTGAAAGGGGAAACGATGTACTGTGACGGCAATCTCGGTCTCTTACCAACCACCAGCGGTGTCATGTCAACAGCACGCTTCGTACCCTTCCTCACCTCCACAACCTCATCCACCGCAACCTCATCTGGTACCCCCCTCTCCGGAGTCCCCTGCGACACCAAAACTATGTCATCCGGTACCCCTCTCTCCACCACAACCTCATCCACCGCAACCTCATCCGGTACCCCCCTCTCCACCTCAACCTCCTCCGGTACCCCCCTCTCCACCTCCGTCGGTACCCTGTCAATCATCTCCTCCGACAGTCTCCTCTCCGCCTCCTCCGGTACCCCCTTAAAAAATGAGTCTATGTCTCCCCCCCCACGGCCCAGTCCATCCACCTCCACCGTCACCCCCTCCATCCCGATGACTGTGAGTCCCTCGCAGGGATGCTACGTCACCCCGTAACTCAGACCGAAAGTCCCCTATCTCGTTTTGCAGATCTACCACATGGCTACGTAGGGCTCCAACATCATTATAAACATCGTCGATATGTCCTCTGAGCTCTCGTCGCATCTCGCCCATCTCCTCCGACAGTCTGGCATACTTAGCGTCGACCTGCCGTCCCAACTCGCGTCGCATTGCGCCCATTTGACCCGCTATAAACTCGGTAAGGCGGCCATATAGATCATCTGACGGCGGCGGCGACCTCGGTGCCGGTGAGGACCTCGGCGACGGCGGCGGCGACCTCGGTGCCGGGGGCGACCTCGGCGGCGACCTTGGCGGTGGGGGTGAGGACCTCGGCGGCGACTCTGACCTCGGTGCCGGCGGCGACCTCGACGGTGGGGGTGAGGACCTCGGCGGCGGCGACCTCGGTGATACCGGACGGCACCCCTGAAACAATGAACAATCTGAATTATTAATGTAATTAAAAATTCAACACGATAATCAACATATTATATTCAATAAACATACCATATCCCGATCAACGATGGACTCGGGCATATGATCATCTGATGCGGCCGAGATAGAAAAGCAACGCATGTAACTCTGACCTTCCTCCTCTATCGACGAGGTCAACTCAGTGAGGACTTCAACCTAACATATTGACGTTTTACCGAGTTAATGACTGCCCACGTACAATATAAATCGAAAAAATGTATAATATGTACCTCATGATTGTCGAGGAAAGCTGATATTTGTTTACCAAATGGCCTGCCATGTGCTCGCCATTGATAAATCCGAGGGCAGCACTCTCCACTCTCTTAGCATACTGGTCAGCCAATATGGGGACAGTCTCGTACATCCATATCTGCAACATTTACAATTATCATATATATAATTTAATAACAAAAAATAGATAATTTATTGTGTTCAACATTTACCTGTAATGCCAACGGTAGGCCATATGCATCATACTTGCGCTCGGGTCTACCCCCCTTAGGCATCGAATACTCCCTCCTGAAGTGTCGTAAGGTATCCGCAAAATATCGCTGCTCCCAAGGATAGTTGTTGAAGGCATCAATATCATCAACAATCTCCAAATGAAAAAAGTCGATCGACGTCTTCTTGTGATGACACCTGAGTACGCTTTCGACGATAAGCACCATACCCAGCTTCAACGTGTCAGACATATCCTCGCATGCCCTAACTGCATCTATCAATTGCCCAGGAGTGACCGTCGCCTGCCCGTGAAAATATTCATTCAATAGCCTATTGTTCCTCGGAATACGGGCCCGTGCTGCATCTTCGCCTGTACACATCAATCCGGTGATCATGGCAAACTCAAATATAGAAAATCTAACCACCTTGCCTCCAAGATTGAAATGAAGGGCATCTCCGTCAACCAGCTTGATCAGCCGACATAGCAACGCATCGAGTATCTGCCCAGAAAACTGTACGTTGCGCAATGAATACAATGGCCATAAGCAGGACCGCCTCAATATATCCGCGTGCTCTTCGTCGAGCAAATCTAATACCACTGTAAAAATAGCAAAGTTACAGTTCGCTGTAACTTTGCTAGACATCTGTCTCACCACATCGTCCAAGTGGTAATTCATCCTACAAAATTTCAAACGTTAGCATCATGTACAAGATATAATAGACAAAATATATTATGAGAAAATTAAACTATATTCACTACTATCCGCAATAATCAGTTGAGTATCAAACTATTTTTTATTTTAATCGTCAATTGAATATTTTATTAATTTTTATACAATATTTAATTATAATTAATAGAATAGCAAATAAACATTTCGAAGAAACCATTTATTTTGTTTCTTAAACCTTTTGTTATTTAGGCGTAAATAATATTTTATTTTAAAATAAACGACTAGTTGTAACTAAATAGTAATCAAATTATTAAAATTTGCAAATTAAATAAACTAATAAATAAATAAATTTGAATTATTATTTTTTATTTAAAGTTTTATAAACAATTTCAATAAGTAATTTAAAATAAATATTTTAAATCGCTTATTTTTTTTTGTTCGTAAACAAATTAAATAAGTAATTTAAAACTCTTTAATTTTTTTATTTAATATTTCATTGTAAAATAATAGTTTATAATATTAATTATAATTAATTGAATATTAAATAAACATAAACAACTAGTTGTAACTAAATAGTAATCAAATTATTAAAATTCGCAAATTAAATAAACTAATAAATAAATAAATTTCAATTATTATTTTTTATTTAAAGTTTTATAAACAATTTCAATAAGTAATTTAAAATAAATATTTTAAATCGCTTATTTTTTTTTCGTAAACAAATTAAATAAGTAATTTAAAACTCTTTAATTTTTTTATATAATATTTCATTGTAAAATAATAGTTTATAATATTAATTATAATTAATTGAATATTAAATAAACATAAACAACTTGTAATTAAATAGTAATCAAATTATTAAAATTCGTAAATTAAATAAACTAATAAATAAATAAATTTCAATTATTATTTTTTATTTAAAGTTTTATAAACAATTTCAATAAGTAATTTAAAATAAATATTTTAAATCGCTTATTTTTTTTTTCGTAAACAAATTAAATAAGTAATTTAAAACTCTTTAATTTTTTATTTAATATTTCATTGTAAAATAATAGTTTATAATATTAATTATAATTAATTGAATATTAAATAAACATAAACAACTTGTAACTAAATAGTAATCAAATTATTAAAATTCGCAAATTAAATAAACTAATAAATAAATAAATAAATTTCAATTATTATTTTTTATTTAAAGTTTTATAAACAATTTCAATAAGTAATTTAAAATAAATATTTTAAATCGTTTTTTTTTTTCGTAAACAAATTAAATAAGTAATTTAAAACTCTTTAATTTTTTTATTTAATATTTCATTGTAAAATAATAGTTTATAATATTAAATATAATTAATTGAATATTAAATAAACAATCCAATATTTAATATTTTATTATTAAATAATATTTTATATTTCACAAAATTAAATATCAAATATATAATAATATTTTTATTAGAAAAAAAAAACAATCATTAAATCTGGGCCCAGATAAAATTTATTAAATCTGGGCCCAGATTAATCCAGGCCCAGCCCAGACGTCACGTCTGGGCCCAAACGGGCCCAGAAGATTAAGTCTGGGCCCGGACTTGGTCCAAGTCCGGGCCCAAAACGGACCGAGAGAGACGATCGTCTCTCTCGGTCCCTTGGCCGCCAGAGATCGCCATTTCCAGCGATCTCCACCCCAAAAATGTCACCAACACACATATTTCATCCATCTAAACCCTAAATCAAAGATTTACAAGTATTTTTCCTAAAATAATCAACAAAAATTCAAAAACTTAAAACTTTCTTTACAAAATTCGTATATACACTAACCTTCTTCGATAGAAAATGGTGGTCTTGAAGTCCGGGCGTCGGTTAATCAACTTGTCGGTGATGGTGGCGTGGCGTCGGCGTCGGCTTCTTCCTCTTACAATTGCGAGGGTAAATGTGGAACAATGATTTTTACCATTCAACTTTTATTAGTTTTTTTTTTTTTTTTTTTTTTATATGGTCAACGGCTATTTTGGAAAATGGGCCGGGTCATCCGGGTATTTTGAACTATTTCCTCTTTAAGGGGGGACAATGGGCCGAGTCGTGTTTGGCCCAAACCCGACCCGACTCGAAAGACTCGATTTTGGACTCTTCCACGAACCGATCCGACCCGGTTCGGGTCGGGTGGGGTTCAATGAAATAATAGGCCGAAACCCAAATTACCCAATTCAATACTTTACCCAACACACCACCAGCCTTTTCCAACCCTTTTCCCCACTCTTCTGATCCTAATTTGCTTCCCTCTTCATCTTCTTTGTTCTACTGGTACTTCCTTCATTGTTAACCCAATTAAATCATTAAATGAGTATTTTTTTGTCGCCTCAATCCTTTTGTTTCCGAATTGAAATAAGGAGTTAGTGTAGACTTTCTTCGCTATACTACACGAACCAAGACTTGCCCTCTTTTCCCTTTCCATATACCTTCCTGAATTACGAGGCTCTAGTTGGTGTTGTATGTATGTCAACGATTGGTGTAGTGTATATTCTCAACGAAAAATGTTACGGATAGATTAAGAGAAGTGTCTAACTATTTTTGAAAACAATGTATTCTGATAATATAAATTACAAAAATCTAACATCTATTAAAATTTCAAAATTTATAAAATTACAAAATAAAAGCATAGTCCACATAGTAAAAAAGGAATTATTTTAATTAATTATGATTAAAATGGCATTTTATAGATAAATGATTAAGCTAAATGCAGCTTCACAAAATATGTTGCTAGATAGTACATATTCTTCTATAATCCGTCCAAAATAACTTCTGATTATTAAAAATCAGGAGTTTGATATATCTTTATGTGAATCAGAATTATTCCTTAATTGAGCTAATTAAATCACAAAGGAAATCAATTAAGAATTGCAACAATAGCAAAAATGAATCTTTACTTTCTACCTAATTGTCAATTTTACTAAGGGTCTAAACAAATAACTCACTTCTTGGCTGGTTTTCGTTCACGAATCAATGGAATAATAGCTAATTACTTCAAGCATTGAGAATTGTTGCAAAAACAATAATTATTAAAAGGATAAAAGAGTTGAAAGAAGATCATAAAAGAAATTAAACTCTTATTTGATATTGTTTTTTTTTTTTAATTATTATTATCCCAATACTCATTTTCAATCAAATATTCTAAAAACAATAATCCTTTTTTAGATTTTTTATAAGTTTTTCTTGCTACTACTACATATTCTACAAAAAAATCCATTTTCCACAAAATCGCTTCTCAAAAATCAACTTCACACAAAAGCTAAGAGGTTGTTCTCTTCGTGTTTCAGTTTTTCGTTTTGAATTAATTTTTAATTTTGTGTTTTGAGTGTTCATTTTGAGATTGTTACAAATGTGTTCTTTTTGTCATTTTGAAAAATTATTTTCAAAAATAAAAATATTGGAAAACTTGTTCTCTTCTTCCCCCCCCCCACCCCCTCTCTCTCTCTCGTGAGGCCATCGGCGCCGAAAACCATGGCGGAGCTGTCGCGAAGAGCAGCAAGCGACGCTCCCTATGATCGTCGACTTCTTCGTCTTTTTTTTTTTGTTTTTTTATGCGGTGGATGGATGCGGCGTCGCCATCTTTTTCTATTGTGGCTATGGCGGTGTGGCGACGGCAATGTGGTACAGGTGTTGTGGTGCAG
The DNA here is from genome assembly GCA_019097785.1 of Fraxinus excelsior. Lineage (NCBI taxonomy): Eukaryota > Viridiplantae > Streptophyta > Magnoliopsida > Lamiales > Oleaceae > Fraxinus > Fraxinus excelsior. Next base: position 12,937,003 of record CM032633.1, on the reverse strand, counting down.
GCGGCCAAGGGGATGGTTTTTGTTGGTGGTGTAACTGAAAACAGTCCAAACGCGTTTTGAAAATTTTGGTTTGGTTTTATTTGAAAACACCAAAAACGACATTTTTGACGTTTTCAATTTTCTTTGTAAATTTTAATCTCGTTTTTGGAAATTCGTTTTTGAAAATAGATAAGTAAATATGTTTTCACTGTTTTGAAAAATCGAAAACAAAAAACGGCAAAGAGAACAACCCCTAAGTTTTTCAATTAGGTCACATCATCCACTCTTAACTAAAAAGGTTAGATACGCACTTTTAACGATAACTAGTACGACACACGTGCAATGCACATGACACAGTTTAGTTGAGTATGCAATAACGTAGATATAAAAAACAATTTGTATTAGTATTGAAAATATTTGATATATTAAGATAAAGCTTAAAATAATAATGTAATGTGTAAACAAATGGTGATTTCTACATTCAAGGTGAATTTCATACACCATCACAGTTAAGTTACAAGCTACACAAGTATCATGAAGGTGGATCATATAAAATATGGCTAGCCCTTGAAAACCATAATTTCGCCAAACTAAAAGGAATGCAATGAAATTGTAGATAACATGTAGCTTTGCTTCCTTTGTTTGAGCATGAGCATTAAATATCTCTATTATGAGACCTAGACAATTCAGTACAGGTTCACCCTAGCCCCCTATGAGAGAATGTATGTAAGGAATAACTACAATTATTGACATTCAGGAAAGTTCATAGCAAAGAAGGTATGAGATCTTGAAATTATTCACAAAAAGCAACCAATATAGCAAACTTGCCTCCAAATTCCACTGTTGAATATGAGTGAGAATAGTATTCACATAAATAGCATCCACTTCCTCCTATAAATAGAGTAAAAAATCGGAGCACAAATCATTTTTATTAAAAATAGATAAGTCATATCAGCATATATGACTTCCATCATGATGACCCATATAAATGCCATTGAATTGTACTTCAATCTTCGAGACATGATCCAAATTAGTCTATTTTGAATTCCACACGCTAAAGAGACAGATCACGTAGCCGTTATTGAGAGATTTTTCACTTCTCACTTGTAGACTTAAAATTAATAATTCAACAAGAATAACCGCAAATGTTGAGCTCAATATCATAATATCTTATCATCTAATGGAGTTATATGCTTTTAGTTTCATGCAGATTATCCTTTTCATTGGATTTCCTTTCGTATTATTCTTATTCCAATTTTTTTCATACTTGACATAGACAAAACATGTTTCTCAATAAATCTAAATTTGTAGACATGCATTCATCAAACTTAGCTAGATTTTTAACTAATTTACATCTTAATTGTAAAAAATATCTAAACAGAACAATGTTGGTTACGAGTAGGATTTTAAAGGAAACTGCAAAATAATAATCATTTCGAAATACAAATTGAAATTACCTTTGCAAACTGGGGAAAAAAATCAAAAACAATTCAAGAAAATCAAAGACCCATCATAGTACTGGCCATTAATAACCTCTTTAAAATAGAAAATGATCATTAATATCCTCTTTAAAATATAAAATGATCATAAAACTTACTGTATCGGCATAGTTAATAAACATTCTAGGGAAAAAAGTGGAATGACATCAAATTATTAAAAAACATATAGAGAAGGATAATTTCATTTGACAAGTAGCACAACATATGATAGTAAATGTTAGTTCAAAAATTAACTTTCAGGGATGAGTGCTTATTGGAGTATATATTTTGAGCATCTAAAGTATTCATCACTAAATTTAGAAAGACTACTGAAATCCAATCATGGATTAAAAGAGCAATTAAATTTTTTTACAAGAAACATCTTCTTGGTTTGAGTCTGAGAGACAACGTTCACTATTTAGTTGTAAATAAAAATAGAACTTTCAAGTTTGAGTATACTATCAATCGTAAACTACACTTCAAATAAATTGAGGTCTTAGATTTAGTTGTGTCAAAAGCAATTTGAGATACGTAAATATCATATACATTATTCAAAAAACCATTTTCAAATCAAACGAAAGAAATATTAACCAATTCTTTTGCTCATAAGTAAATATTAGGGAATTGCCAGAATACTAATCAAGGACAAAAGGCTAAAATTGACAAAAACAAATGTAAAAAGAAAAAAGTAATAATAATTATCCTAAACTCCAATTGCCTTTGAGCATATTTGCAGTCCATGTTTTTCTCACTTTCAAGGCGGCCAAAGATATTGCATGCTATCTACAGAGACTAACCTCTTTTGGTGTGATTGTGTTCACGAGCAAACTCTAAAAGTCATTCAAATTGCTGCATTTATGAAATTAACAGAAAAATGCATATATGAAGTCAACCGACAACAAAACTACAAGATAAAATCGAACAAATATCCAAAAGTATAGTGTACAAATGATAAAAATCACCAAATGTAATCATTTTGAAGATTCATCCTTACATTTCAAAGAAAGTTAGAAGCTGAGAATCAAAACTTTGATCCGATATTCAATCCTAGAATTCTTTTAGCTGAGCGTTGTTGATGGCGTCCCTGGTGATATTCCGACGTTGTCCAAATGCGTCAAAAAGTTCTTTGACAAATTCTTTCAATTTCTTGTTCATATCTTTTAATATCACAAAAATATTGCAAAGATTAGATTAAAAACTAAAAAAGAAGAACAAGAATAGTTTTTCAACGACCCAAACACAGCACCCAAATCAAAACTTGCCTACATAAAATCTCTTGATTCCAAAATCCCTATTCTCTCCGAAATCTCCAATTTCCTCTCGAAAAAATAACACCCAGAAAAAAGTGAAGAAAAATCGAATCAGAAATAAACTTACCAATCAAAACTCTCCAAACAAATCTTAAATTTATGTGTTAAATAGAAAGCCCTCAATCCTAGTGCACCGAGAGAAATCAATGAGAGAATGAGGATTAACAAAAAAATAAAAATCGATTCTTAAAATGTGCAGAGAAATGGAGAGAAGATAGTCGGAAGAAGGGTTAATTACCCCAATAGTCACTGAACTTTGACCAAAGTTTTCACCAGGTCACTGAACTTTAAAAACTACGTGGTTAGTCACCGAACTTTCGAAAAATTACCCGATTGATCACTGAACTTTAAAAATCACCTCATTGATCACTAAACTTTGCAAAACGTTTCCCAGATGGTCACTGAACTCAGTGACTATCTGGGAAACTTTTTGCAAAGTTCAGTGACCCCGTAGAAATCTTTTGCAAAGTCCAGTGACCAATGAGGTGACTTTTAAAGTTCAGTGACCAATGAGGTGATTTTTCGAAAGTTCGGTGACTAATCATGTAGTTTTTAAAGTTCAGTGACTTGGTGGAAACTTTCGGTAAAGTTCAGTGACTATTGAGGTAATTAATCCTCGGAAGAGTGAAAGAAAGAAGATTGTGACATACAATTGTGAAGAGAAATGAGAAGTGAGATGGTTGCGTGAAAGTAAAAGCAAAATAGCTAGCAGGTTTTTATCGATGAGAAGAAAAAAAAGATCTAAGGGTCCGTTTGATTGCAAGGGTGGAAAATGAGTAGAAAGAAAAAGTTTTACAAGGAAAATATTTTCTTAGAAATTGTTTTATTGAGAATTGTAATTAATTGTGTTTGATTGATATAATTTTTTTTGGAAAATGTTGAAAGTTTGGAGTCCGTTTGACTTCGTTTTTTATGGAAATTGTTCATTAAAATGATAATATTTTCTAATATTGGGTCTAAAATTTGTTTCAATTGCAAAAAGTAAAAAAAAAAGTGAAAAAAAATAACAATACTGAATATCATTCGTTTGACTTTGTTTTGCATGAAAATTGTCAATAAAAGTGAAAATCTTTTTTACCATTGTGTCTAGAATTTCTTCCAATTGCAAAAAAAAAAAATAATAATAATAAAAGAAAACCTAGAAAATATTTCCCACCAAAATATCAAGAATTTATTTTCCTCAAAAATGTGGAAAATTTGGAAAGTTGAAAAAAATATTCCCGAGAAAATTTTGCCTATCAAACACTACAAAAGTTGAAAAATGAAAAATATTTTCCATTTTCCATGAAAAATTCTGCATATCAAATGGAGCCTAAATGTGTAAAGAGATAGAGTGTAAGATTTTGAGTGGATGAAAAAATAGTGTAGGAAGAGATAGCGTGTAAGGCTAAAGCAAAACAAAAAATAAAAAAACGAGGGTGAACAGTATTGAAATGAAACAATAAATAAAAAAATTGACAACAAAAGAAAGAAAACGACAACAAAAGGAGAAAAACAATTATAAAATATGTAGGAGTAGGATAGGAAAACGGTTCGCTCGGCTTCAACATCTACACGGCTCAGAGATAAATCGGCTCGGCCTATGAACATTATCGAAAAAGTGAGTCTTTTATTTATATTTATATAGAAAAATAACTATTACACTTAGAGCATAACTATTAGACTTAGAGCACATCATCAAATCGTGAAAAAAACACTGGAAAACATAAACTATTAATCTTGCACAAAGACACCCTCTTCTTCAATCTCGAAAACCTCCAAATCCGTGTGTAAAATTGTGTTTTTTTTTTCCTCCGAAAAAGTCTCTATGTAATGGGGGTTTTACCTACAATCTCCAATTCACTTCATTATGCTCTCACAAAATCAACACTATGCAAGTTTAGAAGCATGGATCACACTTGTCATTACTTCCAATCAAAACCCCAAAAAAGCACTCAAAATATAATTTTGATTCTTGTTTGGAGGTGTGAAAGAAATAAATGGCCAAAAACTTAGTTGATTATGAGAACAAAATGCAGGGATTTGATCAGAAATTCGAAACTTACTAGCTCTGAAATTTTATTTAACTGAAAATAATATGGCAATAAGCAATAAAATATTTTTTGACCACACATTCTCCCAATAATTCTTTTTTTTTTTCCCAAACTTGTTTTCAACAACTAATTCTCCCAATAAAATAATTTACATGTGAATTCAAAACTTTTCCCCACTTTTTTACTACACAATTTTCAAAAAATACTATTACAACACTTTTTTTTTTTTTTTTTTTGTAAAAGTGAAATGAATGAAATTTGACGGAAAGCCATAAAATTTGGATTTAAGTCAATCTTTTTGTAAAGAGTATTTTCTTCAATCTTATAAGTTATAGCTCTAGAAGAGTTAACAACTATTTAAGCCAATATTTGAATTTTTTTTTATTTTTTTTTTAGATATCAGATTTTTAATAGATTATAAATAAAAACTGATAAAATATGTGATTGAAAAATTAAATTAAAGTTGTGAGTTTCAAAAAAAAATAAAATGCGTGATTAAAAATAAATTTTAATAAAAGGGGACCAAACACTTGCAGGCTCGGGTCCTCGGGGTCACGTGACCCCCAACTTTTGAGATTTTTATTTTTTTATGAGTAAATCCTATTTGGTTTAAATTTCCACACACCGGGCAAAACACAATAAATTTGATCTCTCTCTATCTCTCTCTCTCCATCCCTCTCAAGTCTTTTACTAAAACCATTTCGCACTTCTAATTTTTTTAAACTTGTTTATAAATTCTCTACAAATTATCATATCTACTACAAATCTTCACTTTTCAATCAAATTTTCAATTAATTAGAACCTAAATTTGTTTTTTTTCCTATCAAATTGTGTATATAAAACGCGTTTGAACGGATTATATCTAATTTGACTTATATTTAACGTATTGTATTTATTTGATGGATTATTAGAATTGAATATTGGTTATACGTTTTTCCTTTCGATTACTTAAATTGATTTTTTTTTTCAAATATACTATAATTTTTTAAAACATAAATATGCATTTCATGTGATGAGCAAAATATTAATAAAATAACCGTCCGAAATCAAAATATTTTTTAAATGTAAATTTGCATTTTCTTATGTCAAGTACGAATCATTCAAAAATCAAGAACAAACTATTCGATTTGTACAAAGTTTGATTGTGCCCCTAATTTAAAATGTCTGTGTCCGCCTCTAAGACAAACGAATGATAAATACTTTTCACAAATTAGAAGTGTCAATGAATCCGAATATCTACTAATTCTTGTGAGGTTGATATTCATTTAAAATACAATTATGGCCCCTGTTTGAGTCACATTATTTTTCTCATTCTCATTCTTCTACTCATTTTCAACCACACATTTTTCAATAAAATAATATTTTCTATCATATCAATAACTTTTCTTTCATTTTCAACCACATATTTTTCATCACATCAACAGTAAAAATACATTCTTACTCTCAAAATGTGCATCAAACAAACTCATAAACCATGATTTTTTTAAATATATAAACCATAAAACTAGTAACATATTGTATACAGATGGATTTTGCCTTTTGTACATTCTTCACTTGACATCATTGTTAACATTGCGTTTTTTTTTTTAAATGGCTAATGACAATTTATCATAGGGTAAACTGTCAAACTTGTTGTACACCAAATATGATTGGTATACCAATATACAACAAATATTTGTTAGTTAATAATCTCATTTTCCAGCAAGAAGTAAAAGTAGGGTTGGACAAAAGTTGTTGGATCGAACCGAATCGAATTGAGTGGTTCTTCATAAATTAAATACCCAAACGGGTACCCGAATTGATAACCGAACGGTTTGGGTCGGGTCTAGACCAAGAACCGAAAAACCGAATAAGACCAGAATCTAAATAATTTTTATTTTATTTTTCATATTGGATTAATTAAATTTTAAATTTTTTTAAAAACAAATTAACACATTAATCTAGCCAGATTTATTTTTTATAATATATTTATTTACTAGGCTCTTCAAGCCCATTTGAAAAATTATTTACAAAACTCAATTTGCTATTTAGTAGCCCGTTCAAGCTCATTTTAAAAAAAATTGAAACTCAATTTGCCATTTATAACTTTATATAAAATTAAAACAAATTCTCAAACCCTTACCCTGTGCACGATCTTTTGTCGAGTTCTTCCAATTCTTCGTCATTACCGAAAGTTCGAAACCCTTATACCGTCGAAGTCCGCCCTCTACCCCAGCCGATTTAGCCTAACTTGCTCACTGTTCTTCAGAGAAATAATTTTTTATTCAAGTATAACGAAAGCACGAATCTATTGATGATTTGATTCTGCGTTTTCTTACCAAATAGTTGGTAAGTATTACCAATACTTAAAAAAATATTTTATTTTGATAACTTTTAATTTATATTTCGTTTTCTTTATGTAGACTGCTTGAAACAAATGAATTATTAATGTGGATCATCGATATTTTAATATTAGTATCTACTTTTTGGTATTTATGTTAATTGAATTAATCTTATTCAACATCTTGTTATTTATGTGTTTTTAAATTATGCTACGTTAATTTGTAAAAGTTACGAATGAAAATGTCATTAGTTGTATTTATGTAGTGTTGTTGTAAATGTTAAAAAAAATTTAATTATAGTATGAAACCGAATCCGAACGGTTCCATTTATTAAATACCCGAAACTTTTGGAATCGAAAAAATCTGAATCGAATCGATCCACGGCCAGTCCTACGTAAAAGCTTCTCGAAAAATATTAGTTGTACATGACTATTTACCTAATATTTTATATAATAAGAAAATCCAAAGGCAACGCGACGCCGTCTTGTACAGTCCCCTTATACCTTCCTGTAAACCCTAAACCCTCTCTCTCTCTCGGACCCTCGGTGCAGAACTGCAATGGAAGAAAAACCTTCAACTGCAAACCCTAATTCAAAAAATCAGAAAGAGGAAGTCACATGTGAAGAGTGTAAAACAAACCCCTCAAAGTACAAGTGCCCAGGATGCTCTCTCCGCTCCTGCAGTCTCCCTTGTGTCAAAGCACACAAGCAGCGCACTGGCTGTACTGGTAAAAGGCCGCTCACAAATTATCTACCCCTCTCTCAATTCGACGATAATATTCTTCTATCAGGTAATTTTATTTTATTTTATATAATTTCTCTTTTGGAATTCCTGTACTGTTTTGAGTTCTCGTCTTGATAAAATCAATTCCTTGATGTTTTGTTTTGTGGAATTTTCGAGTTTATGGATCGTAATCTTCTCCCGTTAGTTTTTTAAATCAATTTTTGGAAGCGCATTTTGATTACTTCTAGTGATATATTGTGGATTGTCTTGCACATGGCTTTGCACGATAATAGTGATTTTATAGTCTGCCGTTTATTTCCAGCATTGATTTGGATATTGTTAATAAGTTTCAGAATATGTTAGACAAGTGCTTCAAACCTGGAAACACTTGTTTTGTTAGCTAAGAGCATCTCCAAGAGACTCTTTAAACATAATATCCTTTCTATTTTAAAGAGTCAATATTTAAAATCATGCTCCAAGAAACTCTTTAAATTAACATCACTCTCTATAATTAAATGTATTCAAAAAGTTTCAATTTTTAATATAGGAAATTAATAAAATAATATAAAGAAAAGCTAACTAAAATAAAAGATAAAAGAAAAATAATAAATATTTGTTGGGAGTAGTAAAATTAAATGTTAAATATAGAGAGCTTGTTGGAGTACTTCAAAATTTTAATTCTTTAAATTTATAGATACTCTCCAAATGATAGAATATACTCTTTAAAAATAGAGAGCCTTTTGGAGATGCTCTAAGTAGCTGTGGATTTTTTCTTTGTATGTTTTTGTTGATTAGGTGGGTGTTCGGTGGAGATTAAAATTAGATTTTTAGTAGATTGTGATAGTATTTTTTGAAATGTATAGTTGAAAAGGTGTGGGACCCATGAAAGATGTGGTTAATATTGATTGTTTAACTTTGACTTAAATTAAAATCTAATTTTAATTCGAAACAAACAGGGCCTAGAATGTTCTATATTTTGTTCCCTTTCGAGGTACGAGTACCATCACTACAGTGTTATATTTTTTGAATGGGGGTTGTTCAGCCTTCGTGGTACAACACTATCTAAGGTTTGTATATTTTAAATCTAACCAACAGTTGATAATACATTTTTCTACCTATGATTTTGGTGTAATGGAATGACACCTAGCAATTCATGTAGTTTACCACTTTGTTGTATGTTTTCAAGATTATTATATTGGCTTTAAATGACAATTTTTTTTCCAGCAAAGAAAACAGTTCTTGCTGTAGCATTTTGCACTTCCTCGTAGTCTTTTTTGTTGCTTGCAATATCAAATTATAAATTATTATATTTTTACCAGAATGGTAAAGTTAAACCATGATTCTCAAGTTTGAAGTTTCTACTTTCATATTGGTAATTGACAATTTCTTCATACTAGATTATAATATGCTTGAGGATGTGAAGAGAGTTGCTGAATCTGCCCAGAGGACAAGACTTAAGTTATGTGGCGAATATCATTATAGGCTTCCGTTTCCCCTTAAAAGTCTTCGGAGTGCTGCTGCAAGCCGTAGGACGAAACTCCTCTTTCTTTCAAACGGGATGTCAAAGAGATTAATGAATCGAACATATTACAACAATAGGTGATTATCTTGTATGATTCTTCCCTTTTAGATGATTAGAGTCTTAGATTGATCATCAATTCGGTACATCTATGTAAATTGTGGGATGCTAAATGTTTGCTCGTTTTCCTCAAATTCAGTAATGACCAAATTGAAAATCAATGGTCAAGGGTGGCAGTTTTGACTTTTTGACGCACAATACAGATAGGTTAACTTTCATTTGCACTTAATTTAACCTCGCAATTAAAATTAGACGGGAAAAGTAACATATTCTGTTTATAGAGAAGCCCCGTAAACTGTGTTTGGAAGAACCTCAAAAAATATCAAATTATGAAGTATTAACTTTGAATTTCTCTCTTCTGGAATTTAAAACTGGGAGTCATAAAATGAGAGATGAAGTCCAAAATTGAATCATTGTTTATAGACTTTACTTTTATTTATAAATTGAAACCGATAACCTGTATGTGCCCATCTTTTTAAGATTAGGCTGAGCCAATTTGAACATTCAATGTGGCCATATGTTTGTGTGTCTCTGTATGTTTGTTCATGGAGGCGTATGTGTTTCCTGCATCTTACTATGCAGAAGTTAATGGAGTGTCAAAATAAAACTTTACCACAGGACAAGGAATCCAACAGCACTGACTAAATGAAAATTACCCTAATCTTTCATTGCTCACCTCGGAACTTTTCTAACAGTTTATGCAACAAGGCTTTTGATACGAGTAATGTCCTTTTTTATCCAATGACTTGCAAGATACCTGTTACTTCTGTTGTACTTTTCAATGCATTTACTTGAAAATGGATGGTGACAGCACTATCAAAATCTTGACTTCACGGTGGTAGAAGGTTTATCAGTATGAAGATTAATTTTGTTTGTTCTTATGCATTCGAATTCAGTTTTATAAGTTGTATACTCATTTAATTCTTGTTTCCAGGAAGAAATTCATATCATGGACCATTGAGTGGCGGTTCCGTTCAACCGATGTTGTGTTAATTGATCACGGGTGAGTGCCTTCACAATTACAATTGTTTATACTCTTTATTCTAGGAGCAGAAACTCTTTCAATCTTATCAGTCTCAATAGATAAGTAATTTCAGGTAGACGACGTGCCTTCATTACAGATAGGAAAAAACTTAATGTGCAAGATACTACCTTTTAAAAACTTCCTAGACTATTAGCCTGACCAGTTGAACAATAAACTAAAAGCTTTCCTATGCTATGGATCAGCAGAGTAGCAAACAATAATTTAATGAAGTAACAGCTGCATACCAACTTCACTTGTTGAGGGGACCATGCTTCAGTTGCAGGAGTAGAAGGCTAGAGTGCACACGGGCTCCCTATTGATTGTCTTTTCTAATCTCCAATTCTTTTAAGTTTTTAGGGTTGGTTGAGTTCAATAATACTTAAAAAATCCCTTCAATTCTTGGAGCTACGTAAAAACCTGCTCTAAAAGCTGAGGCTCATAAAGAAAACCCAAAAAACTGAGATGCACATACCTTAGTGGCCATGAGGCTTACGCCTAGAGGTTTTGTGCCTCACTAAGCCATGTGGCGTCATGAGCTTTGGCAAAGGGTAATCACATTGTAAGCTTTGTGGCTCCTAATTAATGTCTCAAGACGTTCACCTCAAGGCGTAGTCCCTGGAAACCTTTGAAAACAGTACTTCCATGAGCAAGGTAGACACCCCTTCATTTTTTGCTCTCTTTAGCAGCCATTTCTTGCCCTTCAGGTAGTTATTCAACTTGAACACTCGTGAAATCTTCCCAATCTCAATAGTAAATTTTGCATTATCTTCTGACTTCTAGGAAATTTTCTACTTCGTTACTGTGACACTTCAACATAACAAGAAACAGTTCTCTAACTATTGTGTTGCAGAATACATGAAAATACAAATCTGTGCTCTGTGATTGGAAAACATCTAGAACATGGTCCGTGGAATCACCGGTTGAGGCAATTTTGTGATGAGCCTCTTGATTCTCTTAAATTTTTCATCCGCAAATATCCAAAGGTTCTTTGCTTTTACATCTTTTATTTTTGTTTCCATATCCATTTTGATGGTCTAACAGTCAACTTAGCCTGATATACCACATTTAAATATGTCATTTTGGTCACTAAACCTGTTTTTTTACTGCAGGGGTCCAGATCACCGTATCGCAAGTTAAACATCGAGGCATCAATACGCGAACAATTAGAAAATTTAGTGATCTTGGAGTACCCTGTTATACATGTTTTTCTACCGTCCCACACCTGTGATTTTGAAGTCATCAACGACGTGATTCCTAATAAAGTTGAGCTTAACAAGCCTGTTGATAATGATTATCCACCAAGTCATGAAGGCGTGGCTTTCAGGGAGGAAGAAATCAAAGACTGTGGCTCCGCAAATCCTCTTATTTCAGATCTTATGAACCATTCATATCAAAATATGGTAACTGAGACTGAATACAAAGAGACTGTATATAGCCCATTGGTGGTAAGAGGTGTTGAGCAAGACAAATCAGTATTAAGCAGTGGTGAGAGTGTGTGGAAAGAAGAAGAATACTATATAGGCAAGGAGTTGGGTATTCCTGAGGAGGATATGAACTTTGAGTTCGAGCAAGGTTTGGTCGACATATATTCAGATCTTATTGAAGGAACTAATCCAGATGACTTCCTCATGGAGGAAGAGCTAGAAGAAGGAGAGATTGCAGAGGAATGCTTTATACCGTTTAAAGGGAAAGAAACTGGAGAGTTGAATTAAATTTTGGTCGGAGAATAATTTTGGTCATCTGCGTTGTAATGTTTCTTGGAAAAATATCAACTCTCGACTGAAATCGAAAAATTAAAGTGTTATTAGTGTACAAATTTTGGCCTATGTTTAATGCCTATTTCTACTGCTTGAGCCCAGAGAGTAGTAGAAATGACACTGAAAAGAGACTCGAGCTTTCTAGCATCATTTTGTCAATTCATTTTTTATACTAAACTCGGGTTTAATTAGTTAGAATGATCACGAAATCATTGTGGATTTGCTTAGAACGATATCCATGGATCTGTATACCTTCTATATTGATTTCTAGTTCCTTTTGACGGCTATGGAGTTGTACTTTCTTGATTAGGACAAAGCTCATCAATATTAGATACTATTTTAAAGAGTAACGTTATTAAGCATTATTGGTATTAAACATCAATTTATGTGGCAGCAATATTGTCTAATGCGGGGAAATGAATTAGAACCATGTGGCTCTGGTCATGCCGGGTGCCAGTTGGCCTCCTGTGCCTATACAAGTATCTTTATCGAATGAATTATAGTTTTATTGGGCAATGTGGACCATTACAGATAGACCAAGAAATGCATTTCAATAGATGAAAAAAAAATTTCTTCTTTAGCTAAATTCAAATAGGAGAGTTTTACTAATTTTAACATCACATTGCAATATGTGACAAAAATTTTACAAAACCCACCCCCGTTGGACATACAGTTGTCCATTAAAGTTAAAAGGGGCCACATACTGTGCCTTTATATTAGCCTCTGTTTGCAAACATTGTTTATGATAGTAAACAATTTCCACTACATACCCACTCAATAAAATATTCTATACACAAATTAATAAAATTATTTTACTTTTCAACCACACATTCTCCAAAAAATACTATTCAAAACTCTATTTCTTCTCCCAAAATGGGAGACAGACATACCCTTAATGGAAGGCAGACAAAATTGGATCAAAATTTGAGAGAGGAGAGGGATTAAAATGCACATGGGCTGGGGACAAACTCACATTAACCAAACATGACACTTTTTTTGACTTCAAATTTATTTGGTATCAAAATATTCAATAAACCTCTACCTTGATGCCAAATAAACCTCTAAAAAGAAATTAAAGGAAAAAAAAAAAAAAAACCTAGTTGAGTAGTCACAACGTGATTTCAAATAAAATTGAAACATCACATACATTTACCAATGTTTAGAAGCGCAAGGCAATTTCTAATCTTTACCAGGGGAGCACCTTAGTGCTCATACTTTCAGGGTTACAATTTGAATGTACTTTTTCAAGTTTTATCAAATCTTGAGTCACTACATCTCTAATATAGTGTAGCATAACATCTATATGTTTAGTGTGTTCATGAAATACAAGATTCCTACACAGATGAGTAGCATATTGACTTTCAAAGTATACTATCGCATTATCACTTAAAACACTCAATTCATTAAGTAAACCTCAAAGTTTCCTTAATAACTTCTATGGAAGCAATATACACATATTTAGTGGTAGATAAAGCAAGAATATGTTGGAGTTGAGACTTCCAACTTACACAAGAGTCACACAAAATAATAAAAAATAAAAAAACCTGAAAGGCATATACAGTATAATAAACGCTTAAAAAGTACTTCTAGACAGGTCCAAGCATGCTCATAATTACTGTGAGAATAAAACAAGTTGACACAATTTGTCTTTAAAATGACCCACAAATAAAATTTTATTGGTTTCATAGGTTTGCTGATCCTGATTGGGACTCAATTAATTACAATGTCACTCAGGTTTATGTACAATATCGATGGGCCATTCCATTTGTTTACGAGTAGAACAATTATTTCCAACATATAAAATGTGTTTGCTCAACAAGAAAGACAATAATGTATCTTGTAGAGGAATTTATATGTGGGTTATCAAACGTTTAATGAAAGAAGACTAAACTTTTTATGACGGTTCGATTCGATTTTGTTCTGAGTATATTATCAAATGGTTCGATTCAATTCTACGCGTATGATTTTTTACTCATTCTTATGAATCATTATATTTTGCACAAAGTCAATGTGAATGAACAACATACTTAATTTATGGTCTCTTCGTTCTAAACTGATTTGATAATCAAACATATATTTCGGTCAAACGTTCATATTCAAGTTCGTACAATCTAAACGTCAAGAAGTGCGTGCGTGCACGTGCACGTACGCTTGCACAGAAGCATTTGCTATGATCCGTAATCGATCTGTTTGCATGCCCGAAGACGGTAATGGAAATCATCAAAAATTGGATGTAACATCATTTGTTTAAAAATATTGCTGAAAATGATAGTTGTGCTATATTTGTCACTTTAAATACTCCACTATAAGATAATTTAAATTCCATACCTGTCACCAACTTCATTGTTAGTTCAATTCTCATCTTGTTAATTTTAACCATTCAACTGCTTCATTTTATTTATGTATATATGAACAACATGCTATATTTTTATACTTTTTTATTGCTAACGATTAATGATTTGAATATATTTTATATGGCTTTGATCTAACGTTCACAGTGGGCATGTGTTATAATGCCAACCGTGAATGTGGCAACCTTCAATGTTGCCGCGTGCATATGTTGTTGCTGGATATTGCCGTGCACGCGGTGGGCATTATGACATATGTCCACCGTGGACAAAAGATCATATCTACTATTTTATATATTGAATTAAGATTAAAGAAGAAATAAATAAAATCTCGTTCGTGGTATTTCACATCAAGGGCACTATTTTATAATTCAAAACCGTCCCCTTTTTTTAATTAATCATTGTCCAATTACCAAAAATAATGAAAATCAACTCTATAATATTGGGGTGTTGAGTACAAATGTGAAGTCTTACACCTAATGTTCACCTAAAAGTGAGATTATCATGCTTAATTAAGGTAGGGTTTGGTAGAATTAGTTTGCACGTTAATTCATTCACTAATATATGGATTAAACAAAGAAGATTATTGAAGTAGTTAGTAAAATAAAATCCAATTAACTGCAATTAAATATTGGGAAAATTGCTACGGTACCGAACTTTTAAAAAAAATCGTAGCTAAAGTTAAAAAAAAAAAAAAAAAAAAAAAAACAGTTTCCATTAGTTTGACCTTAGAAACTGTCAATTAACCCCCAGAATTAAAAAATTAATAATTTCTCCCAAATAAGCTAAGAGCATTTTAGACATAATACATTTCTTCTATTAAATAAATAAATAAGAACCCACTCCATCTCTTTCTTCCCCAACCCCCTCACTACCCAAAACCAAAACTACTCCAACCAGTTGCCGATCGTCATAGCCATCGTCATCGCCATCGCTGACACCAACGCCGGTACCATCTAAATTTATAGGTTAGGTGACCTCTACTAAATCTTCCTCTTCAATCCACCTAATTGGAAGTGCATTTTTCAATGAAATTGGCCGACATCATTGACACTGTAGGGGCTTTAGATGATTCAGAATTCAACGGTGGTGGTGCCATGTGGTAGGTCCCACTTGAAGTTGTCGAATTGTGGATTTTGGAATTCGCACCTATCGCAAGTTTAATGATGAAATTCGGTGGGATTTACAATTGGATCAATTGGCTCCCTTTCCATTGTCGATTGCCTGGTCGAATTTGGTGGATTAAGATCGTGGGATCCTTCAATTAAAATGGAGGAGCATTTGTGCATTGTTTTGATCGGTGCTCGATTCCCAAGGAGCAACTGTTGCATTATTTTGGCCAAAAACTATTCCATGAAGTTGGTCGTCGTGTGTAAGGATAAATAGGTGGTGGTCGGCAACCATCAAATTGACCAAAGGTGGTGCATTTTGGAAGTAAGGCGTGTGCAACCCTTGATGAGTTTTCATTGATTACTTCCTCAATTGGTAATGTTTTGTGGATGGTTTGTTAGTATGTTGATGGGGTTATACAGTCGGCACGTGGGGCATTTTCTGGTGGCTTAGGTAACGGGTTGAGGGTGGTTTGAAGGTGAGGTTGAGGAAGAAGGAGATGGGGGTGGGTTGTGATTTTTTTTTTGTTTTTTTATTTAATAGGAGAAATGTATTATGTCCAAAATGCCCTTAGATTACATGGGATAAATTATTAAATTTTAAATTTTGGGGGTAAACTGACGATTTCTAAGGTAAAACTAATGATAACAGCTATTTTGGACTTGAGCTACGATATGACATAAATGAAAAGTTTGGGTAAAGTTTGCTATTAAATGAAAGATTTGATACCGTAGCTGCAATTTTCTCTTAAATATTTGTTTATCTCACTATGAAGAAATCAAGTATGAATCTTTCATAACAATTTTAATTATGTAATTACTATAAATATGTTATATTTTTTAGCCCTATAATTATGTAAGGTCTTTTTAAATATAATTTATAGAGATAAAAATAAAAATATTATAATTTTTTTTATTGTTGTTTCATTTACCAATATGTATAACAATTTAAGCCCCAATTTTGTAGAAATTAAAATCTTGATTTTTATCAAAGTTAAAGTTAAAAATTAATTTTAACCACATATTTTAGGGGATCCATAACTTTTTAACCACACATTTCATCAATATTTATCAAAATATGATTTTAATCCCCACCAAACATAACTAAATAAACGTTAATTTTTAGTTATCACATTGGAAGAAGGAAAGAAAAAGAAAAACAAAGGGCTAATTTTTATTTACTTTTTTTCTTGGCTTATCCAAACAAAAATCAAATTGAAAAATTCTATTTTTAGATTTTTTGTGTTTATGGATGCACAATGCATGTCATTGGAATAGGATGGCCAACTATAACCTATGAAATATGGCTAAAACCAAAACCTAATTAATTAAGGAGCGGGTTTGGTAATTAATAAAATAAACATTATAGTTGCGGCACGAGAACATTGGAAGTCCTTTGCAATAGGATTATGTACAAAGAGGAGCATGTTAATTTTGATTTACTTTTTTTGTAGTTCAATGAGTTCTATCCATAATTGTTAGACTCAACCCGGATATTGACCCGGACAATACAACGGGTCAATGAGTTAGTGATTCAATCGATGACCCGATGGTTGAACTAGCGGGTCATTGCTTAAAAACTTATAAAAACATATAAAGTATAAATTTTTTTAGGGGCGGCATTAAAATTTTTAATTTATTTTTCATTAATTATTTAGGTCTATAAAACAAAGTAAAATGTTGGACCAAATTTTTTTAAAAGAATATTTTTATAAAATCTATAAATGATTCATTTGTTAAATATAAGTTATTGCACACAAGTAATACTAAAATACTTTGTGTGTTGTTCAAGTAATGAGGAACCTTTTATTTTTCTTAGAGATCCAATGTTCAATTTTCTTGGACCCAAAAATTTTGTAAAAGAATTTCAAAACTCAATCAAACTGATCAACCGGGCCGGGTAAATCACTGATTAACTCGATCAAAATTCAATTTTAACCGAGTCAAATGCAGTTCTATTAAGTTTATCCACCCGGCCCGATCAAGGGTCTAGGCCGAGCCGATTTTTATAACTATGGTTCTATCAATTCATTCTTGTTAACCGAAGTTTCTTTATGAGAAAATTACTCAAAACACTTCTTTTCAATATTATAATTCAAAAATAAGGGGATATAGTTTACAATTCAAAAATCAAGTGATAAGTAAGATTATTAATTGTAATTAATAAAATTTTAAATATACATATTTCATCACTCCTACCCTCATTTATTCCCAAACCCAGAAAACTCGGAAATTGACGGTCGACCAGACCGATCATCCGACTTGACGAGATGTTTAGCATTCTTCACCTCTATAAATACCAACTCATTTCTCATTTATTACAACAAATTAAAAGCATTTATTTGAGATCTTTGTGAGCCAAAAGTTGCATTAATTTCTCACTTCATTCATTGTTTTCAAGTCTAACTCTTGAGCCTCATTTGTTCATATCTATAAAAGTGTTAGCCTAATTCTCTTCTTATACTCAACCTTGTATTCTATCATTCATCAAGAAGAGAATATTTCACTTGTAAACTCATTTGAAATTGTGGGTCGAGTTGAGGTCTCGTAAAACTCAACATTATAAAAGGATCGGTGATCATTGGTTGTAAGTCGCCGAAAGCGTTGCAAAGGGTTGGACTGCACAATAAGTCAATCAACATAGTGAAAAAGGCCTTGCTCGTGATGGAGAGCTTGGTAACAAGGGACGTAGATCATTGCGTTGGATCGAACTTCCATATTATATCGTTTGCACTATCTAACCCTTTTACTTAATGTCTTTACTTTGTGCAAGTTTATATCAATTATCTATGTGTCTACTTGTGTTTAGTTTATTTCATTATCGTCTGTGTGATCATTTGATTTAAAATCTTGAATAGTTAACGAAAAAGATTTAAAAACCAATTCACCTCCCTCTTGGTTAACCAATATTGGACTTTCAGTAAAGTAAAAAAAAAATTATCAATAATCCCAATGGTTCCAACTTCACTTAGGCCTATTTGATACTCCACTTTTTCCTTAGAAAGTGGAAAAGATTTTCCATTTTCCTTGGAACAAGCTGTTTGATTGCAATTTTTCTTCCGGTAAAACAGTTTCCCGCCGCAATCTGATGCGCCTGTTTTTCCTCCAAATCATTGAAATTGATTTCTTTGATTTTTGTTGATTTTTGATTTTCCAGGTTATTGTTGTTCTTTTTTTATTATTTTTTTTTTTTTGACAATTAGAAAAAATCCTAGACGCAATGGTAAAAAAAATTATAACTTTTATTGATAATTTTCGTACAAAACAAAGACAAACGAATGATATTCAATATGATAAATTTTTTTTTGGCAATTGGAACAAATTCTAACATTATTGGTAAAAAAATTATCACTTTTATGGACAATTTTCATGAAAAATAAAGTCAAACGGATACCAAACTTTAAACATTTTTCAGGTGGAAAATTATACTAATCAAACACAATTAATTACAATTCTCAGTAAAATATTTTCTAGACAATTTAATTTCATGTAAAACATTTTATTTCCACTCATTTTTCACCATTGCAATCAAACAGACCCTTATAATCTCCCAATTACTAAATGGACTTTGATCATTTTGTGTGATGATTCTTATAGCACTTTTAAGTTATACCTTTCATAGGTTCTTTTCTTGATTAAAACTACCATCACTTCCAAAATTGAAACTACAATTTTAAGTTTCTAGCAAGTTCTCAAATCACAACATTCAAAACATGACAATAATTAGAAATCATAGTCCTCATGATCGTTTTAGAGTGCAGAATTATACAATATTCAATAAAATAATAGACAAACATAAAACATTATGGTTCCCTAGATAACATATCAAACACTCTATTAAAGTTCTAACACTAACTTAAAAATGACTAAAGCTATTCTTCTTTTTATTGTTTACACTCATTATTAGATGTATTAGATGTACACTTTTGAGCACCAAGTCTAATGGTTATAACATAGCGAAATTTCTTGTCGCGTAACTAGGAATATGGACGAATGGTTTAGTGATTGCCCACCGACCTCTGAAATAGACTTATTAAAATTGATTCTTCGTAAAGATTTGAAAAATCAATTGTTAGAATGTAAGACCTGCTCTTGTTTGTTATGGATTAAAATCATATTTTTAGTAGATTCTGATAAAATTTGATGAAATGTGTGGTTGAAAAGTTGTGGGTCCCGTAAAATATATGATTAAAATTAATTATTGACAATCAAATTTTAATTTATACCAAACAAGGCATGCACTTTATGACTTTAACAACAATTTCACACGACAACCTAAGTCAAATGGATATGATAGGTGGTAATTTTATGAATCGACTCTTATTTGGTATTCATATACCGAATTGGAGCTTATTGGTTCGATTTTTATATTTATACATACATTTGTAATTTTTATATTAAAAAGTGTCACAGAATACAAAATAAATAAATGTTTAAAAACAATTGAATTTGACAAAAGAAAAATAATAATAAATCCAATTCGCAAAACCTTTGCTTTTAATGAAAGGGATTTGGTAACAGAAAATGTAATTCGAACCAACCTCTGCATTCATAAGTGAACGAAATCAAAATAATTGAACGAAAGTGAGTTTGAGCAAGAAGCGTATTACTGACGCAAAAACACACTTCGATTTTGTCCCATGCATTTGAAAAACACTAGGAGTTAGTTATTATTGCATATGATCGTGCCCATTATATTATTTATAAAAGAAAGGAAATAATAGAAAGAGTTTTGAATAGTGTTTCTAGGAAAATGTGCAGTTAAAAAGTAAAGAAAATTCCGAATTTACGTGCAAATATTTTATTATGTGAATGTGGTTGAAAATGATCCGTCGCAAAAAGAATTTTAAAATAATGGACACCAAACATGGGCTACCCCCCATTCGACAACAATTAAAATGAGGATAAATTCATTCATGACCACCTAATTTTATATTTAGTGTCACTTTGACCATCCAATTTTATTTTATTTCATCATGATCACCCAATTTAATATATCGTTTCATTATGATCGTCCAATTTCATATAACATTTCACCATGACTACCCAACTTTTTTTCACCATTATATATAAAAAATAAATTAAAAACAAACAAAAATAAAATAAAAACTTATCTTAAAAAAATAAAGTAAAATAAATGCTTTACTTCAAAAAATAAAATCAAATAAAAACTTATCTAATAAAAGTGGTTACTTAGAAAAATAAAATAAAATAAGAAGTTATTTAAAAAAAAAAAACTTCATTTTTAAAAATATTTTTAAAATAAAATAAAATCTTCTTTGAAAAAAACATTACTTAGAAAAATAAAATAAAATAAAATAAAAACTTATTTTAAAAACGTTTATTTAAAAAAAACGTTTATTTTTATTTTTTATATACATAATGCAAAATTACCATTTTATCCCCTTTAAAATTAGTAGAAATGGTGAAAAGAAGTTGGGTGGTCATGATAAAACGTTATATGAAATTGGGTGGCAACAATGTAATAAAATCAAATTTGATGATCATAGTGACATCAAGTATAAAGTTGGGTGACCATTGGTAATTTAACCCATTAAAATGTTTTTATTTATTTTTTTAAAAAAAATTGTTGAGAAATGAGTTATAGATGAATCACACTATTTGTAGGGGTGTAAGCGGTCCGATTTTTGCGATTTTTGACAAATTTTCAAACCAAACCGTTTAAACCGGTTTGAGAAATATCCACACCTAAACCAAACCATTTTGAACGGTTTGAAAAAAACTCGAACCTAAACCTAACGGTTTGGTCCGGTTTTAAATTGCCGGTTTCACGTATATTTTTGTTTGTCTACTTTTATGACATTAATTCATTGAATTCAATATATATTTATATCTGATTAGTAATAAATCTAAAACAAACTAAATATATCTAGTACAAATTTAAATATCAACTAAATCAAAGTGAAATCACAATAAATTAAAATATAGTTTTTTGTTTGTCATTTTAGGCTAAAACGTTACGATAACGTTACAATACAAGTCTACTCAACTAAATATAAAACCAAAAAAATATAATGATGTTTAACAAGATCTCGTGATCATCATATCTGAAAAACAAAACTACTGATTAGATAGAGAGAATAACCAACCATAATAATAAATCAATTGTTTATAACATCTAAACATAACAATTATACAAGCTTACCATTGTATTTTGTTACGAATTCAATTTCTCACATATACTCAAACACCAATTGTTTTTACACATGATTCACAGTCTCCATTGTCAAACAAATGCGTTCATTATATTATCATAGTATTGGATGCTAGATAGATAAGAGAATCTTTAAAAATATGGTAATAGAAAATATAAACCACACGTCACAACTTTCATTGAATCATCAAATGCTTCCACTTCATCTAAATATTGGCACAGCACTATAAGTTCATTCTTAATTTGCAACTAATTATTTCCGCATATACAAGTCTCAACCATTCTTGCACCTAATAAACTCCTAAAGGAATTAAGTATCTGACCTCCATTTGAGAATGCGGACTCAGAAGCAACTGTAAAAATTTGAATTCTAAAGAGAACAATAGTTTTTGATAGATTATGTTATGATATATAAACTTCTACCTAGTAATTTATAACTAATTTGACTTTTTAAATATTTATTAACGTTTTGGTAAACCATACATACAAATAACATTAGATTTTTTAAATTATTTTCACGTCTTATTCTTTCAATAAAATATTTTTATGGTATACTTGATGTACTTATAGTCAAATGTCACGTTATAAAAATGTCAAACTTGATGTACTTATAACAAAATTGTCGAAATGTACACTAACCTTGCCAACTGGCCCTAGTATATTCTTATTTATGATTATTTTATGCAGTTGTATTACTGAAAATTCACTTTTTCCTTGCTTACTGTTACAAAAATATTTTTGTCAACCAAAGAAATAAAAACTCTTATGCCGTTGTTTGATGTAGTTAAAAATTATTTTTTTACTAAATTTCGATATAAGTTGATGAATTGTGTTGCGAAAAATTATGAATATCATAAAATGTATTATTAAAATTAATAATTAATTTTAATTCATATCGAACATGGTCATATATTTTCTTCTCACAATAAATGGAGTTATAATTTGAAAACTTATTTTTTGAAATATTTTTCTGAATTGTATAGCATAGGGGTACCAAAAAAAAAGGAAAAATTGCAGTCAGGACACCAAACATTTCATTTAGTAACAAACATTGCTCAAACTTTTTATTTGTGTCAACCACAATATCAAATCTTTTAAAAATTCATGCCCGAAGATGGATGGTTTTCATCCATTTGACTAGCGATGGTGAAAAAACTCACCCCGCCCCATGAAAAATAAAAAAAATTAATTGCAAATTAAAAAAAATCAGTTAACTGGAAATTTTTGAAAAAAAATAAACGAGGTAGGAAACGGGGCAAGCCCGTGTCCCGAACCCGTCCCACCCTACCTCGAGCCCTGCCCTGCCCCGTTGCCATATCTACATTTGATCGTTAGTTGACCATTTAAAAAAATTGACAAATGTTTAAAAAGGTAAAATAGTAACTTTACAACTTTAATATAAAACAAATTTTAATAATAATTAAAAAAAACCAAACTCAACCGTTATCATCTTTACCCACGTCATGTCATGCCTGATGCCACCTCAAAACCAAAATCAAAACAAATAGTCGCCACTTGCCGGCCATCTCCACCGTCACCATCGTCCCCTTCGTGGCGACCGCCTCTTCCAAAAAAAATCTTGAGATTTGCCACCATTTCCAACCAATTCCATCACCATTAATGATTATTGTTGTCGGCCAAAGCTCCCACAAATTATCGTTAATGGTGGCCATGGGCAATACAAAAACATATGGAAACGTTAGATCCGGCCAAAATTTTGAAACTCAAATCAAACCACAAAATAACAACTACAACCATTTCAGAAAAATATATAATAAACATTAATTTTTCCTTTAAATTTTTTTTAAATATTTTCTTTTTAAAATTTTACAGGAAAGTGAATTTTTTTTTGAAAAAACAAATAAACACATAGAAGTAATTCCATGCATTTAACCTTTTTTTTTTAAGCAATTGGATAAACCCTAAACTTGCACTCTGCGGAGTGCACGCTCCGCAAGCTCCGAATAATTCAGAGGGTTTGTTCTCTTTTTTCTATTTTTCATTGCTTTTTGGATAGTCTAATATATTTTCCCAATCCTTCCATAACACGCAAACGGCTATACCATTGAAGTATATTTTATAAGTTTTCTTAATTCAATTCATTTCCTTTTTCACTTAGAAGTTATACAGTTACTGCAAATGAATATTTTTAATTTCATTTTTCCGTTTAATGCATTTCGTACAGTTTTTTTTTATGCTTTTTTTGAAAGTAGATTTATCTTATATTATTTGATATAAAAAATGAATTGGAAGACGGTGGTAGAAGAAGATTTGTTGAAGATGTTTAAAATATCGACTCAAATACCAATTAGTCAACATAGAAGACTATTTACTGTAGCAAAATCAGTGAGAAACCAGTTTAAGTGTGAAATGGAAGGTGCAAAAATGAATAGTGATTTGGCTATCCTCTCTTTTATAGTAGTATTGACTTGTACAGTTTGATGCCAGTACTTATAATTAGGCGTTAATAATAAAAATTCACACAACACTATGAATTCTGATTTTAAATAATCTATCATCAATTTATACACGAAATAATATCGATAACAATGTTTTCATAAGTTTAGAAACTAAATGGCGAGATAAGTTACTAGTCCAAGGGTCTGTTTGTCTCCTATTTTGGGAGAAGAAATAGAGTTTTGAATAATTTTTTTTGGAAAATGTGTGATTGGAAAATAAAGTAATTTTATTGGTTTGTGTGTAGAAAATTTTACTGAGTGAATATATGGTTGTGATTTTTTACTGTAACAAACAATGTTTGAGAAAATAGATGACAAACAATGGCCAAATTGAAGAACTGAACATTTCATTCATGTCAAAATTGAAGTTGCTAAAAAAATATCATTGTTGATGCAATAGGCCATTAATCATGCCTATGAAGTGCTTAATAAAATAGTATTTTATAAGTAAATATACATTATTTTAATATTTTCTAATGTTTTTCTACTGAAGTCGCACGTTATCAATTATTGCCAAATTTTCCATTGTCGTAAATTTTTTTACTTCATATGGTGTTGCCTTTCACTATCTTTACCTACTATCATTTCAGCTCAAAGAATAAGACGCCACCAAATTGATGCACGTAACGAGTTTGAAAATGAAAAAGAATGGGCCTTCCAATTCAAATAGTTCCCCTTAAGACAAAAACACGTCCCTGTTTGGTAGTCATCTTTTGGAGAAAGTAAAAATTTTGAGTTTATGTGTAAAATATTTTATTTTATGAATATATGATTAAAAATGAGTACGTTGAAAAAATGATTTTTGAAAGAATATTGAGAAAGTTTGCTTCACGCGGATTTCTTACATTAAACTACAAGAGAGAGGGAGGGAGAGCATAACACGTTCCTACCTCCCGCACTTTCTCGCTCTATCCCCTCTCTCTCCAAATCTTTTTAAGAAAGCCAAAAACTGTAATATATAAAGCGTATGCGTTTTTGTGTCTAAAGAGCTCCTAGTGTGTGTTTTTGCGTGTGAAATGGCTGTGTCAAAGAGCAAAAGGAAGAAGCATCAGAGTTATATTTCAGTGTCTTCTCAAATTATCAGCTCAATTTCACGATCTTCACTTGAGGCTTTGCTAGAATTTCCCCAAAAAAAGCACATTTCTACTTCAAAGCTAAGGCCTATTTTGAAGAATCCAAGATTCTGGATTTTCTTGGTTTTTGTACTTTGTTTTCTTTGTATGTTGAAGATGTGGTTTAGCTTTGATCCCATAACTCCTCTTAAACAGAACACACTTTTTACTCCTCAAGAAAAGACATTTTTATCAACTGGGCTGTCAAGTTCTCAGCTGAAAATTGTGGAAAATGGAAAAACGGATGATAAAACTGAGTTTTGGAAACAGCCTGAGGGGATGGGGTATAGGCCATGTTTGGATTTCAGTGTAAAATACAGAGAGGAAACTGTTGAAATTATGAAGGACAGGACTAAGTATTTAATGGTTGTGGTTGCTGGTGGAATGAATCAGCAGAGGAATCAAATTGTTGATGCTGTGGTGATTGCAAGAATTCTTGGAGCTGCTCTGGTTGTTCCTGTCTTGCAAGTCAATGTCATTTGGGGTGATGAAAGGTTCCTTCTTTTGACCAATTCTTGATTTCTCAGCCATCAAAATACTATCTTTATTCCATCTTGTCTTATAATTTTATTTTATTCTGATCTTCCACTTTAACTAAAAGTCATTTTGGTGCATTTTAGTCAATGATATGATTTTGAACAGCTTTGTGGAGGAAATTGATATGTCGTTCTCTTTCTCTCGTGATTGCAGTGAATTTTCTGATATTTTTGATTTCGATCATTTCAAGAATGTTTTGGCGAATGATGTTCGAATAGTTTCATCACTTCCCTCGACACATTTGATGACAAGGCATATGGAGGAGAAGACGACCCCTCTTCATGTTTCTCCCAAATGGATTCGCTCTCGCTACCTTAAACGAGTAAGAGATTACATTGCCATGCCTGTGTATTCGAGTTTCTTTCATGGTTATGAGTGTTGTTCCTTATATGGCCTTGATTTTAGAAAATAAGGATTAGAAATTATATGAATGAACTGGAAGATTCATTGGCAGTTAACTTCAGTACATGATCAATGACATGAATTGTTCTGGTTATGACATCTCAGTTGGATTAATCACCAAAACATTAAAATTATTACATGAACTTCAGATTTTGAGATCTCAGGCTTATTTACAAATAAGTGAGTGACCTATTTGAAATGCTATATTTTGTTTGTCCATTTGTTATCTTTATCATTTTGATAAATATGAAGTAATTTGTGCAGTGTTTTGTTTTTGTTTTTGGGAATGGTAAAGGATCTTATTTCAAGCGCTTGATTTTTTATTTTTATTTTTGGTTTTTTGGGAACCCGGCAGCTTAGAAGAGATGGTGTATTACTTTTACGTGGCCTTGATTCAAGGCTTTCCAAGGATCTTCCTTCCGAACTTCAAAAGCTTCGATGCAAGGTAGTTAGTGCACTCGTCATACAATTTACATACTGAGCCGTGAGCCATACTAACTTCGGAATTTCTACATGGCTATTTGCTTGAAATTTAGTATCCATTCATCGAGTCCTCTTGCCAATTGTAGGTGGCTTTTCACGCATTGAGATTCGCCCCACATATCTGCGAACTTGGTAACAAGCTTACAGAGAGGATGAGAAGCAAGGGACCATATCTCGCTCTCCATCTGCGTATGGAGAAGGATGTATGGGTGAGGACAGGATGTCTTCCTGGTCTAAGCCGCGAGTATGACGCGATGATAAATAATGAGAGGAAGTCCAGGCCGAAGCTCTTGACTTCAAGAAATAATATGACCTACTACGACAGAAAACTTGCTGGCCTCTGCCCCTTAAATGCCTTGGAGGTCACACGGTAAGCTTATGAATTGTGAAAATCCAATTAATGGAACTATTAGGATCTGATGACTCCTTTTGAGTGATATGTTGTTCTGTGTTTAGATTGCTCAAAGCATTGGGAGCGCCAAAAAGTACAAGAATTTATCGGGCCGGAGGGATTCCATTAGGTGGAAAAGAAGCTTTGCGACCTTTGACTAGAGAATTTCCTCATTTTTATAACAAGGAAGACCTTGCCCTGCCGGAAGAGCTCGAACCATTTGCAAAGAAAGCTTCATTAATGGCTGCTATTGATCACATAGTTTCTGAGAATAGCGACGTATTCATGGTGTCTCATGGTGGAAATATGGGCCATGCCATTCAGGTATCGCATCCGTCCTTTAATCATCTGCAAAATCACTTCTTATTGACTCATTATCACTTATTTTGGATTGGTTGAATTTATTCGGGATTTATATTGAAACAGGGGCAGAGGGCCTATGCAGGGCACAAAAAGACCATCACATCTAACAAAAGACAGATGCTTCTATACTTTATGAATTCTTCTCTCCCTGAAGAAGAGTTCAATAACATTATAATGGATTTGCACCGAGAATCATTGGGGCAGCCCGAAGTAAGGACTAGCAAAGTAGGAAGGGACGTGACGAAATATCCTGTCCCAGAGTGCATGTGCAATAATTCAATGGCACATTCCTCTTTCTGACTCCTCATGGTACCACACTTCATGGGACTAAATTTGGCATCCTTTTGATAAATAAAGGTCAAGAAGAAAGCTCCAAACAGGATGTATTGGACAAATGCATTAGAGTCGAGTTCTTCAAAATACCTTGAAATTCGACAAGGCCTCTACACATCAGCGTTCGCGCATCTTCTTAGAGGTGTGCT
This sequence comes from Fraxinus excelsior, assembly GCA_019097785.1. NCBI lineage: Eukaryota > Viridiplantae > Streptophyta > Magnoliopsida > Lamiales > Oleaceae > Fraxinus > Fraxinus excelsior. Next base: position 12,908,938 of record CM032633.1, on the reverse strand, counting down.
GCCATTTGGGATGGCAGGAACTCACTCCGAGGACACAGCGAAAGTATGGACATATTTGCTTATACTCGCGTTCATACTACATGGTAACATATGCAGTATAGCTTCATAGAGTCCCTCTCCGGTTTATTGTCATCCGTGTTAGTAAAATTTTGTTGCACCTAACATAATTATTAGTGGAATTAGATCGCCTAAATCTTATTTGAAAGGGAAAAATAAAAAACACATAGTTTGGTAATTTTACTAGAGAAAAAATGTAAAAGTTCTTTGAGCTAATACACTGTTTTAGGCCTTTCTTTTGGTGAAATTTCAACACTACTATAGTATCGTCTTAGCACTCTTTCACTGCTTTAGGGTCGTTGCCTTACGTGGACACAACTACCTTAAGAACCAATCATAAAATTGGAATTTCTATTGTATCTCGATCCAACTTAGGACCTTACACCCACTACAACTACAGACCCACCTTTTGCTTTCACATGGTTAAGTGTGAAACATGTCTGTGATAGTATTTGTGAAAAATTTGAGGTTCCATTCTAAAAGTTTGACCTATTAGGTGGAATAGCTAAATTCCTTGTAAGCCCGTTAATTACCCTGTGTCTAATAGATGTGGAATTCTATTTGCGCTTTCTCGACACATCAATTGATGGTGTAGGCTAGTGAAGTGAGAAAAGTTTTAATATTTGATTTTAGCCACAAAATTTTATAATCTAGTAAAAGAAATTAAAACGAATCTTTGTCAAGTCCTTCCTTTCTACAAAAGCATCAATTTCAACCTTCGATCACCCAATAGATTCAACTTCATCTTCAACTATGTAAAAGTTTAATTTTTATCGTTCAACTATAGAAAGCGTCAGTTTGGTTCTTCAACTATACAAAAGCGTCAATTTCGTGTTTAAACTATTCAATAGCGTCAACTTCATTCTTCAACTTTACAAAAGCATCAATAAAATCCCCAAATTATTCAAGAGCTCCAGCGTGGTCCTTCAACTATTAAAAACATCGATTTCATCCTCCAAAAGTTCTACAAAGTCAACTGGCCCTTCAACTATTCAACGACATTAATTTCGGCCCATTTACCACCCATTAGAAAAGATATTTTTAAAAAAAAAAAAAAATTTTTTTACTTAAAAAAAAAAAAAAAACTCTTCTCCTATTAACCAAGATGCCTCTAATTTATCAAATGTCATGCTCAAAATGGTTACATACCACTTTTTCTCAATAAAAATGATATTAAAATAAGAGTAATACTACATGTACATGATTATTTAAAGATTAATATAAAAACCGATGGCACGACATTATATTAAAATTTAAACGATTTCATTCTTCTTCTTCTTTTCCCCTCTTTCTTCTCTTCCAAACCTTTTTCTCTCTATGTAGTAAACCAATCTGTAAATAATCGTGTGTAAGTAGCATTACTTTTAAAATAAATAAATGGAAAATGGGACAAATAATGAATATATTTTTATATTCAATCCCACCCCTATACCATCCCTATTCTATAGTCAATGGGGGAAATGTCCGTTCATTTCTAAAATTAATGGGTTGAGCCCTAAATGATGACTTGATTGAAAATTATTTCAATGACCAAAACTTTTCTTTATGGACTTCTCTTTATATTTTGCTTACTGGGCCTAGAGATCTTCTGCATATCTTCTTCTATATATATCCCAGAAGCGAGGAAATACATCAAAATACCCGGATGACCCGGCCCATTTTCCAAAATAGCCGTTGACCATATTAAAAAAAAAAAAAACTAATAAAAGTGAAATTGTAAAAATCATTTTTCCATATTTACCCTCGCAATTGGAAGAGCAAGGTACTAGCCGACGCCACGCCACGCCGACGCCGACCATCACCGACAAGGTTGACTAACCGACGCCCGGACTCCAAGACTGCCATTTTCTATTGAAGAAGGTTAGTGAATAATACGAATTTTTTAAAGAAAGTGCTTGTAAGTTTTTGAATTTTTGTTGATTATTTTCGGAAAAATACTTGTAAATCTTTGATTTAGGGTTTAGATGCGTGAATTTATTACGGGGTGATGTAGCACACATGCGAGGGACTCACAGTCATCGGGATAGAGGGGGTGACGGTGGAGGTGGATGGACTGGGCCGTGGGGGGGAGACATAGACTCATTTTTTGAGGGGGTACCGGAGGAGGCGGATGGGGAGGTACCGGATGAGGCGGATGGGGGGTACCGGAGGAGATGATTGACAGGGTACCGACGGAGGTGGAGAGGGGGGTACCGGAGGAGGTTGAGGTGGAGAGGGAGGTACCGGAGGAGGTTGCGGTGGATGAGGTTGTGGTGGAGAGAGGGGTATCGGATGACGTAGTTTTGGTGTCGCAGGGGACTCCGGAGGTGAGGAAGGGTACGAAGCGTGCTGTTGACATGACACCGCTGGTGGTTGGTAAGAGACCGAGATTGCCGTCACAGTACATCGTTTCCCCTTTCACGGCCGAGGCGAAGAGGCGGCCGTTCTTGGACGGGACATTCCCCAATCTCTTCCGCGAGGTCGACCCAGTTCGGAAGAAAGCGTTTCATGATTGGTTCAAATCCCTTAAGCATGAGTAAGTATTTAATGATTTGCCTAAAGTACATGCGAGATCATCTATGATTTGTGTAACACTTCACTTTTTCATTTTTTTAGGGACATCCATAGGGTGGGGTCGAGGACGATATCGAACGCGAAGAAGTGGTTCGATGATGTTTTGACTAGTGGTGCTTGGCTCGTCGATGATGTAAGTGCATTCTCGTTCTTATTTGTTGTATCGTTTAATTATTTGTTGTTTTACTTAATTATTTGCGTTCTCATTCTTATTTGTTAGCACATCGACATGATTATGTAATTGTTGCGGGATCGAGCTCGGAGATATCCGAAATCTTTTGACATTCCTGGTTGAGTCATCCTTAGCTGCGGGTTCGCACGTGCCATTGATATTGAGTACGGCACACTCATACTCAATGGAAATGGATATGTGGTGCCCGACTATATGATGGAGTGGGTCATTGGGCTGGATCCGAAAAATGGGAAGCCGTGGACGGATTGTACACATATGTACGTTCCAATGATCGCGAACTCACACTGTTTCGCAGTTGAGATTGTATTCGCGGATTCGACTATATATGTGTACGACTCCGACCATGGATGTTTGACCCAAGACCAACTGCAGTGTATACTAGAGCCGATGAGTGTGATTATTCCCATGATGGCTAGACAAGCGAATATTCAAGTAAATGACAGATTAGCCATTCAATGGAACACGACGACGGAGAGACAAGGAGTATCGTAAGAATTTACAATTTTTTATTTTGAAAATTTAGTTTTTAGTTATTATATGTTATCGAACTAATATATTATATTTGCTTGCAGGGGCGATTGTGGTATATTCGCAATAAAGTACATAGAGTTTTTGAGCATTGATCGCAACATTAGTCCAATAAATCAATAATTGATAGACATGTGCAGGTTGAAGTTAGCTTGTGATTTGTATGAATCCAAATGTGATCCTTAGTGCTGTTGACATTATTCTTTTATTGTAAAAAATGTAAATATTGTTATCGTTAGTTCTTAATTTAAATATTAAATGAATTAACACGTCTATATATAATTTAATATTCAATTAAATATTAAATATTATTTTGTTAAAATAAGTAAACAACTAAAATAAACAATTAGTTATGTTGAATATTTAATGACAATAAATAAAAACAAAAACATATTACTTCGTTATAAAAATTAAATTATTATATAATATTACACATCCGTTGAATTGTTATGTAGATGAATCTGACTTGTACAAAATTGACGAGTATGCCCTGTTGCGCCGCACTTGCCGCACTTACGAGGTCGAGGAAATTCTCCAGTGGATGGTATTCTAGACGTCCGTCTACGTCCCGGAGCACGTGGTCCCACTATGGGTGGCAACAAATTATTAAGTGGAAGAATGTGGTCGGGAACTTCCCACTCGACTTCATTTGGTAGAGGAAATATCGTTTCAGCATATGCCGATCTCCAATAATCAGTCATGTAATAATGACTGCATAAGGTGTGCGGAGGAAATCCCCTATGCATAGCCACTGCCACCGCATGCATACACGGAAAACTCTCCAACTGAAACTTTCTACATGTGCATGTGTTATCATTCAAGTCCACGATGAACACGATATTACTGCCACGTCTCACGGAGAAGCGAAACTGATCCAGTGGTTCCACCAATACCTTCCTCGCAACCTCTAGAGTTTTGAAGATCTTATCTTCCTGAGCCGGAGTGAGCACACTTGTGCAATTTTGGGATTCCTCACGTCGGTCATGAAACCACTGCTGCAGCTTGTTACGAATTTGCTCAATCATTGCGAGAATTGGTAACTCTCGATCCTTCTTGAATAGCGCATTGAGCGACTCAACATTGTTCGACATCATCATGTTGTATCGACGTCCTGGAAAGTGTGATCGAGCCCAATGTTCGATCCGCATCTCTGTTAGATAAACATATGCAGCATGTGATTTACACTCTATTTCGACCATGAACTTTTCAAACTCTTCAAAACTGTATGTCTCTGCAACTCTCCTAAACAATGGAACGATGCCACTGCCCCGAAACTTCGTCTTAAGGTTGCCCTGTATATGGTACATACAATAACCGTGATGTGCCTCGGGAAAGACTTCGGCGATACCATTTATTATTGACTGCCCCCGGTCAGTTACAAATGCAAGGTTCTCGACGTCTTCAATTACTTCTTTCAACTTCGTAAAGAACCAACGCATCGCTAAATCATTTTCTCCATCGACTATACCGAACGCAAGAGGGTAAATTTGGATGTTGGGATCTTGATACGTAGCAATAATCAACTTACCTTCGTATCTAGCCTTCAGGGTTGTACCGTCGACTAGAATTACGGGTCGCATTGCCGTACGAAATCCTCGAATACACTGTGCAAGGGCCATGAAAAAATACTTGAAGCGATTCCCATCCTCCGTATCAATATAAAATGCTGATCCAGGATTAGTTTTCTCCATGTTATGGCAATATCTGGCCAATTTAGCGTAACTTTCCTCGGCCAAACTCATTAAGTCCTCCAATGCGTATTATTTGGCCTTCCAAGCTTTCTGATAGCTCATGACCACCCCGTAATCTCGTCGGAAGTCATTGATGATGTCCGAAGGTCTGTAGATCATTCGTGGGTCCTGAAACTTGTCCTTTATTTGTCGACCAATGAACCATGCACGGGCTTGCCTGTGATCATTTCGACGAATACCCACTTCACAAGTATGTTCCCGTGCATACTTACGAATTACAAAGCACTCATTCGTATCCATTTTTGTCGCTCGCAAACGCCAGTGACAACCGTCGTCAATGCAGACAATTGTGTACGTTGACTTGTCCGATTTTTTAACTTTAAACTCAAAATTGTTTCTTAAAGCAATCCGATGCACAGCTTCCTGCAAATGTTTTTTGTTTCGAACAGTTGCTCGACATATACATCTTCATCATCTGGAACTGTACGGGAACAATTAGAAGTACGTGTACTGATCTCATCTTGTGAACTCGACCCATGTCTTCGATTGGATAAAGCAATCAAATCCTCATTCGTAAATTCATTTTCATTCTCGTTGGAATGAACTATCGAGGGAATCCTGTGCGTATTGGTGAGGTGAGGAACCACTGTATCGGGAATAACCACATCATCCTCACGAGCTATCTCCACTGTGTTCCAAAAATCATTCACATTACGATCCCCTCCATCGAGCTCTTCATGTTCACTATCGGGGACATTCTTTTTCACTAAATTTACGCAGAGATGAGTAGTCATGGGAAACTGGTTCAATGCAAATAGAGCCTTCATGCAATGTTCAGATATAACCTTTACAGGTGGAACTGGAATTGATGAATGTTCGTTGTTCCATAGAAATCCCAATTCCATGTCGTATTGGGCGGGATCGACATTGAGCATATTCTGTATCTCACTGTACATTTCTGCATACGACGTACTCGATGTTATTAAAATCGGAATTGTGCCATGTATTTCACTTGTCCATTTCCAGGCCCATTAACCATTTACATCATCTTCAAATTCACCAAAGTGAAGAACTGGACTGCAACCGATGCCATATTTTCTGCATCAGACAAAATATTTTGTTAAAAAAAAAATTAACAGAAATTTTTCAACCCGGACATCCGGGCGTGCGGGCCCGCACGCCAGCACGTCCGGGTGTGCTGGCCCGGACTTCCGGGCGTGCGGCTTCTCTGTATATCATAAAATTTGTCCGAAAAATCTCATAGACAAGTGAAATTTTTTGCTCGTTTTTATTAAAAAAATTATATAGTTCCATTTAAGAACATAAATTGTTCATATACATTGAAAAAAGATTTAAAAATTAATAAAATGTACATCATAATTTAATCGAAGCCCAATTAAAAATACGTAAATATACTTACAGATTTCGCTGATGGCTGTGAATAATATTTACTTGTTGATCGTTTGATAAATTTGTCTGTTTTCAAGTTTGAAACAGATGAAAAATGAAACTATTTTTATCTGTGTTGGAATAAATCAATAAAGAAAGTGATTTGATTTTAAAATTTTAAGTAGGAAGTGTTTGACCTTTTTTATAACTTAAAAAAGGGTATTATTGTCTTTAAATATTAACATATAATTGTAATTATATATTATTTTAAGGGTAATTTTGTCATTCAACCTCAAAACGGCTATTGCGATGAATGTTTAAAAAAAATGGACAAAGTGTAAAACGGTTAGTTTGACAAGGGTATTTTAAAAAGTACCCTAAGAGCCACGAGGACAGCATTAGATTCTCTCCTGAAAGTTGCGAAAAGAAAAGGAGATAAGAAAATGCGGATGAAGACGTTGGAAGCAACATTATCAACATTTGATGAGGTTTTTCAGAAATTTACAACTGAATCGCAAAACTACAAAGCCAGTTTCATCGTCTTCTTGGCTGACAAAGACCCATCCACCAACCTTAGCTGGTGCCCTGGTAAAAATTTAATCCAAATGCATATTATATCTCTTAATCTACGTGCATAGTTTTGATTGTCGAATTGATTGCAAGAATGGGTGCTGAATAGGGTTTAAATTGAGAAAAAAACAAAAACCCAAATCCTATATTAGAGATTTTTGATGAATTTTATTTTCTGTTGAACTTCTAGTATGTTTCTTTGTCTGTGATTGGGAGAAGCTTGTCTATGGAGTGATGTTTTAGTTATTTTTTGGGGTTTCTTTTCCTCTAGTTATGGATCATGGATTTTATTTCATTGTTGCTTCTCTTTTATTTGTTAAGTGCATTTTTTCTATAAAACTTTTACTCTTTTGTTTTCCAATTTTTTCATTATAATAGATATATGAAGATTTCAAAACTCCTTGGGCTTATGCCCAATCCATGTCTCAGAGCTTACATATTGCCCCCAGAGCAATGTTGCGCCTTTGCCCTTTAGTGATTTCAACCCTTATTCTCTCTCCAATTCGTTCCATCACATTGTTTATCCTCAATTTCGTTAATTAAAATGTGTTCCTGCAAATGTTTGGTAGAAAGAAAGGGCTATATTTAATTTTAATTCCCTTCTCAACTTTTCCCTTAGAAGATGGCTGGTAAAGACTAATATATTTATCCCCGCCCTATTCTCTCTCATAAACGTAGAAACGAAAGTGAGACATTTGTTTTATATCTTCCTCCCAATTTGCTTTTCCATCGATCAAGTCTTGATGTTACTTAGATGGTCCTTTAGAAGGTTTATTGTGTAGTGTTGTTGGCACGATACTGAAACATGAATACTGCGAAAGAAGCAAGCAAGCTGATCATTTTCAGCCGCAGAAGACCGCAATTTCCCCTTGTTTTTTGTTTGCTTTTCCTGCATTTATAGTGAAGGTGAAGGAGAAGTGGAGAATGTGGAAAAAGATTGAGAAAAAACTCAGTTATGAAGAGGATAATACGAAAATAAAATATCCTGATCATTTGCTTGAAGATCCTGAAGATGATATTGGCAGACTTTTAGGCTTTACCTAATTCTGGTGTTGGGTTAATTTTGTTACATGATTATTTATTGAAATTATTTTGTTGGTTTGATTGAGGCTTAAGCCTCGAGGCCCATGTCTTGCCTCATAAAGGTAAAACATCTTGGTACCCTACTGAGCTTTTTTAGACACTGGAAGATTTCTATTGAAGTTCAAATGATTCTCCTTAATTTAGATAGCAAATGACCACAACAGATTAGTGATGCTCAATCTGTTAGTTCTTGGTTCCCTATCTCTCCCATTTTTTTATTTTTATTTTTTTTAATTAAGAATCTGAATCGTTGTTTCAGGATTCTCTGCACCCCCACCTTATGACATAAGGATGTATGTTTGATTTTCTTTATTCAGATTGTGTGAGAGCTGAGCCCATCATATACAAGAAGTTTGAATCATCATCAGACGATGTGGCACTTCTGAAGGCTTACGTTGGAGATAGACCTACATGGAGGAATCCCCATCACCCATGGAGAATTGACTCGAGGTTTAAGCTCAAAGGAGTTCCAACATTAGTTCGCTGGGAAGATGGTGCAATAAAGGGTCGTCTGGAAGATCACGAAGCACATCTGGAGCACAAACTTGATGCCCTTCTATCTGGGAAGTAAATCTTGTGATTCGAATCAGGTAGCAAGAATAACGTGTTGAAAAATAATCCTTTCTGGAAGACAATTTCCAGAATATGTTGAACTTCTTCTGAGTTTGGACTACTTGTTTTCAAGTTACATAAATAAAACAGCGAATTTGAAATATCACAGCATCAAGAGAAAGTAGAAGAATCTTCTCATAAGTTTTTCACTTTCTTCTTCTGCTTTGTTTATTTTGGCTTAAGCGTAATTTTGTCTTTTCACGTGAACTTATCCATCATTATGGACTGAAAGCATCAGCAAGGATGAAATGTGCCATGAGAAAAATGTGGACTAGTGTAAATGGGGTATAAGTTGGCAAATGTAAGGAAAAATACTTGACATGAAAATAAAGAATATAGTCTTTAGTATTGTGATAAAAGATGAACAATTTAAAACTTTTATAATATTTTAAAAAGTTATAATCTTTTTCGAATAATGCTCTTTAAAAATTCTTATATAAACTATTATTCAAGTGACTCAGTGCTTTGGGTCCAGTTATCTTGACCGAATTTATAATCTGTTTGACACTCTTTAATTTATTTATGATTTGATACTGGGTTATTTTCAATAATATGTTTGATACTTTTTAATTTATTTTATGATTTGAAATAGAATTATTTTCAACATTACATTTAAGCAATAAAATATTTTACACGTATATAAAAAAAATTTCCTACTTTTTAACCACACATTTTCCTAAAAATCACTTTCTAACAGGCACTTAATAGTTAGACTTGATACAATGCCCAATCAATAAATATTGCTGAAATAAATCTACGTTTTTGAGTCACATTATTTCATTCTCATTATTTTACTCATTTTCAACCACACATTCTTCAATAAAATAATATTTTTCATCACATCAATAACTTTTTCTTTTTTTCGACCATATGTTCCCCATCACATCAAACAAAAAAATACATTCTTGGAAAAAAATTGTGCACCAAACAAGGACTAAACTAAAAAAGCTATCTATTTACTACAACAAATTGAAATAAATGTCTTAATCTACTAGTAATCTAAATTAAAGCGAGCATTATCCGGCGTAATAATTGACTGGACTAACACAATATCACAGCTTATCCAACTTCAGAAAACTTCCAAGTAGTCACTGAACTTCAAGTCCGTTGCACTTGCACGACGAATTCCGTTTCTCGGTCGGTCTATGGCTGTTAAATGTGTCCATATGGCAAACTAAATGCCGAGGCCACGTCCAGCTCACGAAATTGTGATTTTCAACCAAACACGCCTTACCCCATTAAGCCAAACACGCCTTTTACGTGGTCTGAAGAACAACATCATTCAATCGTTCGTTCTTGCAGAGAACGGGGAAGCTTGAGGAATCTATAATCAGATTCAGACATTGTTAGGCGGATGTCCATTAACCCTAAAACAAATCCCAACACGATGCCGCACGCCAGTGTCACCACTCACAACGTCAACGAAAATTTGCTGGCTTTAACCTCCTCCTTCCCTTCAATTACACCTCTGACGCCATTTCTATCAGTCGAAGATGCTACTTTCGTGTCCATTATTTTCCAATTAACAAATAATGAAAACAACCTGTTTGTTTTCTAAAATGGGTTTTCGGAATTTAGAATTTTGATTGGCGTTTTTAGATAAGAATGGCATAAATATACTTACTTGTACGCACACAAATACTGGTTCATACATAATGAAATATATATATATAATCCAGAGAGAGGAGAGGAGGATTTCTAATTCTTCTTCTTTGCTCTGAGGACTATCCTCTTTCTCTCTCAGATTTCAGCTGAACGTCTGAAAACATTAGTACCTATTTATTGTATGACTGCTTAGACATTGAAAAGAATATTCCTAAATTCACATATAAAATCCAAAAAGGTAAATATCAGCTTCTATTCTACTCTAGCCGCTTTAGAAAACCGGCCCAAAGGAGTTCCGGCAACAATGTTGGCAGCGGTGGTGGAAAGAGGGGTAGGCGAGTTTAGACCAATCTAATTACAACTTGAGTGGTGCTAATGGTACATTAGGGGAGCACCAGCACACCCTCTAATAGGGAGAGTCATGTGTCCATTATGAACACCATTATGACTCTCCTAATGTACAAGAAGAATTATCCTTACAACTTAATGGGTAATGAGTGTTTGGTTGAAAACCACGATTTGCTGAGCTAGAGGCTTACTACATTTAAATGCCACATAGTGGGTGATAGGGTGCAACATACTTAAGTTCAGTGACCATTGGGAAGCTTCTTGGAGTTGAGTGAGTAAATTGTGACATTAGACAAAGTTCGATGGCCAATGAAAACTCGGCCAACCCCTACCACCCCAAAATAGGTGTACTCTCTGCATGCACACAGGGGCGGACACAGTACCTGGTCAGTCCCCGTGGCCGTCCGTGCTGGTCCATCAGAATCAGACGAGTGCAGTCCCTAGACTGTATATTTCTGTTTTTGTATTTTTTTTTTTTCAGTTTTTGTTAATTTGTTATTTGCTATTAATAAATTATGGTAAATGAGAATTTATGTATGAGTGTTGCCCCTGGATTGTATATTTCTGTTTTTATATTCATTTTTTTTTTTCAGTTTTTGTTAGTTTGTTATTTGCTATTAATGAATTATGATATATGAATGAATGATAATTTATGGATGGGTGCAATCCATAATTTATGGATGGGTATAGCCACTGGACTGTATATTTATGTTTTTGTATATATATATTTTTTCAGTATTTGTTAATTTGTGAATTATGAAAAATGAGAATTTATATTAACTACGAGTTATGACTTATAATTTTGAATTGTGTTTCTGTATTGTGAATTGTGAATTGTGATTTGAAAATTTAGGGTTTTAGGAAATTGGGACTTATGGATTAGTGAAGAGTATTCGGTGTGAAGATGTTGGGCTCAATTAAACCATTAAGCATGTCTATGTGTACACTGTTTTTAATCAATTTTGAATTGAAAAATAAATTGGGGCATTTTACAGATTATGGAGCGATTTTTCAATCGAAACGAAAGTCTATACCTAGTTCTTCGTTCTCTAGTTGTGCATCTAGTCCCACCACTGATTCTAGTCGAGTACAAGAGTTAGTAAATAACGCAAAGAAGTCTTGGCATCAATTTAATGTAGATAATCTTGTATGTGATCCAGGGAAACGCCCCCTATCGAATCATACGATCCTAATATTAGAGATGATGTTAGGATGACATACTTGGAGAAGGGTTATTATCAACCATATGGACATGACTTTCCAAGAAGACGGATAGGGAATGATAATAGGTGTTTTCGGAAAAAGTGGTTCTTTGAATTTCATTAGTTGAAGTACAATATAGAAAATGATGCTGCGTATTGTTTGCATTGCTACTTGTTCAAACCCGATAGAGGGGGTCAAGGAGGTGGACATGTATTCACTCAAACCGGCTTTAGGGATTGGAAGCACAGAAAGACATTGAAAGATCATGTCGGTCTCTTTGATGATGCTCATAATCAAGCTTTTACAAAGTGTACGAACTTGATGAATCAAAAGCACAGCATCTCCTATGTTATTTCTAGCCAAAGTAGTAGTCAACAAAAAAGTTATAGGATGAGACTGACTTCGGTGCTAGATTGTACTAGACTAGATTGTACTAGATTCCTCTTAATACAAGGATTGTTATTTCGTGGTCATGATGAATCGAAAGAGTCTCTGAATAGAGGAAATCTAATTGAGCTACTAAACTGGTATGGAGATCGTTGTCAGGAAGTTAAAGAAGTATTATTTAATAATGCTCCTGGAAATAACCAAATGACTTCACCAAACATTGGTGTGCTGTCGTAGGCACCCAAAAATAGTCCTTAAACCTCTAAAACTAATGTAGTATTGGAAGTAAGGGTCAATCCCACGAAGAGTGTATAATTCAATAGTTTATGCTCCGTACAATGATTGGGGGGGGGTTTTGTATGCAAACAATTGTAAATAATGCAATTAATAACAATGAAAACTAAATTAACGAAAATAATCAAAAGACTAACCTTGGTCCAAGTCAATATCCACCTTCGAAAATCCACAACTGATCATAGATGCAATGATAATTCAATTCATATATTGAATAGTCACCGTTGGAATAATTTTCCTATTTCTCCTTAATTTTAGTTAGTTAGAAACCAGCGTTCTAATTAACCCTAATTATTAAATAACCCCAGACCAGCGCTCAAGATTCAATTTAATAACAGCTTTAAACAATAGAGAAATCGATGAACTAGATAACACAAACACCAGCGGTTGCATTCAATCCATTTAAACATTCTTCTTAAGATTCAATAACCTCTATCGCAGAAAATCATCAAATCCTAGTGCTTCACAAGTTAAAGGAATCAAACAATTACGGATTTGATATTTAACTTAGCGGTAGATTGCAACGAATAATAAACTAGTAGGCCTCCTAGCAATTAAACATAACAATCATAGAAATAAGTGCAGAAAAATATTCAATACTCAAAAACATGAATTAAATTAAGAAAAACCATTTAGATCTCACAATATGTGGTTCCGAGGCTTCAATCTCCTTCGACCAAGTGTAAAAGTTTAGTTACAATTCATGAATGTAAGAGAAAAATAGAGAAGAATGAAGTTGGAGAGGTTCTCCCTCTTTGTTTTGGTCTCCTTAGGTCTATTTATACTTCTCTACATGTTCTTGGCCAATTTGGAGTCTTTTTCTCGAGTTTTCGCGGCCCAAATAATAAAAACCTAAAATCTGTGGCGGCGCTTGAGCGCTATAGGAGAGCGCTTGAGCGCTAGAAATATGTCTACTTTGTGTCAGCTTCAGTATTTTCATCATAACTTTCTCTTCCGATGTCCGATTGAGACGATTCAAGATGCGTTAGAAAGATAACTCAAAGGGCTACAACTTTTGTTCAGAGACCATCTTCAAATCCGATCGTTTATCATGTCCAAAATTGGTCTCAATATGAGGTTGAAAACCGATGCAAAACTTTTCAGCTTGAAAGATGATATGTGAAAATGTCTTGACCATATTTCATCCCTTTGAATCCTTTCTTCATCCAATTGGCCTCTAACACTCTCAAGTCTTCATCATGAGGTTCGATACAACTTTTAAATATTTGCACCTTAGTCCATGAACTTTCACTTTCTTCCATTTTGATCTCTTTTCATCCATTTCTTCCAAATTATGCAATATCCATAGAATTGCCACCTAAACCAAAATATGAGAATACGAAGTACATTTAGGTACAAAATAAACATACGAGCGCATAAAATAAGGAAGGAAAAATATGCATTTTACATTCTTATCAAATTCCCCCACACTTAGCTTTTGCTCGTCCTCGGGCAAAACTCAAATTTAATTTCCCAAAACACCAGGTCATAATGCCAAGAACATAGAACCATCAAGCATTTTCAAAACACATAAAATATCATGAATAAACATCCCACACTACTCATTATCAATTAGCGACCATGTTCATATGAAGATGGAGTAAACTAAACATGTAGACCCTTACGGATATAAGCACTCAACTCTCATGTGTTTAAAATGGTAAGTGTTTCGCTCAAATTTATTCCAATGAAGATGTTCTACCATATGCTTGCATATCTTCTCACTCGCCACCACTTAGATCACATGCTTTACAAGAATTATAAGGACTTTTCAAAGGTTGTAATGTGGTTTATGGTCAAGGTGGGAAATATTTGGGTATGTGACTCAAGAGCCATCGAAACTAGTGGAGTAAAGATAAAAAGACTTAGCTCAAACATATACATAAAACATGTAAACCAACCACTCCACATGATAACTTCATCATTTTTTTTTTTTGCATATATCCCACACAAATCGAACTCCTCTTGAGATGTAGGAAGAGTTATGAATATAGATCTTTTTCACATTAAAATCACTCTCCTTCATCACTTATTTTCTTTTTCTTTTTTTTTTCTTTTTCTTCAATCATTCATTTTTTTTTCCTTCTTCTTCTTGTATTTTTCTTGCACAATGTAAACTCCAAATTATACACCAATATTGGAACTCCTTGAATTGACATAGAAAATTTGTTCCAATTCACCAATAATAGCACTGCCATAAATCTTGATACCCCCACACTTATTTTCTTGCGTACCCACACTTCTCATGACATTCAACAATACTCCACTAGCTCTAAGGCTTGGGTAAATATATTATTTTTTCAGTTTAAAGCTTGTAATATAAGTTTATACAAAGAAAATGCAATAAGGCTCAAATGGGCTCAACAATGGAAATTTCAATTACAAGGTCGGTTATTTCGCTAATGAAACTCATTTATATAACAAAAATGGCCTTAATCATGTTCGTGCATGCATGTGTCAATGTGATCTTGAAGAGAATTAATGAAAGTTCTAGAGAAACAAAATCATGGAAAAATATTACACATGAAAAGAATAATGAGACTGTTATGGATGTATCAGTCTAAACGCTCAAAAATCTCATTGATTTTTGTCTACAGAATTTAGTTACTACCATCCTCAAAAAAAATAACTCCACTAATCAACTCTAAGTTGGAGGATTATTCATTCAATCATGTTATGAGTTCTTCAAAAGCCTAATTAATTCCAGCAAATAGCATATACAACCAAAAATCTTTTAACCTCAAGTTCTCTTCTTGAAAAATCATGCACATTTGTGTTTTCTTTTTAAAAAAAAATTAACTCACTCAATATAAATGCAACTTAAATTTAAATCCCTCCCCCACACTTAAAACTTACATTGTCCCCAATGTAAGGTCCAATGCAAAGAAAAGGACAAATATAACTAAAATAAAAAAATGGAATGCGAAAAATAAAAATAAAAATAAAAAGATAAAGGAACGAACTCCCCTTTGGTTGCCTCCCAAGCAGCGCCTTTGTTTATCGTCTTAGGCTCGACTCATTGCTCTTTCCTTCAACCGACATAGAAAGGGTCTTTGAGATCTAATTGTGTCACGTTCTCCACCTGAAGACCTTCATAGAAAGGTTTCAGTCTATGACCATTTACCTTGAATACCTTTGAGGTTTCCAAACTTTGAACTTCTACAGCACCATGAGGAAAAACATTAGTAATAACAAAAGGTCCAATCCAACGGGAACGCAATTTACCTGGAAACAGACGAAGCCGTGATTGGTATAGGAGGACTTTTTGACCAACTTCAAATTCCTTCCTAGAGATCATCTTGTCATGAAAAGCCTTCGTCTTCTCCTTGTAAAGTCTTGCATTCTCATAGGCATCATTGCGAATTTCCTCTAGCTCTTGAAGTTGCAACTTTCTGTGTTCTCCACCCTCATCCATCTTCATGTTGAAACTCTTGACGGCCCAGTAAGCTTTGTGTTCTAACTCTACTGGAAGGTGACATGGTTTCCCAAACACTAACCGGTAAGGTGACATACCGATTGGTGTCTTGTATGCAGTTCGGTACGCCCATAAAGCCTCATCCAAGTGCAAGCTCCAATCTTTTCTCTTCGGGCATACCGTTTTCTCAATGATGGATTTGATTTCCCGATTTGACACCTCTGCCTGACCATTAGTTTGTGGATGATATGCAGTTGACACCTTGTGGGTGACATGGTATTTTCTCAACAGAGCTTCCACAGTTCGATTACAAAAATGAGTTCCACGATCGCTGATGAGAGCTCTCGGAATCCCAAACCTGGAGAATATATTAGACTTGATAAAATCTGCAACAACTTTAGAATCATCAGTCCTGGTAGCCTTGGCTTCCACCCATTTCGAAACATAATCCACAGCAAGCAAAATATAAGTAAAATCGAAAGAGATAGGAAATGGTCCCATGAAATCTATGCCCCAAACATCAAAGATTTCACAAACAAGTATGGGAGTTTGTGGCATTTCAGTCTTTTGAGATATATTACCTGTTTTTTGACAGTTTTCACATGACTTACAAAAGGAATAGGCGTCTCGAAACATGGATGGCCAATAGAAACCACATTCAAGCACTTTTCTTGCCGTTCGTTTTGCTCCAAAGTGTCCTCCACAAGCATAAGAGTGACAGAAGGTGAGAATGGAAATGATCTCATTTTCAGGAACACACCTTCTAATCACTTGATCTGCACAATGCTTCCACAAGTATGGATCGTCCCATACATAATATTTCGCATCACTTTTTAACTTATCTCTTTGAGCCCTAGACAAATCAGACGGTAGAGTGTGAACAACCAAAAAGTTCACAATGTCAGCATACCATGGTAAAGTTGTGCTTGCAGAAAATAATTGCTCATCAGGAAAGGTTTCATGTAATTGGAGTTTAGCATCCACGTTAGTTAAACGGCTCAAATGATCTGCAACATTGTTTTCTGTTCCATTTTTATCCTTGATTTCTAGGTTGAATTCACTCAAGAGAAGTATCCATCGTATTAGCCTTGGTTTTGCCTCTTTCTTTGTCATCAAGTAACGCAGAGCTGCATGATCAGAGTAAATAATCACTTTAGTACCAAGTAAATAAGAACGAAATTTTTCTAAACCAAAAACAATAGCCAAGAGTTCTTTTTCAGTTGTGGTATAGTTTCTCTGGGCATCATTTAGAGTTCTGGATGCATAATAGATGGCATGAGATGCTTTTCCAATTCTTTGACCCAACACTACTCCTACTGCAAAGTTGCTTGCATCACAAATGATTTCAAAAGGGAAGTTCCAGTCAGGGGGTTGAATGATTGGTGCAGAAGTGAACAGTTCTTTCAACTTGTCAAATGCCATTTTGCATGCCTTATCAAATTCAAAAGTCACATCCTTTTGTAACAATTTGCATAGGGGTAAAGCAATTTTGGAGAAGTCTTTGATAAACCTGCGATAAAAACCTGCATGTCCAAGAAAAGAGCGAACCTCCCGCACACTAGCGGGGTAAGGTAGAGATTGAATAATATCAATTTTAGCTTTATCTACTTCAATACCCTTAGATGAGATAACATGCCCTAGAACTATACCTTGTTCTACCATAAAGTGACACTTTTCAGAATTCAAAACAAGATTAGTTTCCATGCATCTTTTAAAGATTAACTCAAGGTTATGCAAACAGTTATCAAATGAATCCCCATAAACTGTGAAATCATCCATAAAAACCTCTATGATATGCTCAACATAATCAGAAAATATACTCACCATACATCGTTGAAAAGTAGCTGGAGCATTACAAAGACCAAAGGGCATGCGACGGTATGCAAATGTTCCAAATGGACATGTGAAGGTTGTCTTTTCTTGATCTTCTGGGGCAATTGCAATCTGGAAATAACCTGAATAACCATCAAGAAAACTATAGTAAGAATGACCAGCTAACCTTTCAAGCATTTGATCAATAAATGGTAAAGGAAAGTGATCTTTTCGGGTCACAGCATTTAATTTCCTATAGTCTATACAAACTCTCCACCCATTTTGAACACGGGTGGTAACCAATTCATCGTTCTAATTCTTCACCACAGTTATCCCCGTCTTCTTAGGAACCACTTGAACTGGACTGACCCAACTGCTATCAGAAATAGGATAAATCATGCCAACTTCCAAAAGCTTGAGGACCTCTTTCTTCACAACATCCATCATGGGTGGGTTCAATCTTCGTTGAGGTTGACGGGAAGGCTTTTCTCATTCTTCAAGCAAAATGCGATGCATACAGGTGGATGGACTGATTCCCTTGATGTCGGCGATTGTCCAACCAATGGCTGTTCGATGCTCTTTGAGGACCTGCAACAATTTTTCTTCTTGCAATGTAGTCAGTTCGTTGGAAATTATCACTGGTAATGTTTTGTCATCTCCCAGGAACACATATTTAAGGTGATTAGGGAGAGGCTTCAAATCCAGAACGGGGGCCTGAACAACAGAAGGTAGAGGCTTTTCATTAGAAATAGGCAAATCAACATAAAAACCCTTACCTGCTTGTTGTGACCTTGGAGGAGTGTTCAACATATCAACAGTTTCTCGCAAACTAGGATTCAATGTTAATTCATCATTATCTTTCTCTACACTCTCACGAATAGCGACCTCCAAATCATCATTCCCATCAAGATCAAAAACATCACGTGCTAGATCATCAATTATATCGATAGAATATACAACATTATCATCAACAGGAAATTTCATGGCATCATAGATATTAAATGTAATTACCTCACCATCAAATTCCATGGTCAATGTACCACTATGAACATCAATTTTAGTTTTGGATGTTTTTAAGAATGGTCTTCCTAATAAGATAGGGCTAGTTTGGTCACTGTTTTCCATATCAAGCACATAAAAGTCAGTAGGAAAAATCAAGTCATTAACTTGTACAAGGACATCCTCAATCACACCCTTTGGGTAGGCATTTGATCTATCAGCTAATTGAATTACCACACCAGTTTCAGTTAAGGGGCCAAGTTTCAAAGAAGTATAAATGGAATATGGCATGACATTTATCGAAGCTCCTAAGTCTAACATGGCTTTCTCAAATCCGGTGTTACCTATCATGCAAGGAATAGTAAACATACCTGGGTCCTTGCATTTTGTTGGAAGTTTCCTTTGAATGACTGTAGACACGTTTTCTCCAACTTTCACCTTTTCACACCCTTTCAGTTTCTGCTTTCTCTTAATAGTGCACAATTCTTTTAAAAATTTAGCATAACGGGGTATTTGCTTAATAGCATCTAACAATGGAATGTTTATCTCACATTTTCGAAAAGTTTCATAAAGCTCCCTATTTGGATCATTTTTCCTAGATTCTACCAAAGCCTGAGGGAATGGGGCTACTGGTTTATAATCAGAAAGTGGAGGAAACTTACGTTTTGGTGCATTATCCTCAGTTTTGTTACTATTTTCCACAGTGATGTCCATGCCTTTCTCCTTGTCTTGTTCTAACGAGGTGGGAATTTCATTTACTGGGATTTCCACTTCCTTACCATTCCTCAATAATATTGCACTTGCATTTTCCCTTGGATTTACCACTGTTTGAGAGGGTAGCTTTCCCGAACTTTGTGATTCCAGTCGACTGACAGCACTAGCCATTTGACCCATTTGATTCTCCAAACATTGAATGCTAGCCTTGGTCTCCTGTTGAAATTGTAAAGTGTTAGTTGTAAGAGATTTAACTATATCTTCTAAAGACATTTCAGAGTTAGAAGCTTGGCCCTGTTGTTGTCTAGGCTGGTATGGCTGTCTATATTGTTGAAAGTTTGGACGATTTTGAGCAACATGTTGATTTAATTGCGAGTTTCCATAGCTAAGATTGGGATGATCCCTCCATCCTGGGTTGTATGTCTTCGAAAAAGGATCATAATTCCTTTGTGGTTGTCCAGGGAAACCACCCGCTGCATTAACTTGTTCCGTAGGTTCTTCTTGAAGAGTTGGACAAGCATCAGTTGGATGTCCCATTACTGAACAAATTCCGCAAACCTTCACTGTCTGCACATTACCTGTGGCCATTTGACGAACAAGAGTAGTCAGATTCGCTATTTGTTGTTCAATGGATGAGACATTTATCTCGTTAACTTGTCTAGAATGGGGATCAAATCTAGCGCCAAATTGTTGAGAATTGGCCGCCATGTTTGCAATTAAATTCCTTGCTCATTCGGGAGTTTTATCAACCAAAGCTCCTCCACTTGCAGCATCAATCATGCTCCTCTCTGTGGGTTGAAGACCTTCATAGAAGTATTGGATGAGAAGTTGCTCACTGATTTGATGATGGGGACAACTTGCACACAATTTCTTGAACCGCTCCCAATACTCATGAAGAGATTCCTTGTGATCTTGTCTGACACCACAAATTTCTTTTCTAATATTTGCTGCCCTTGAAGCTGGAAAATATTTCTCTAGAAATAATCTCTTCATTCCATCCCATGTGGTAATGCTTCCCGATGGTAGATAGTATAGCCAATCTTTAGCCGAATCATTCAGAGAAAATGGAAATGCTCTCAGTTTAATCTGTTCTTCAGTAATTCCTGTGGGTTTCATACTCGTGCAGACCACATGAAACTCTTTCAGATGTTTATGAGGATCTTCACCTGCAAGACCATGAAAAGTAGGCAAAAGATGTATTAGTCCAGATTTAAGCTCAAATGTAGTAGTAGCATCTAAAATAGGAAAAGTTATGCATAAAGGTTGTTGATTCAATGTAGGGGCTGCAAGCTCCTTCAAAGTCCTATTTTCGGCCATGGTTCTTTCTCCTTCAAACTCAAAATCACTTGCAAATGGATTGTTATGGTTGAGATTGCTTTCTTCAAGATTTTGTTGATTGTTACTCCTTAACCTGCGCAAAGTTTTCTCAATTTCTGGATTGTACTGCAAATCACTTTGATTAGAAGATCGAGTTGTGGTCATAAACAAACAAAACAAGCGAAAAGTAAATTATAAAAAAAAAACTAGATTAAGAAAGACAAATAAAATTCTATGCTAAAATTTCTAAAAAAAAAATACCTATAAACCTAGAAAATTATGATTTTTTTTTTTTTTTTTTCAAAAATAAACAATTAAGAAGCACAAAAATAAATTAACACCACTCCCAGTCAATATCCACCTTCGGAAATCCACAACTGATCATAGATGCAAGGATAATTCAATTCATATATTGAATATTCACCGTTGGAATAATTTTCCTATTTCTCCTTAATTTTAGTTAGTTAGAAACCAGCGTTCTAATTAACCCTATTTATTAAATAACCCCAAACCAGCGCTCAAGATTCAATTTAATAACAGCTCTAAACAATAGAGAAATCGATGAACTAGATAACACAAACACCAGCGGTTGCATTCAATCCATTTAAACATTCTTCTTAAGATTCAATAACCTCTATCGCAGAAAATCATCAAATCCTAGTGTTTCACAAGTTAAAGGAATCAAACAATTACGGATTTGATATTTAACTTAGCGGTAGATTGCAACGAATAATAAACTAGTAGGCCTCCTAGCAATTAAACATAACAATCATAGAAATAAGTGCAGAAAAATATTCAATACTCAAAAACATGAATTAAATTAAGAAAAACCATTTAGATCTCACAATATGTGGTTCCGAGGCTTCAATCTCCTTCGACCAAGTGTAAAAGTTTAGTTACAATTCATGAATGTAAGAGAAAAATATAGAAGAATGAAGTTGGAGAGGTTCTCCCTCTTTGTTTTGGTCTCCTTAGGTCTATTTATACTTCTCTACATGTTCTTGGCCAATTTGGAGTCTTTTTCTCGAGTTTTCGCGGCCCAAACAATAAAAACCTAAAATCTGTGGCGGCGCTTGAGCGCTATAGGAGAGCGCTTGAGCGCTAGAAATATGTCTACTTTGCGTCAGTTTCAGTATTTTCATCATAACTTTCTCTTCCGATGTTCGATTGAGACGATTCAAGATGCGTTAGAAAGATAACTCAAAGGGCTACAACTTTTGTTCAGAGACCATCTTCAAATCCGATCGTTTATCATGTCCAAAATTTGTCTCAATGTGAGGTTGAAAACCGATGCAAAACTTTTCAGCTTGAAAGATGATATGTGAAAATGTCTTGACCATATTTCATCCATTTGAATCCTTTCTTCATCCAATTGACCTCTAACACTCTCAAGTCTTCATCATGAGGTTCGATACAACTTTTAAATATTTGCACCTTAGTCCATAAACTTTCACTTTCTTCCATTTTGATCTCTTTTCATCCATTTCTTCCAAATTATGCAATATCCATAGAATTGCCACCTAAACCAAAATATGAGAATACTAAGTACATTTAGGTACAAAATAAACATACGAGCGCATAAAATAAGGAGGGAAAAATATGCATTTTACATTCCTATCAAACATCAAAAAGGATTTGATTAATTGTTGTGCACTGGAGATGACAACGGCTATTATCAATGAGATAGGTGATTCTTTATTTTCAATTTTGATTGATGAGGCTTGTGATAACTCTATAAAAGAACAAATGACAGTTGTTTTGAGATTTGTTGACAAAAGTGGGCAAGTGAAGGAGCGTTTTTTGGGTATCTCCCATGTCACTGATACTTGTGCCCAATCACTGAAGGATGCTATTGATGCAATGTTTTCTACATATGGGTTGAGCATATCTAGCCTTCGAGGTCAATGTTATGATGGATCAAGCAATATGTCAAGTGAGTTCAATAACTTGAAAGTTTTAATTCTAAGAGAGAACCTACATGCTATGTATGTTCATTACTTTACTCACCAGCTTCAGTTGTCAGTTGTTTCTGTAACACATAGGAATTCTATGCTTGGTGATTTTTTTAACATGCTTGCTATTATAGTGAATTTGGTTGGTGCATCATGTAAGCGTGTAGATACTCTTTGATTAAGTTATCATTCTAATATTCTGAAAAAGCTTCATATTGAGGAACTTTCTAGTAGAACTGGTTAATTTCAAGAAATGAGTTTGGCCCACCCAGGTTATACTAGATGGGGCTCGCATCTATTGACAGCTACTCGTTTCATTGATATGTTTAATACTATCGTAGATGTCTTGAAAATATATCAGAAGATGGCATAAATTCAGATAAAAAATCAATGGCCATAAGACAGACGGGCACTATGCAAGATTTTCAGTTTGTATTTAGTCTCCACTTTATTTTTGAAATTCTTGTAATAACAAATGATCTTTCACAAACTTTATAGAAAAATGATCAGTATATTCAAAATGCTATGAGATTATTGAATTTGTCTAAGTGTGCATTGCAGAACATGAGAGACAATGGTTGGGAAACTCTGTTGCGTAGGGTGATTGAGTTTTATGTAGATAGACATGTTTTAGTGCCCAATTTGGAGGATACTGTAGTAGTGAAAGGTTGACCTAGGTGTGCAGCTCAGCATGTGACTTATTGTCACCGCTTTTATGTTGATTTGTATTGTCATGTGATTGACTCAATTTTGTAAGAGTTGAATGATCGTTTTTTCATAAACAACTGCTGAGCTCTTTACTTGCATTGCATGTTTAAGTCCAAGAAATTCATTTGCCGCTTTTGATCATGCTAAATTGCTGTGTCTTGCTCAGTTCTATCCTTTGGACTTCAATAGTGAAGAGCTTTTATTACTTAGACCTCAACTTGACAAGTTTCTTATGTTGGTGAGAATGGATGAAGTTTTCTTTAACCTCAATAGCATATCTTGTATAGCTCAGAAGTTGGTTGAAACAAGAAGTTATTGTTATTTTTCGTTGGTTTATATATTGATCACCTTAGTTTTGATAATACATGTAGCAATTGCAAGTGTTGAAAGTGTATTTTCTGCTATGAATCTAATCAAGAGTGACTTGCGCAACAAAATGAAAGATGAATGGTTGAATGACAATTTGACAGTTTACGTGGAAAAAGATATTTTTGTAAAACTTGATAATGAGGCAATATTGCAACGTTTTCAAAATATGAGACCCCGAAAAATGCAGTTGTCTAAGTTTACAGTTACAGAATATGATTGCATTTTTTTAGTATTTTGGGTTGTATTTAAATATATTTTCATATGAATATAATTTTTACGTTTTAGTACATTTATATATGTATCGAATTATATTTTCGACTATTACGATCGTTGATTGTTTACGGTCATCGGTCAACGGTCTCCGCCCGTGCTGGGTCCAATTTCTGGATTCGCCCCTACATGCACACGTAGGCACTACCTGCGGTGTGCGGAGGTTGCTAAGTCCCACTAATTGCTGTGTTCTGTAAGTAAATACATTATGCACACACTTCTTTTGAGCCTAAGAAAGTATTTAATATGGTTTTTATTTTCGACTTTGCGGAGTTTTCCTTAGGCCCCCGTTTGATTCCCTCTATTTTTCTTGGAAATTGGAAAAAGTTTTTAATTTTCTACATTTTGTGGTGTTTGGTAGCAAAAAATTTTCCCGAAATTCGTTTTGCCTCCCCACCTCTCACGAGCCTCTTTTCTTAGTTTTGAAGGAAAATGTTTTCTTTTATTTTTTGTGGTAATTGATTTTTCAGTTTTTTTTACAATTGGAAAAAATTATAGACACAATGGTAAAATCTTTTTATCACTTTTATCGACAATTTTCATGCAAAATAAAGCCAAATGAATGGTATTCGGTATGAATTTTTTTTTAATTTTTTTTTTTTGCAATTGGAACAAATTATAGACCAAAGGGTAAAAAAATTATCATTTTAATGGACAATTTCCATGAAAAACAAAGTCAAACGACCATCAAACTTTCAACATTATTCAGGTGGAAAATATCTGAAAAATTATATCAATCAAACACAATTAATTACAATTTTCAATAAAACAAAATCTAGACAATTCAATTTCATATAATTCATTTTCTTTCCACATGATCCTTGATAATTTCAAACATGGATTTCTCCAAAAAAAAAATCAATGCACAGCCGTTGGTTTGCTGGCATTCTGTTCCAGTTACCAAAATTGTAGGCTCCGTTTGATAGCCTAAATTTTCCTACTTTTGTAGTGTGATAGACAAAATTTTTTCGGGAAAATATTTTTCAACTTTCCAATTTTTTCAGATTTTTGAGGAGAATGAATTCTTGGTATTTTGGTGGGTAAATATTTTCCTTTTTTTTTTTTGTAATAGGAAGAAATTCTAGACACAATGATAAAAAAAAATTCACTTTTATTGACAATTTTCATGCAAAACAAAGCCAAACGTCGATATGGTTATTTTTTCTCAATTTTTTTTTAATTTTTTTTGGTAATTAGAACAAATTTTAGACTCAGTGATAGAAAATATTATCACTTTAATGGACAATTTTTTTCATAAAAAACGAAGCTAAATGAACACCAAATTTTCAACAATTTTCATGAAGAATTTTACGAATCAAACACAATTAATTACAATTCTCAGTAAAACAATTTTTATGCAAATCAATTCCCTTTAAAACATTTTCATTATACCCATTTTCCACATTTACAATCAAACAGATGGTTAGAAAAAAAATCAAATCCATGTATATTTATATGCTATTCTGTAACGACTCTGTTTTAAGTCTTTTATACCAGTTCCCATTTTTTAGTCCTCTTAAAATTTTTGATTTTGAAAATCATACACGGGCCCGTTTGGTACGGATTCTCCAAATTTTACAGTAAATCAATTCTCATTTTCAACCACACATTTTTCAATAAAATAATATTTTCTATCACATCAATAACTTTTTCTTCTTTTTCAACCACATATTTCTTATCATAATACTATTCAAAATCAATTCTTCCCCCAAAAAATCCCTCCCAAACAAGCTCACAATTTTGAAAGTCTTGCTCAACACTATCTATTTTTGTTACAGGCAATATTGCAGGTTTTGGCAAAATGGCTACCCAAAAACAGGAATTAGAATCAAAGCAGAAGCCAAAACTAGAACCCGAATGCTAATAGAAATCCAAACGCTGAAGAGGATTTCAACTTGAGGGAGACCTCGCCGGCCTTTGGTGGTGGAAGGGTATCCAGCAATGAATGAGCCGGGATAGCCTTTGTCAATAAGGATGAATGTCTTGGCAAGTGCATGATACCTTTACAGGATGTAGAGAAGAGGTTGAATTTCGGGTCTCCTATTGGCAGGTAAGCATACAGTATCAGGGGATGGGCAGAGTAATGTAACCAAGTTAAATAGCAGGATTCAATTGAGGATCACTTTGGATGGCGGGTACCATGTTCTTGACGAGTTAACACACTATAGTAGATATCTTAGGCCGATGGCTATGCGACTATAGAAGCCTCTCGTTGGGGTGCTCAAATTGGTAATTTTAAATGCCAAAAATTTGTCATCAATGAAGACTAAGGATGGCCAAGGAATGACAGATGCTTATTTTGTGGCCAAGTATGGTCAGAAACGGATTAGGACAATGATGATTATAAATAGTTTTAATCCACTGTGGAATGAGAAATACACATGGGAGGTTTTTGATCCATGTATTATTATCAACATCAGGTTTTACGCGATGAGGAATCCTAGGTTTCTCAGGGTGTGTCTAGTGCTGATAGAAAGCAGAATTCATACCATTTTTTTTCAAAATGGAGCCGCCATTTTGACTCATTCTCTCACAGCTGGGCCCCAAGGTTTGAAAATAACGGCAAGAAAATCGATTTTTTTCCTAAAAGAATCCATACCAGACACAGCCTCAATCAGCTTCCCTGCTATCCGTTAACATTCTTGAGGAGATTGCTTGCAAGAACTGTTAGCCTGTTGTGAGGAACTCCTCCTTTGTGGTTATGCTAACATAGTAACATGAAATTCCCTTATTTATTTTTAAAGATGGTTTTCTGCAATAGGTGCAAGCTTTTGGGATTGCTTTATTTTTAAAGCCTTTACCAGCAAAATGGTCATTCTTAAAAATACGATTGATTTTTCTTCGGATGGCCAATTATTGGAAGGATTTGAATGAATGAGACTGCAATGATTCTTAATCTGACAGATCAAAGTATATAGTTTAAACTATCATAATTTTGGGAACAGTACAAGGAATGTCAGTATTGTTGGAACTCAAGAGCAACTAGCACTCTCAGATTGTCACCATCCTTACACTAGCTGATTGCCTCAACCAATTGCTTCTAGAAGAATCTGCCCTCAATCTGCCCTCACGTGAATTCTGTTAGCAACCATCTATCTCTCTCTCTCTCTCAGCCGTTAGCTAAATACTTAGTGTATCCTCCATAATTCATGGAATACCCTTGATCATATTGCACACATGTACAACTGAGATTATAGGTCTAGAATATTCATTTATCTGTATATATTCTTGCTCATTCTCCATTGTAAAGCATTCAACAAATTATATAAAACTTTGTCCTTCAAAGTTTAACTTGGTATCAGAGCTGAAATGGCCAACGCCAACATTGCTGATAGCCTTCAGACTCAATCTGCTTCTGTTTCAAACACTATGGTATCTCCAATGCTGGGAAGCCAACATCTCGCACCCTTCAGTATGAACCTTACACAGACACCTTCAGTTAAGCTTGATAGAGATAATTATCTCTTATGGAAAAACATGATCCTTCCTATCATCCGAGGTCACAACCTGGAAGGATACCTGCTGGGAACTAAGGTGTGTCCATCAGAATTCACTAATACTCAAATCACTGGAGAAACAGGAACTAGTGTGGAAATGACACCCAACCCAGACTTCAATCAATGGAAGTCTGTTGATCAACTACTCATTGGATGGCTTTATGCAACCATGACTCCTGATATTGCAATGCGAGTGATGGGATCCACAAGCTCCTTTCAACTATGGACTGCAATCAATGAGAGCTTCGGTATTCAGAACAAATCCAGAATTACATTTCTTATTGGAGAACTTCAGAAAATCAGGAAAGATAATCTAAGTATTGACCAATACTTAAGCAAGGTAAAGCTACTTGCCAACAATCTAGAGGTTACTGGAAAACCTATTGAACTCTCAGATCTGATAACTCAAGTTCTAGCTGGCCTGGACGAAGAGTACTAGCCCATTGTCGTGCAAATCAACAGCAGAGATTTCATCTCCTGGGAGGAACTTCAGTCCACTCTCATGACTTATGAGAGCAGACTTGATCACATAAACTCTATTAAAAATGAGATGGCATGAATCAATTTAAATCAAGCCTCAGCAAACCTCACCCAAAGATATCAGAATAATTATTATCCTGGAAGAAACTACAGGAATTACAATGGAGGGAGAACACAATATAATGGCAATTACAGAGGTGGTAGAAGAGGAGGCAGAAACAGAGGCATATCTAACTATCTACCTACATGCCAAGTGTGTGGCAAAATTGGACACAAGGCGAATGTGTGCAATTACAGATTTGATGAAAACTATAATGGACTTGCACCTCATCAAACCAGCTTCAGAAATCAAACACCATCAGCTTTTATTGCATCACCAGAAACTCTCAATGATACAACCTGGTTTGCTGACACAGGAGCAAGTAATCATGTCACCTCAGATACCGAATGCCTCAGTCAATCAAGCAAGTATTCTGGTAAGGCAAAAATTATGGTTGGTAATGGGCATAAACTAAATATCTCACACATAGGTACTGCAAAATTGCCAACAATGACTGATAGAACCTTACTTTTGGATAAAATTCTGCATGCACCTGAAATTAAGAAAAATCTCATAAGCATCTCACAGCTCACTTTTGACAATAATGTGTTTATGGAATTTCACTCTAACTATTGTTGTGTTAAGGACAAGTCAATGAGGAAAACAATGCTGTACGGAAAGCTTAAAGATGGATTGTATCAGCTGGAACCTCCCAAGCCTAATCCAAAACCTGAGCCAAACTCTCCCAAGTCTGCATATCAAAATAACTTCTGCAAATCAGCATATTCAGTTGAGTCCGGCAAAGTTAAGAATCAAGAGTCCCTTAATTCTCTAGTCAGTCTCTGGCATAAGAGGCTTGGACACCCATCTAGTAAGGTGTTGTCTCAAGTACTCCAAAGTTGTAATAAAAAATTGAGAATAAATGAATTTAATTCCTTCTGTGATGCTTGTCAGTATGGAAAATCTCACCAACTGCCCTTCAAAGCATCTACCTCACACACCAAAGCTCCTCTAGAACTTATATATACTGATGTCTGGGGGCAATCACCCACACCTTCCATCTCAGGCTTCAAATACTATATAGCCTTTGTAGATGATTTTAGTCGACACACTTGGATTTATCCAATGAAAAACAAGTCAGAATCCTTAAACATATTTCTTCAATTCCAGAAACTAGTTGAAAACAAGTTTGATAAAAGGATTAAAATGCTTCAGTCTGATGGAGGAGGAGAGTACATGACCTTTGCTCACTCCCTTTCTAATTCTGGAATTGAATTCAGACAATCATGCCCATATACATCAGCTCAAAATGGTAGAGTTGAAAGAAAACACAGACATATTGTTGATACTGGTCTGACCCTACTTGCTCAAGCTAAAATGCCACTAAGGTACTGGTGGGAAGCCTTTCAAACAACAGCATATCTCATAAATAGAATGCCCACACATGTCCTTCACATGAAATCACCCTACCAAATTCTAAACAACAAAGAGGTTGACTATACCTTTCTCAGAACCTTTGGCTGTTCATGCTTTCCCTGTATCAGACCTTATCAAAGCCATAAATTCAGCTTTCACTCGGTCAAGTGTGTCTTCCTAGGCTACAGTCCATCTCACAAAGGCTACAAATGTCTCTGCCCTACTGGAAAAATCTACCTATCCAGACATGTCATATTCAATGAATCTGAATTTCCTTTCGAGTCAATCTTCCTTACAAACAATAAATCTGAAGCTACTAAACATCAAACTGTGGTTTCTTACTCTCAACTGCCTTCCCAACATTTCAACTCTTTCAATAAAACTAACTCAGCTGATACAAACTCCTCTGAAGCTCCTTCAGCAGAGTTACCCACTGATGAACCTAACACAGCAGTTGAAGGTTACAATTCCAACATTCAGATTGAGTTTGAGCAAAATAATGAAGTACCTGTCAGTGAAGATATCAGTGTGATTCAGGACTCATTGTTGAACAATGATGTAAGGCAAAATATTGGGCACCCTATGGTGACAAGATCTAAGGCTGGTATATTCAAACCCAAGGTGTTCTCTGGTCAGGCAGTGGAGCACAAACCCAATGAAATGGAACCTAAAGATGCTGCAGAAGCTTGGACAAATGAAAATTGGAAGAAAGCAATGACTGAAGAATACAATGCACTGATTGAAAACAAAACATGGAAATTGGTGCCATCATCTCCTTCCTACAATATTGTAGGAAACAAATGGGTCTTCAGGCTGAAACAAAACTCAAATGGATCCTTCCAACGGTTCAAGGCAAGACTGGTAGCAAAGGGTTTCCACCAAACTCCTGGAGTCGACTTCTATGAAACTTTTAGTCCGGTCTTAAAGACAGCCACCCTGAAAATCATCCTCACGCTTGCTATCTCAAAGGACTGGAAAATAAGGCAAGTCGACATTAACAACACTTTTCTTAATGGAGAGTTGGAGGAAACTGTTTACATGAATCAACCTGAGTGCTTCATTGACAATTTAAAGCCAAATCACGTATGTAAACTTGAAAAAGCCCTATATGGACTTAAGCAAGCACCAAGGGCTTGGTATGACAAGCTAAAGAACACTCTAGTCCACTGGAAATTCACTCAGTCAAAGGCTGATACCTGCCTCTTCTACTTCAAATCAGAGAATAACATCATTTTCATCCTTATCTATGTGGATGACATCATAGTTACTGGGAATGACAGCAATCTGCTACAGAATTTTATAAATGAACTTCACAGCAAATTTGCACTCAAGGACATGGGCGAGCTTCATCACTTCTTAGGCATAGAAGTTCACAGACACAATGGAGGTCTTCATCTGACTCAAACACGGTACATATCAGAATTACTCAGAAAATTTGACTTCCAAAACCTCAAGCCATGTCCTACTCCCATTGCTGTTGGAAGAACAATGTCAAAAACTGAAGGTGAAATCTTAAAAACTCCCTCAGTTTACAGAAGCATCATAGGAGGCCTGCAGTACCTATCTCATACCAGACCTGATATAATTTTTGCTATGAACAACAAACTCAGTCAATTTTTGCAAGAGCCAACCACAGTTCACTGGCAAACAATGAAAAGAGTGCTAAGATATTTGCAGGGCACAATCAATCAAGGACTTTGGATCAAAAGAAGTGATAACTTGATGATTAGCGGGTACTCAGATGCTGATTGGGCCTCTTGCCCAGATGATAGAAGGTCAACAGCAGCCTATTGTATCTATCTAGGGGATAGCCTAGTCTCTTGGTCATCAAAAAAGCAACACGTTGTTGCAAGGTCCAGTACAGAGGCAGAATACCGAGCTCTGGCCTCTGCTGCATCAGAAATAACCTGGATACAATCCTTATTTAAGGAACTCAATCTATTACAAACCTCAAAACCAACCATATGGTGTGACAACCTTAGTGCAGGAGCCCTTGCAGCCAATCCTATTTTCCATGCTAGAACTAAACATATAGAATTGGATGTTCACTTCATAAGAGACAAGGTACTTGCAAAAGAGTTAGAAGTAAGATATGTTCTTACTGCAGATCAAATTGCTGATCTAATGACAAAGTGTGTTTCTCACTCAAGATTTGCATATCTAAAAGACAAGCTTGGAGTGACAGTACCTCCCTCCAGCTTGAAGGAGGGTGTTGGAACTCAAGAGCATCTAGCACTCTCATATTGTCACCATCCTCACACTAGCTGATTGCCTCAACCAATTGCTTCTAGAAGAATCTGCCCTCAATCTGCCCTCACGTGAATTCTGTTAGCAACCATCTATCTCTCTCTCTCTCTCTCAGCCGTTAGCTAAACACTTAGTGTATCCTCCATAATTCATGGAATACCCTTGATCATATTGCACACATGTACAGCTGAGATTATAGGTCTAGAATATTCCTTTATCTGTATATATTCTTGCTCATTCTCCATTGTAAAGCATTCAACAAATTATATAAAACTTTGTCCTTCAAAGTCTAACTAGTATATATATAAACGAAATTTTGAAATTGATTTAAGAAATTTTATTAATCACTTATGCCCCGTTTGAAATGCATTATTTTATGGGGAAGTTGAAATTTTTTTTCCTTTTTCCAACAAATGTAGTTTTTGATAGGATAAATTTTCTAAGGAACTGGTTTTCCCATTTGCACACTCACGCACCCATTTGCCTTGTTTTTGGCGATTGGTTTTTTTGTGGTAAAAGTTTTTCGAACTTTTTTTTTTGTGACAATTGTGAAAAATTATTGACACAATGGTAAAAAAAAAAATTTATTATTTTTATTGAAAATTTCCATGCAAAACAAAACAAAACGAATGGTATTCGGTATGATAATTTTGTAATTTTTTTTTTTTTACAATTGGAACAAATTCTAGACTTAATAATAGAAAAAATATCACTTTCATAGACAATTTTCATAAAACACAAAGTCATACGGACGCCAAACTTTCAACATTTTCAGGTGAAAAATTATATTAATCAAACACAAATAATTACAATTCTCAGTAAAACAATTTCTAAACAATTCAATTTTCTCTAATTCATTTTCTTTCCGCATATTTTCCACATTTGCAATCAAACAGACCCTTAAATTTTTATTGAAATAAAAAGGAGAACATATAGTTTATATTAATAAAATTTTGAAAACAATATCAAAAATATATATAAAAAAAATTATAAACCAAATTCTGAAGTTTTTCTAATTTCAAATTTTTTTATTAATTGCCTAATTTGTTTAAAGTAAAACAAATATTCGATTGATTTATTTTTTTTTTTTACAGGGAAATTACACGCAACAAGGTTTATTAAATATCTGTTTGATACACATTAAAATTTTCATTTTCATTATTCTACTCATTTTTAACCACGCATTCTTCAATAAAATAATATTTTCTATTACATCAATAACTTTTCTTTCTTTTTCAACCATACATTCTTCATCAATCTATTGTTCCAAAATACATTCTTTCAAAATAATGTGACTCAAACATATCGTAAGTTTCAATTTCAAAAATCATGATAATTCAACATTTTAATATTAAAAATAATATTATAAAATTAAATTAATCTATATACCCACCTAACTCTCAAAACCCGCTAACTTTCGACCCTAAACCCTAATCATTTTTCCTTTCCTTTCCATTCCTTTCCTTTTCTCTGCATCTCTCCCTTTTCTCTTCTCTCTTTACAACATACCACACATTATTGGAACCATCGGTGCAACACTTACGACGCCATTGCAGCGATATCGCTATGAGGATAGTGAGCCACAGTGAGGTGACGCTGTGAGCGCCGCGCAATGTCGCTACAGCAGTGGCACTCACAGAGACATCCCTCAGAGAGAGGCGTCGGTCGACTCCTTTGCGTAGCGGCGATGGTGACGTCTGCACGCATCGCCGATGCAGCAACACTGCCATTGGTGGTGTTTGTGATGACCGCTCGAGTCAACTAGGCTCGCTGCAGTTGGTGGTGTTTGTGGTGTGGCGGTGTTTGTCAGTGGTGTTTAC
Organism: Fraxinus excelsior; assembly: GCA_019097785.1. Taxonomy (NCBI): domain Eukaryota; kingdom Viridiplantae; phylum Streptophyta; class Magnoliopsida; order Lamiales; family Oleaceae; genus Fraxinus; species Fraxinus excelsior. The sequence goes on along the minus strand of CM032633.1, from coordinate 12,875,369 downwards.
ATGTGGTTTTTGCGGTGGCTATGTAGTGATTTTTGGATGGTGTTTACAGTTGGTGGTGGTAGTGTTAGTGTGGTGGTGGCGGAGGGAAAGAAGACCAATAAATAATTGTAACAAGTGTGATGAATTATTTGGTTTATTGTGATAAATAAATTGATTAATTTGTGATGGGATATAAAAAATGTAAGGGTCCGTTTGATAGAAAAGTGGAAAATGGGTGGAAAGAAAATGTTTTATAGGGAAAAGATTTTTCTAAAAATTATTTAGCTGGGAATTGTAATTAATTGTGTTTGATTGGTATAATTTTTCATGAAAAATATTGAAAGTTTGGTATCCGTTTAACTTTGTTTTTTATGAAAATTGTCCATTAAAGTGATAATATTTTCTACCATTGGGTCTAGAATTTGTTTCAATTGAAAAAAATAAATAAATAAAAAATAAAATCATACCGAATATCATTCGTTTGGCTTTATTTTGCATGAAAATTATCAATAAAAGTGAAAATTTTTTTACCATTGTGTCTAGAATTTTTTCCAATTGTTAAAAAAAAAAAAATTGAAAAGTTGGAAAATATTTTCTCGGAAAAATTTTGTCAATCAAACACTATAAAAGTTGGAAAATGAAAAATATTCATGGAAAATGGAGCATATCAAACAGACCCTGAGATTCAGACTAATACTCATAATTTGTTAAATTGTGGCTAATTAATTTAATAATTGGTGACCAATAAATAATTATGACAAATTAATTTAATAATTTTTTATCGTGAAATAAATTGTGATTTATAAAATTTGTAATTGAAAAATTACATGTGACGTATTAAGTTGATAATTCGTGATTGATAAATAAATTATGACCTATAAAATTTGTGATTTGTGATTAAAGAATAATATGCGATTTATTAATTTGATAAATTTGTAATTATAACTAATACACTATAAATTATATAATATTGTGATATTAATATATTTAATTAATACCTGATTTTTAAAATAATAAAACATAATTTCGAAATTGTATTTTGCGATCGCTTTATACATGTAATGTTCCTTTTTTAGTGTACCCCATACATTGTTTTTTTATTTAAATTCATATTTTACTATTTATTCCAAGAATACTGCAATTTTTTTTATAGTAAAAATGATAATTGAAAAAATACCTCTCTAATCAATTCATATACTCATTGACCTCAATCACCCCCATCAAACACATCTCAAATCATCTGCTTAACTTGCCAAAAGAAAACCCCAATCACAGTCTTTCTATTTTTATTTTTTTTTTAAATCCTAAAGTCGCCCAGTATCTTGAATCGTTAGAAAGAATCTATCAAATTTGTAGCTTTATTCATATTAAAAGCTTATTTTCTGTAATGATATCGTGCCAAGAAATCAAATTTTTATCTCGTTCGTGTAATTCGTAATAGAGGTGAAGACACTTACATCCAACTAGTACGAGCAGTCCAAAAATTCTTGCTTTGCACGTTATGAAGATATTCACGCGAGTTTCGGTTTTACAAGAGTTGTTATTTATTAAAAAGAAAAAAAAAAAAAGCAACAATCATAACTATATTTTTACATGTAAACCAATACATGCTCAATAAATTGGTTTAGAAAAACAGAATTAAAGCGAATTATTTTGTGGTGCATTAGCTTAGGATATGTTAGAAACAATGTTCTAAATAGCGCGCCAAGACGCGGGCATAGGCGCGCCTTGGCGCGAGCCAAGTGGCTTGGCGCCTTATTTGGTGGTCAACGCGCCTTATTTAGCGTTGACCGCAAGCTAATGCGTGTGTATGTGCGCTTTTTTAATTTTTTTTAAAATTTAAAATTTATTTTTTTCAATTCTTTGAACTTAAAATTTATTAAATGATAATTTCTTCAATTTGCCCTAATTTAAAACAACCACTGAAATCAAAAAATTTCTCTCCTCCAATAAAGAGTTAGATAATATTTAAGTTCTTATGTTATTTATTTACTATTTTGTATTTAAATTTAAAACTTATCTTTTTTGTTGAAAACTTTTAAAAAATGTATAAAATTTCTATAAATCTGTTTTAAATGTTTAGTAAATATTATTTTTAATTATTAAATGATTTTTTGATTGATTAAAAATAAAAATAATATTAAAATAAGAAAACGCCTTTTTACGCATAAGTCTCGTCTAGCCCTTAGCTTGGCCTCCACGCATTGCCCCTTTTAGAACACTGGTTAGAAATCGATACAATTACATGTAATCCCCGTAAAAGAAAAGTACGGAATATAATTTCGATGAATCAAATTTCGGATTGCACAACAGTGAAGACCTTACTGAAATCTTTCTTCAACAATCGACAATTTTGAGTAATCCCAATTGTAATGTTAATTGCAATGTAATAATCATTTGTTGTTTGAATTTGAATCACCGTATCTTTAGCATATGAAGTTAATATTCCAATTTTCTTTGCTTCTTGAAATTTTCAGTTACGGTTCCAAAAAGGAGAATTTCATATACAATAATATAGAGATTTTAATGGGTTATGCAGTAAAATTAGTTAATAAAACAATTGAGTACTATGGGCATGTTCGCTATTGCTTAAAATTTAATTAAAATTGAAAATATAGTCGTTATTGAGTTACACTCGTCTAATAAAAGTCAACAATAACGATTAGTTTTTTAATTTTAATCCGATTTTAATTTTTACCGACCACGCCCTTATAAAATGAAATAATATATGTTAAGCATGCATTTATGATTTTTCCTCTTCCTTTTTTTTTTAAAATTGACTGAGACCCATACGAAAAATGAATTAGAGTTGAAATTAACCTCGTAGAGCCCAATTAAAAGGCATGCATACCCAAGTAGAACCGATCCCTGTTCAAGTCATATTCATAGAGCAAAGGGGAACAAGCGGCTAAGGGTTTCTTCATCGGAATTACGCTAAAAACTGGGGGAGAGGAAAAAGGGAGACACATTCATCACCCCTTGGCACCATTTTATCTTGTGCGGCAGTGGTTTCTACTCGACTTCTTCATCAACAAAGTTGGTAGGTAGTATAGGATTTTTATTAGTGTAAAACGGGCTTTATATGTTGAAATCACATTTGAGAATGATGAATGTGATTTTCTTTTGATTTTAGTTTCGATCAATTGTTACAATTCTGAGTGGCTTTGAACATGATATATAGGTTTTCTCTCGCGTACACATGCTTATATCATCTCTTATAAAAAGAAAAAAAATATTCAGTTGATTTTCAAGAAAGGGTATTTTTGACATTAATGGATAAATCCAGTTTGATTTTCATTAATTATCAATTTCTTATTTCAAATAATGTTGAACTTATTGTTTACTATTTTTCTGAAATTTCCAGTTTTGCATGCTATAGGTAACTAAGACACGAAGGAGAGAAAATCTTAGTAATTATGGACTTGCAAAAATCCAAAATTAAGATGAGTCATTAATCCCTTGTCTGCATATTTTCAACTTATTTGGTCTTCTTTGTAATGTTTTTGTAGCAGTGTGAACTTGGGTAGAAGGCTACTCGCAACAGCTAAGAAAAGCTAAAAGTAACCCTTCATTTGAGAAGGATGTCCAGTTCAAGCAAGGATATTTATATTCCAATGTTCTCTGGAGAAAATTTTGATCATTGGTCAGTTAAAATGAGAACAGTTTTGATATCAGAAGATCTGTGGGAATATGTAGAAGAAGGGTATGAAGCACTCAACCCGACTGCGATGCTGACTGCGGAACAGAAGCAAAAATTAAAGGAAAATAGAAGAAATGATGCCAAGGCACTTTCTATTATTCAACGAGGTGTTTCATCGAGATTCTTTCATATGTTTCTCAATGCAAAAACAGCTAAGGAAGCTTGGGACATTCTACATAAGGAGTTGCAGGTAAACTTCAAGGCATAAAATATTGTGCTCCAAAGTTTTAGAGAAGGTAATTTAGGAAACTTGAATGTGAAAATATGATTTATTTATTGTTTAAAGACAGAGTTGATATTTCATAATTACATCAATCACTAGTCTGTAGTGAATGATATAGATCACGTGAAAATGCCTAGAGCATCTTACATTTGATGTCCAACATGTCATCGTCTACAAAAATGTATTTGTATTGATAAATAATCTACTGATAAACCAGTGAATTTAGAAGGAATTCTCCATTGATTAAAACATAAAAAATTCACCCGTAGAAATACAAATACAAATCCATTGAACTAATGACTTAAATTATCCACAAGAGATGCATCCACACTCTGCTCGATCCAAATCTTTAATTTCCATTTCATCTTCCGTTTAGTTTAAGGTAAAATTAATCTCATATAGAACACTTGCATCATCAATATGTTTTAAGCATTTCCTCCTCTTTCTGACATTTTGACGTTTCTGAAAGAATTAATGACTTAAATCATCCACAAAGAGATTTTTATCCACCACAAGCTTTTGGAGTATCGAAAACCTTCTCCTTAGGTGCACCACTCCTTAGCTGCGTTGCACGGACACATTAATTAAGGTGACATGTTCATGTCAGATACCGACACTTCTTGGGCGCTCTATCATAGTCATCTTTTCTTCTTTTATAGTAATATATATTTTTAACTCAAAGTTCTTATAATATAACAAATAGATACTCTCGTTTACAAAAATTCAACAAGACAAATCAATAATAAGTATAAAATTAACGTGATACTTTATAAATGAATTTTCATACTTTTTTGAAAAATCGGGCGTCGGCATGTGTGACTCGTTTTCGGTATCAATGCATCATAGCTCCTCAATAACTACCTTCCTTAGGTAGTGGCTTTAAGTTAATATAATCAATTCCAGCTCATTGTCTTCTTTATCCACTTGTAAACCATGCAAATATAGTGTCGTGACATTCGAGGTATATGAACATAAATAATCATGCTGTTTTCCACTCTTCGTAGAAAATTTTAGCTTTTTCTCTTAATTTTATAAAACTTTTTGTTATCTTGTTCAGATGGATGCCTTGACTATTGCTGCGCAGAAAGCTGATAATGCTCCAAGCTCTTTTTCAACTTGTTTAATCGAGCATGGAAATACACCTCTCGTGGAGAAACCTTCCAATGACTTCTTGCACTCAAAATCTAACATCGAACCTACACATCTCTTGGTAAGTTTAGATTTTGAAATTTATTTCCATTTTAGAAAATGTTTTAGCATGATATATGATATTGGTATAAACAAAATGATCTTGTTTGTTTAAGGTAGTCGGTCATCTTCTCTAAATGTTGCTATTTACGATGCAACCTTTGAAAGTTGCTTACTTTAATTTTTAAATTTTGTTATATCGTTCAGATGGATGCCTTGACTACTGCTGCGCAGAAGGCTGATAATGCTCCAAGGCCGGAACCTATGCTAAGCTCTTTTTCAACTTGTTTAATTGAGCATGGAAGTACACCTCTCGTGGAGAAACCTTCCGAAGACTCCTTGCACTCAAAATCTAACATCGAACCTACACATCTCTTGGTAAGTTTAAATTTTGAAATTTATTTCCATTTTAGAAAATGTTTTAGTATGATATGTGATATTGGTATAAACAAAATGATCTTGTTTGTTTAAGGTAGTCGGTCATCTTCCCTAAATGTTGCTATTTACGATGCAACCTTTGAAAGTTGCTTGCTTTAATTTTTAAATTTTGTTATATCGTTCAGATGGATGCCTTGACTACTGCTGCGCAGAAGGCTGATAATGCTCCAAGGCCAGAACCTATGCTAAGCTCTTTTTCAACTTGTTTAATCGAGCATGGAAGTACACCTCTCGTGGAGAAACCTTCCGATGACTTCTTGCACTCAAAATCTAACATCGAACCTACACATCTCTTGGTAAGTTTAGATTTTGAAATTTATTTCCATTTTAGAAAATGTTTTAGTATGATATATGATATTGGTATAAACAAAATGATCTTGTTTGTTTAAGGTAGTCGGTCATCTTCTCTAAATGTTGCTATTTACGATGCAACCTTTGAAAGTTGCTTACTTTAATTTTTAAATTTTGTTATATCGTTTAGATGGATGCCTTGACTACTGCTGCGCAGAAGGCTGATAATGCTCCAAGGCCGGAACCTATGCTAAGCTCTTTTTCAACTTCTTTAATCGAGCATGGAAGTACACCTCTCGTGGAGAAACCTTCCGATGACTTCTTGCACTCAAAATCTAACATCGAACCTACACATCTCTTGGTAAGTTTAGATTTTGAAATTTATTTCCATTTTAGAAAATGTTTTAGTATGATATGTGATATTGGTATAAACAAAATGATCTTGTTTGTTTAAGGTAGTCGGTCATCTTCTCTAAATGTTGCTATTTACGATGCAACCTTTGAAAGTTGCTTACTTTAATTTTTAAATTTTGTTATATCGTTTAGATGGATGCCTTGACTACTGCTGCGCAGAAGGCTGATAATGCTCTAAGGCCGGAACCTATGCTAAGCTCTTTTTCAACTTCTTTAATCGAGCATGGAAGTACACCTCTCGTGGAGAAACCTTCCGATGACTTCTTGCACTCAAAATCTAACATCGAACCTACACATCTCTTGGTAAGTTTAGATTTTGAAATTTATTTCCATTTTAGAAAATGTTTTAGTATGATATGTGATATTGGTATAAACAAAATGATCTTGTTTGTTTAAGGTAGTCGGTCATCTTCTCTAAATGTTTCTATTTACGATGCAACCTTTGAAAGTTTCTTACTTCAATTTCTAATTTTTATTTATTTATTTTTTTCACGATGAAGTGTTTTAGGTATTTATATGATAGGTCTTAATGGAGTAGTAATCATCTGTGAGAAGCATCATTTTTGGGCAGCTAATACATATATAGAATAAAATTTGAAGCTATTTTACATAACAGAGGGTTCCTTGTTTTAAGAAGTTCATTCAAACTTAGAAGTTGATTGTATTTGTTTACTTAAATACTTCAAAGTTCTTACAATTTCTCCTAACACTTCTACTTTTATGGGGTAAAGATTTTGACTTCTTGGAGTGATAATATATTTTGTGTTGGCCATATTTGATCGAACATCTTTTTAAGATGCTCATAAAGAGAGGTAGTAACATGTTTCTTCTGTATGTAAATAATAATTTTGAAGTGTTATATAAATATGAAACTGTGAAAGGATCCTATTATAAATAACAATGTCTTATGTCCCATATGTTTGAGTCGGTTACATATTATTTGCGCTCTACATTTGATTTATTGCTTTGTTTGTGAGAAGAACCAACTGGACCATGTTAGTTTTATGTCTTTAGGTTTATATACACGTCCTGACTAATTGACCTATTCTACCAACATTTTATCACTAACATAGTAGCATGAACTTTCTTTAGGTTTATGTGTCCTGAACTAAGTCGTCTTCTCTTATATTGTTTTCCTGCTATTTTCATTATATTTTCTTTCCTTACATCAAAAGCTACATTTCATTTTGTGTATTTACCCTTATAGGTTGTTTTTAAGTTCCTTCCTAAGCTAGTTCACTTGCATTACCTGGTTCTATGGTTGCTTAATATTTTCATCTGGTTTGAAGGACAATATCTCAAATTACCAACTCTTCCTTCTTAAGCTAGTTCACTTGCATTACCTGGTTCTATGGTTGCTTAAATTCTTCTGGTTTAAGGACAATATCTCAAATTAACAATGCAGATAAGCGTTGAAGAACTCATCATTTCAGGCCTCCTTCTTTGATGCCATATTTGTTGATAAATACAAGTTGATTTAATAAATGAAGAAACTCTATAATCATAAATCGTAACATAAAATTTTATTTTTTATTTTAATAATGTAATTAAGCCAATGCTGATAATAGAAGCCAGGAGTTGATTTGTGACAGTTTATAAGACTAATACACACAAGAGCTATAGGGGCTACTTGTTTGATTTGGAGAATGGAGCTGCAACGAGAACAATCTTCTCATTAATTGTAATGAAGTCTTCTGTATTCCAACTAGTATTGTAATATAATATAAAAAATAAATTAGTTAGAACTCGAAGAAACCCAATTATCGGACATTTTACCTCTTCTCTTCCCTTGCTGATTTTCAGTGTTTGCTTCTTAACTTTGATTCATAGCTAGGTAGGGTCCACCATATGCTTCTAATTAAAAATTCTTATAGCATCTCTCTGTAATCTGTTTCAGAAGGTTGAAGGCACATCAAGGCCCGAGCCCATGTTGAGCATCCCTGATATAACTCATCTGGAGGAGGAAGGAATTACACCTCTTTTGGAGCTTCCCTTTTATCACTTGCTGCTCTCAAAAGCTCACGTGGGACCTACATATCAAATGGTAATTTGTTTTTGTTTTTGTTTTTAATATATATATATATTATTTCAAATATGTTGTTCTCTTGCACTCACCTTATTACCATATTTGAAAATGGTGAAGGTTGATTATTATATACAGGTATAAAGTAGTTATTTGTACTGGTCAAATACTAGTGCACTGTTGAAGTGTGGTAATCATCCTTTGTACGGAGGATTGCTTATTTTACGAAATTAGGAGCTGATTTTGTGTTTGTGTACTTTATGCTTGCAGAGCTTTCCAACGAGTTTGGATTCTAGACTGCCTTCTACAACAGGTCCAGCGATCATAAAATGCTTTGGCAAAACGTGGGAGGTAAAATTCTGTGGGGATACAACACCAAAGGGCTTTGATTCGAGTTGGAGAAAGTTCGTGGATGATAACAATCTAGTGGTTGGTGATGCACTAATTTTTGAGCTCTTGGAAATCAGTTCTGTAAAAGTAATGTTTAAAGTTCAATTTCTAAGAAGCGCAATTCCACCAGAAGTGCTAGAAGTGATAAATAAGAGTAGAGCTGAACGCCAAGTGATCACTATTGATGACGAGTAGGATACTGAATGGTTTCTGATTGAGAATTATTTGTTGAAAATTTGGAATATTGAAAAAGATTTCAAACTCTTTGTCATGTCTTTGTAGTTTTTCAATTAGCTTGATCACTACCATTCATAGTTACAATGTTCTTATACTACTATTAATTCTATTACTTTTGGAGTAATATCGATTTTGTCATTGCATATGAGCTGAAAGAGAAATCAAAGATGGCAATTTGAAGACTTTGAATTTCAACTCTATTTTGAATGCATTGCAATCAATGTTTAAGCCTTCATTGTCATACTATTCTTCGAGTTTTATTCACTTTTAACAAGTATTGACATGGTCTTTGTAATTGATATACATCTTTTTGAGTCTTCAGTGTTGCATGTGTCACGATGCGAACCCACGTAGCAATAATAGTTACGAAACTCACACAAGATTGATTCAACCCCAAAAAGTCAAGAAATCAATGTTTAAGTATGATTATAAAATATTGAACCAAAGAACTAATACAATCGTCGACAATATATTGATCTCGTGATTGCAAGATTCAAGAATATTACTCAAATTGTTTGAACACCATAAGAAATAAACTTGATAAGTTCAAAATTAATTGATTAAAGAACAAGTAGAAAACAATACGGTCTCGCAAAAATCTCTCATTATTTGTCTTTTTCAATGAATATAATGAGTCTCATTTATATGGAACACATAAAACCTAGTTAGAAGCGGAATTAAGCCAAAAAAAATAGCAAAAGATATCACAAAATAGAATTTTAACTTAAATAGAAAATTGCGCGAAATTTGAAAAAATTGCGTCCCAGTTTGGACTATACGGCCGCATAGGTTTATTACATGCAGTTGCATAGGCCAGTAGGCTACTCTCTTTCTGGTCACGGTATGGATGCATGCGACCGCATGCATATGAGTGCTATGTGGTCACATAGCTTCGCTTTTCAACTCTCTTGTCCGCTATTTGAACCAAGTTGATCCATCTTGTTTCTTCTTCCAAGCCAAACATGAAAATTGTCTCGTTGCTTGTCGTGATCAATGTTTTGTCTATCGTGACTTGAACAAGTAATCACATAGCTTCCTTGACTCGCTTTGCTCGCAACCTAGTCATCGGCCCTCCCTTAACGATCAATGGATCCTTGCCCAGACTTGCTCTTGAATTATGAATCACATCATTCCCTCATTTTTCAAAAGGATTCAACATCGAATCTGTACCTGCTTCAAAGAAAGAAAGATCAAAGACATTAAAAGTAGCTAAAACATTATACTCACCTAGAAGATCTAATTTGTAGGCATTGTCATTGATCTTTTCGACGACTTGGAATGGACAATCTCCCCGTGGCTGCAACTTCAACTTTCTTTGTTCTAGAAAACGCTCTTTCCTCAAGTGCACACAAACCCAATTTCCCAGTTCAAACGTGACCCGCTATCGTCCCTTGTTTGCTCGAGAGGCATAATGCTAATTTTTCTTCTTAATTTGCAATCTTACCTTTTCATGGAGTGATTTCACCAACTAGGTCTTTTTTTTCCCTATCTAAACTACTTATTTCATTCACAGGTAAATGAATTAAATCCAAATGTGTTAGTGGATTAAAATCATACACAATTTCAAAAGGCGAGTAAGAAGTAGTAGAATGCGTGACCCTATTATATGTAAATTCTATAAATGGTAAACACTCCTCCCAACTCTTTAAATTCTTATTAACTATAGTGCATAACAATTGTATCATAGTCATATTAATGACCTCAGTTTACCCATCTCTTTGTGAGTGACAAGTAGTAGAAAATAATAGCTTAGTTCTTAACTTATTCCACAAAATCATCCAAAAGTGACTAAGGAATTTAACATCACTATCCGATACAATGCTTCTAGGAATCCTATATAAACGCACTACTTTCTTGAAAAATAGATCCGCAATATTGGTGCCATCATTGGTTTTATGACATGTAATGAAATGAACCATCTTACTAAATCTATCTATCACCACAAATATAGAATCCCTTCATTTTTTAGTCTCAGGTAAACTCAACACAAAATCCATAGACACATCAACACAAGATTCACTAGGAACATGTAATGACATATATAAACCCTAAGGTAGAACCTTATATTTAGAATTTTTGCTGGTGATAGTATCTACTACAAATCCGATCAATATTAACTTTCATCTTAGGTCAATAAAAAATGTTCACCTAAGATCTCTAAGGTCTTATTAACCCCAAAATAACCCATTAGACATCCACCATGTGCTTCACGTACTAATAATTCTCTCATTGAACACTTAGGAACACATAATTTATTTTCTCGAAATAAATGCTCATCATGCCTAAAAAATCTATCCATAGCACCCTTATTACATGATTCATATATATTAGAGAATCTAGATCATTAGCATACATGTCTTTAACATATTCAAATCTTAACAATTTAGCACCTAAAGACGTTAGAAGTATGTAACATCTTGATAAAGCATCCACTACTACATTCTTTATGCCTTGATTGTGCCGAATAACATATGGAAATGTCTCAATGAATTCCATCCACCTTGCATGTCTCTTGTTTAGCTTGCATTGTCCCCTTAAATACTTCAATAACTCACGGTCGGTATGAATCATGAATTCCGTTGGCCATAGGTAGTGCTGCCATGTTTTCAAAATTCGAACAAATGCATACAACTCCTTATCATATGTAGGATACGTGAGAGTTGTTCCACTCAACTTTTCACTAAAGTAAGCGATTGGCCTTCGTTCCTGTATTAAGACAGCTCCAACACCGATTCTTGAGGCATCACATTCAATCTTAAAAGTATTGTTAAAGTTAGGTAATGATAAAATCGGTGTGATACACAACCTATTTTTAATAGTATTAAAAATATGTTCTTGTTCAACGCCCTAATGAAATCCTACACAAAAATATGTTCTTGTTCAACGCCCAATGAAATCCTACACTTTTCTTTGTAATCTCCGTGAGTGGTATGACAAGTGTGCTAAAGTTTTTTAACAAAACGCCTATAAAAATAGCCAACCCATGAGAGCTCCTTACCTCGATTATGTTTGTAGGTGTTGGCCAGTACTTGATGATTTTGATTTTCTCCTCATCCACTTCAATACCCTTAGCACTAACGACATAATCAAGAAAAACAACATTTTTAACGCAAAATGTGCACTTTTTAAAGAAAAATCTTATATGTTCTTACCTTAAGACTAACAAGCACACATCGTAAATGTTTTATATGTTCATTTAGATCCTTACTATACACCAAGATGTCATCAAAGTAAACTACTACGAATTTACCTATGAATGCACGTAAAACATGATTCCTTAATCTCATAAATGTGCTAGGTACATTAATAAGTCCAAATGGCATGACAACAACTCATACAACCCATATTTAGTTTTAAAAGTGGTTTTCCATTCGTCTCATTCCCTTATCATAATATGATGATAACCACTTTTAGGGTCAATTTTACTAAATATGCATGCTCCATGTAATTCGTCTAACATCATCTAACCTAAAAATATGATGATGATACTTGATCGTTATATTGTTGATGGTTATGCGGTCGACACACATCCTCCAAGTTCCATCTTTTTTCGGCACAAGTAGCACTGACACAACATATGGACTCATACTCTCCCTCACATATCCTTTGCTCATTAAATATTCAACTTACCTTTGAAGTTACTTAGTCTTCTCGGGAATACTCCGATAAGTCGGTCTGTTTGGAATGACAGTTCCAGATACGAAGTGAATTTGATGTTCAATGCCTCAAATGGGTGGCAACCCACTAGGCACGTCTTCCGAAAACACATCTTTGAATTCTTGTAACAAAGAAGTAGCCAATTAGAGAGGGGTGTATTAGATTCCCCAAGATTGAGAAATGACTCTTTATAAACCAACAAGATCATATATCGATTTTCAACTACTGTCCTTTTCAACTCACTTCCCTTTGCAAAGAAATTCACTTTCGACTTTTCTCTCATCTCACAAGACTCATTTTCTTTCTTCTCTTGTGGCTCTACTCTTTTTTCTAACTTTTAGTCACCTCACTATTTTTTTTTTGCTCTATGGTTGTGAAGGGTCAATCTCACTCCATTTTTCTCTCAATATTTTTCTTCTTCACTTTTTAACTTGGTTTGATTTTCATACACTTGTTGTAGTGTCAATGGTGCAAGAGTAATAAATTTTCTATTTGATCTTCCTTTGCCAAATTGATTTTCCTACGCGACAATTCTGGCTATTGATTCTTGTTCAGCCGATATGTATACTTTTGTTCTTATAAATCCCGCAAGCGTACAAGATCGTTGACAAGTAATAATCGTGATGAGTGAATTATCGTTCCATAGGGAATAAAGCTCAATTTTAGTGTATTTGATATATTTAAATTCGCAAATGTAACAAAAGATATTTGGTTTGAATTTAACTACGTTCTATAACTACGAAAGCAATAAAAATATGGTTTTAAATCAAATGAGGGAAAATGTATTGGATTTCTGACTCCACTAATCAATTCTTAGTTTCAATTCTCGACCAATGATAATTTATTTAATTCATGCAATTGTGACGATAGATAATTCACTTTTATTTACTATTCTTTTCCAAGATATAATAAACCTATGATTGTCACGAGACGATCATATTCCTAGTCCAAAATCATATGACAAACATGCATTGATATTTAGAATTATCACACATGATCGCACACGCCATAAATATTATTCATAATATTTATTATCCGTGTATTCCATAAACAGTGTTCTACCTACCGCGAGTTTTTCAACAGTACGAATAAGCAACTAATTGTCCTAATGGTGCGCAAGCATTAAAACAATAAATTCATAAATGTTTATGAAATCACAACGCAAGAGTTAAACTAAAAACACGTGGTCTCGAATTAAAAACTAAAAATCAATAAGTTTCATCATACAGCCAACACAAGAGAATTTAGCCTAGCATATTATCGAGATTAAACACATAGAAGTGGAACGATATCACTAGTAAATTTGATGAACGTGATTTATTCCCCATAATGCAGCGGTTGTGGTCGCCCTTTCTTCCGTCGTCGATCTGTGTGTTGCTGCCGCCAATCCTTCTCCCAATTTTCTACAACAACCGCCCACTATTTCTCCTTCCAAAGCTGTCAGGCATGTATAGATTTAATATACCCAGCCCACTAAATCTATATTCCTCCTACAGCATCCCAAATGTGTGTTTAATCTCTCTTTTTCTCTGCCAAATTGTGTAAAATCTGGTGTATATTGGGCGGCAATTAATTGTATATTTCAGCCCACTTTTCTGCCACCCACTATATGCTGGTAAACTCCTTAATTATGCCGGCTAATTCTTCTCAATTCAGCCCCTAATCTCACCAATATGTGTATAAAAATAAAATATATCCACTCACAATTCTGCTCAATTCTTTCTGCCCGGCCCTCCTCTTCCCACTTTTTACGTGTGGTATATATGTATAAATATATAACCTAAGTTATCCATGGTTTGGTCCAATTACGAGTCCAAAAGCCCAATTAGTTTTTGTATTTCTCCAAGTCCTCTAATCTTTCAAATCCATGCAATTTAGTTCCTCAACTTCTATAATGTAGACTTTGATTCCCTTACTTTGGATTTTTCCATTTTTCGACACATCTTGCTTGTTTTCTTCAATTCTTCATCCAACAATGAGTTTTACCTACAAAATGTAATATAACACAATTTATGTTATATTTTGTCAAAAGAACAATAAAATTATCAAGTTTTAAGCCCTAAATAAGTGTAGAAAATACACTTATCAACTTTCATTGGCCATTCGTTTTGACAAATATGTCTTCAGGCTGTCGAAATCCTTTTGATCTTTTTCCTTCCAGACGAACTCATCCTGATTTTTAGCTTTAAAAGAGGTGAAAAAGCTTTTGTTCATTCAGCACAATTAGAGATAAAACGTCTTAAAAGGTTTATTTTAAGGGTGTCCAAAAGTCCCGAACCGAATCAGACCAAACCGAGTGGTTCTTCATAAGTTAAATACCCGAATGGGCACCCAAATCGAGAACCGATGGGTATAGGTCGGGTCTGGGTCTAGACTAAGAATCGAATAAGAACCGAGACTAAATAAGTTTTTTATTTTTTTATTGAATTAATTAAATTATTTTATCTTTTTCTAAATAAATTAACAAATTAATTAATTAAATCAGATCATTTCATAATTTTAAGCCTTGGGCCTCAATTTTTTAATACGGATCACCGACAGTTTAGTATTAATATCTACTTTTTTGTATTTGTATGCATTGAATTAATGTTATTCGACAACTAGTTATTTATATATTTTTGAATTAGGCTACGTTAATTTGTAAAAGTTACGAATGAAATGACATTAGTTATATTTATGTAGTGCTGCTGTAAATGTTAAAAAATCTAATTATGGTATGGAACTGAACGGTTCCATAATTATATTTGGACCCGACGGGTCCATTTATTAAATACCCGAAAATTTTGGAATCGAGCATAACCGACCCAACAGCCCTAGTTTATTTGGTCTAGGAACCTTTGCAATTCTTTCTTGTTTCCAGGTGGTTTGGCCTCTAAAATGACATTTGCTTTATTTTTATCAAGTTCAATTCTTCTTTTGTGCACTAAGAAGCCAAAGAAATTCCCTGCATTAACACCAAATGCACATTTCAAAGGATTTAATTTTAGTTTGTATTGCCTCATTCGCTCAAACGAACGTCTTAATTGTTCAAAATGGTCTTCCTCTTTTACAGACTTGACCACTATGTCATCTACATAATACTTCAATGAATTTGCCTATCATATTGTGAAAAATTAAATTCATCGCTCTTTGATAGGTTGCCCTTGTATTTTTCAGGCCTCAAGGCATAACTACCCATTCAAAACATCATAAGGCCTCAGGGCATCTAAATGCAGTTTTGTGTACATCTTCCTCAGCTATGTAGATTTGGTTATAGCCTGAGTATCCATCCATGAAAGAATACGTTACATGTCCGGCAGTTGAATCTACTAAAGAATCTACTATAGGCATTGGATATTCATCTTTAGGCATTGCTAAGTTTAAATTTCTAAAATCTATGCACACTCTAATACTACCATTCTTTTTTAGCACCGACACGATATTAGACAAACATTCAACATATCTGGTTGTTCTAATAAATCCTGCATTTAACAATCGTTCTATTTCTTTCTTTACTTCAGACAATACATTAAAGGCGAAATGCCTAGGAGGTTGTTTATGAGGCTTAATATTTGGCTTAGCTGGTAATATATGCTCTACCAAATTCTTATCCAAACCAGGCATGTGTTTGTATTTCCAAGCAAAACAATCCTTATACTCCTCTAATAAAGCGATTAATTTATTACTTACATCTTGACTGAGCATCTGGCTGACAAATGTTGGACGATATTCCCCTTCACTGCCAATGTTCACATTTATCAAAGGGTCTTATGCTTGAGTATACCCAGGTTTTGTGATCCTCATTACTTCATCATCCAGGCTCCTTGCCATCCCTTTCTCTTCCAAGCAATCCACTTTATTGACTTCTCGACCGATACTCTGCTCCAATTCAAGCACCGCTAACTTGTTTCTCAATGTCTTCAAAGCTGTTTCTTCTCTTGTCTTTTCCTCATACTCCTTATTGAAAGCCATCAATTTGACTTTGAAGGCCTGAATATCAACCATACTTTCCTGCCACTGACAACTCATTAGAGTTCTGTGATTATCTTCTTGCCAATTACTGGCTCCTCAAGGGCTACTATGTTTGGCCTTATTTGATTAAACATTTCAGTAAGTGCGTCTACTGAAAATGGCTCTTCGTCCTGTGCGATAATTTGAGTTTCTTCCCCATCTTGCACTACCTTGACAGGTCCATAATTTCCTTTATACATGAACCTTTCTACCGAGTTTGCTTCTGCAACAAAGGGTCTATGGTCTGCTTGCACCACCTCGGCCTCGCCTTTGTTATTCTAGAAAACTAGGCACGGTGGAGCGAGATGAAGGTATACAACGACTCCCATAAATCCAATCTCTTCCTAGTAATACGTTATAACGGTAGGACCATCTATCACAAAGAATACTGTAGTCTTAGTAGTTGTTCCTACAGTTATGTCCAGTGGCATCACTCCTTTAGCTGTAGTTGCTCTCCCATTGAAGCTCGTGAGGATATCTTCTGTTGGAATCACATCGCTTTCTATTTTTGCAAATTTTCTCATAATTTTGGACGGGATGGTATTTATGGCTGCTCCATTGTCGATGATCACTTTTGCCATGAGTATACCATTGACTAGGGCATTCACGTACAATTGCCTCAATGTTTGGTTAACTTCATAGTTGGTCTATTAAAGATGACTTTTTCAGCTGCGTCTATTTTCACTTTCTGTTTATCTTCCGTTGGATTATCCCCTTGTAACAAGTTCACGTGCAATATTTCACATTAGGTATCTGCTTCGTAGACTTTCCGTTTATATCTCAGCATTAGCGTGTCATCGTGTGGGGTGACCATAAGATTGAGGTTACCGTGAAGGGGTAACCATTGCTTGTGCTAGAATTTTAGGAATTTTTTTGCTCTATTTGAAGTGTTGATTTTGATTGCAAGTTGGTAATTTATTTTGTGTGCCGTAATTGTTGTTTAGTCACTTTGTGAGACTGCATTGCTTGAAAATTTTGAATTTTTTATTTATATATCTTTATGTTGCATTGATTATCCTGTTAGAATACCTGGACTTTATATTGCTACCTTAGGATTACTCTGTGTGGCTTATTTGTGCATTTTTTGTTGTTCTGTTTTTCAAGATGTCTTCACGTTTCGAAATTAGAATTTTCAATGGAAATGGTGACTTTTCTATTTGACAACAGAAAATGAGAGGTATTTTGGTTCAACAAAAAGTTTCAAATGTCATAGAAGGCAAATTTCTCAAAGATTTTATAGAAGCACAAAAAGAAGAATATGATGAACTTGCATACACTTCAATTATTTTACACATGTCTGACACTGTTTTGAGAAAAGTTGGAAAACTTGATTCTACAAAAGAACTTTGGAAAAAGTTAGGATTTATATTTGCTTAAATCTACTCCTAATAAATTATACTTGCTTGAAAGATTTTTAGCTTTAAAATGGATCCTTCAAAGGATCTAGATGACAATTTGGATATTTTTAATAAGTTGGTTCAAGACATCGTTAATTGTGATGAGAATGTGTCTAAAACCTATAAGGCCATTATTTTACTTAATTTTATGCCTGAATCATATAAAGAGGTTAAGAATGCGATTAAGTATGGTAGGGACGCCATAATCCCCGAGATTGTCATTGATTCCCTTAGGAGTAAGGAAATGGAGATTAATGCTGAAAAAGAGGATAAGAGAAATGGTGAGTTGCATATGATGAGGAGTAGAATGAAGTTTAAGCAAATGAGTTTGGGTAGAGTTCAAGACTGTGGTGATTCGAGTAGTGACTCGAGTGATGATGGTGGTAAAAAGAAGAGCAAGAGTTGGGACAAGTTCGATTGTAGACAGTGTTACCACTGTGGTAAGTCTAGACATTTCATTAGGGATTGTCCTAAGAAGCAGGGTAAGATGAGAGGTGAGGCGAATTTGGCTACGGGGTCGAGTGATGACCCTTGTGAGCCTTATTGAGTGTAACCCTAGTTACTGCATGTGCATTCGTGTGTTATCCTTTTGTATGTGTGTGATTGCTTAATTCGGTTGCGTGATTATATGTGCATTTTCAATGTGTTTGATATGTGCAATTGACATGAATTGGAGTGATCTTATTACTTCGTGTGATTGTTTGCATGCATAGTGGGTGAGAGGTGCATTTGCAGTGTGTAGTATGTCTTTTTGGTAAGGTGGAGTATAGATGCCTATGGGTACATTGTGGTTTGTATCGTGGGATGTGGAGTGTGACATTTGGATCACGAGTAAAGATGTGATTAAATGTATGAATCATTTATCTGTAAGAGACCCTGATCAGGTGGAGTGTGAGTGAGACACTTCTATCACTTCTATTAGGTGGAGACCCATTATCCACTTAGGTTGGAGAGGTGATGTGGTGATAGAGGATTATTCCTAGAACTTAGGATCTATAGAAATTTATCAGTTAGACATGTGTTTGGTTGAGTGATTAGTCTAGTGAGCATGGTGGGCGATGAGGTGAGATATGTGTGCTCGAGGAGTGAGCAGCACAGAATGGGATATGATAAATGTGGTGAGATCTTCGTGAGGTCATTTATGCAATTGGATCATATGTGTTGGCTTGTTGATTGACTTGGTGTTAATTTGTTGTTCTGTGTGAACTTGTTTGAAAAGATCTGCGTTATCCTACATGATACCTCCGTCGCATGTTTATATGCTCTTGATTGATTACTGTGAGTATTTGCTTCTACTTGGGTGTTTTTTACCTTAGCCCTGGTGAGTATATGGAGCACGTATGATATGTTTCAGGTGGAGACACGAGGTAAGGTATGTGTTGCCAATTTTATTGGTTACCTTGATTGTGCAAGTATAAACTATGTGTTTTGTTGCTTGCAAATTTATTGGGATCAAGGTAGATATTTGTTGGGTTTTTTAATACCCAATAAATTCGGGTTATGATGTTAAACCAGTTTTATAGTTTGGATTTGACTTTATAGGCCTCGGTCGACGATTGAAGTAAAATGTTGACACCACAATAAACGAATCATTCCGACTACCTAAGTAGGCCATTTGAAGTAGCCCAATTTATTGGTGTTGCTCATGGCCCAGCCCAAATACCTTGGACGGCTTTGTTGCGTGGATGTCCATTTATTGGTACTTATTGGGCCACTTATGCTTGACCTAGAAGACCACTTATTTGGCTTATAAGGGGGTCGTTATTTTTGGTCTTGCCCTAGTGTGAAAAACTTGGAGCCTTGAGAAGAAACTGAGAGAGAATAGATTGCTTTGCACTTCTTGGTCTTGCTTTGTGCTTGCCTTCTTCTCTAGCCTTTGTGGCATTTTCTTGAGGCTACCATACTCTTCACACCGAGTCCTTTGTGGGCTGATTCAAGGTAGAGCAACCGGTAGTTTGGGTGGTGGTTCGGTTTTGGAGCTTGGGTTGTTTAATTGTGGTGTCGATTGGTGGTTTTTCTGAGCTCGGTTTGGTTGATTGGAGGCCCAAAATCTAACAGGTTGGAAGTTGATGTTTAATTCCGAGGGTTGGGATCACACGTCCTTCTTTCATAACTGATGCTTGTGTGGGATTTTAATAGATCCATGTAAATGATGCTAGTCTATCTGCAATTGGATCAACATTCAAAATATCCTGCAGTGTTACTTTCATTCAAAATGAAGTTCATTTGCAACTGCATGAGTTTCTTGTCTCAAAAGTACGTGGCTCTATGTTTACCTGGCTTGATGTCGTCCTTAAATTGGCTTTGAAAATCGAGCTCATGGTGCTTTGTTTCCACTCTACTGGCACATTTCCTACTAGACATATTGACATTTCAAATATCAGATTTCATTCCAAGTAAGCCCTCAAGCAGCTGTTGCATTCAGCAATATGTTGCTGCTCAACTAGTGAATCTGTTACATGGATACACTAAAACTGTGGTAACCACTGACCGCATTTTCAAGCAATTATTGCTAGAAACAAATGGTAACTCCCACCAAAGAAAAAGGAGGGGGGAATGTCCTCTCCGAAAGCCGCAAGGCATCTCATAATCATAGAATAATAGCCATAAACAGAGAAAATTCATTTTTCAATCACCAATATAAACTATAGAGTAATTCCTTCTCCACTTGCTTGTGTAGGATTTTGGGGCTCCAATAACACCAAACCGAGCTCAGAAAAACCACCAATCAACACCACAATGTACAACCCAATCTCCAAAACCGAACCACCACCCAAAATCGGTTGCTCCACCTTGAATCAGCCCACAAAGGACTCGGTGTGAAGAGTATGGTAGCCTCAAGAAAATGCCACAAAGGCTAAAGAAGAAGGCAAGCACAAAGCAAGACCGAGAAGCACAAAGCCACGCTCCTTTCTCAAAAACTCGACTCCAAGTTTCTTCTACACTCAAACATAAGACAATTAAGCCACTAAGAGTGTGTCTGGTGGGGCTTAAAAGGAGAATTTTAATCAAAATTTAACCGTTACACATTTTCTTTTGATTAATAATGTCAGAATTGAAGGTAAGTAGCAGACACTTGTCAGGCAAAAATTCCACAACTGCCCTCAACAACTAAAACTCACCGATGGTCAGAAAATGAAAACGAGGGTAAACTTGGCAAGTGAACTATTGACCCTGCAATTGTCAGAAAATGAGACAGAATTTTGTTGGAACCAACGGTCGAATTTTTGATATTAATTCAAAGGAAATCGTTACCAGACACACCCTAAATATGCCAACTTAATGGGCTTTTAGGTCAACCACAAAGGAGCCCAATAGATAACCAAGTGGGCTTTCAACCTTAAGCCGTCCAAGGTAATGGGCCGGGCCATGAACAACACTAATACAATTGGGCTACTTCAAATGGCCCACTTAGGTAGTTGGAATGGTTCGTTCATTATGGTGTCGACCTTTCACTTCAATCATCGGCCGAAACCTATGAATCATAATCCAAACTATGAAACCGGTTTAACATCATCTCTCAAATTTATTGGGCATCAAAAAACCCAATAGCTTGGATTAATTTTCTACTTCTATCTTTCGGCATTTTAAGTTTCTCATTAAATCAAGCATGGAGTCTCTTTTACTTGGATAATTCTACTTGCACATTATGGCATCCATAATGGATGACATAATGTACAAGTAGCACAACCCCTTTTAATTTGTTCATTTCAGACAAGTACTTATTTGCATTAGATGAGATTTGTAGGATGACTTCAAGATTCCAATACTGAATGTTCTGAGTGAAAAACTGTTCATGGTAGTTTTAGGATGAAGTTTACTCAAATAGTCAATTTGATTAATAACTTGAAACATTAAATAGCATTAAAAGGAGTTCATTTATCACAATCCAATAGCCAACTTTCTGAGAGAATTTACCGTTTAGTGCAGAATGTGGTTATTCAACCATTTTCCACTTGTGGATATGGTGATCTTTTATGCATGAATTTTCCATCATTTTCAGCCATTGTTTCATTCTCTTTATATAAGAAAAGATTAGGGATATTATGGGATGTTGTTAGCTTGACTTTAAAAATCAAATAACTCGCTGAAATCACTCCAACCCAGCTTGATCTACACCTCTATTAAGACTTGGGGTTATATAAAAGGTCGATTTAGTTAAGAAGAGTAACATAAATTTTAATATGTTGGTTAGTATTTTTTTACATAACCAATGTGGATTTTACCCTTAACAGCCTCCACTCCCACCCAGAATGCTGCTTCGCCACCCAACAGTCTCATTTGGTGCCGCTTTGACGTAGGACAATTGGCTTTGGAGTTTGAAGAAGAGATGGATAAAAAATTGGTTAAAAGAGTTGCTGCTCCGAAGAAACGGGCATAACTTTTAGCTCGGGTGTCAGATTTTCTATAATAATATGTTTTTGGAAAGGCCTTTTAGTGCTTCATACTGTCACAACCCGGGGTTCCCCGGTTGACGTCGTTTTCAGCCTCAAATTCGCTGTTCAAGGCACGTTGGCAGGTAGTTGAATTTTTATTGTTTTTTGGTTTTAGTGTTTTTAGTTATTTTGATTTAGTAGATGTCTATTTTGATCTTTTTGCTTAAATTGGGATTTCCAAATACTATTTAAAGACTCTTTGTTATCACAATAAACATCATTCGTTTTGGTTTACTTTTATTTTTTGATGGACTCCAGTTTTTATGTGTTTGGGGCTTACGCTAGTAAACCCTTGAACTTTCGTTCTGCGTCACGCTTTCCACGGTACTTTCTGCCCTCTGGTTCTCCCTTACCTCAGTCTGGGATGGCAATTTGGGGGTGAGATGAAGAGGAAGTTGTCTTTTACTCTAATTCTTTTTCTTTGCTACAATAAAGCAAGAAATGATAAGAGTTCTACCTTTTGCCTATAATAAACCCTAGACTGTATTTATTAACCCAGATGAAGCCAAAATATCTGGTTTCAATGGTTAAATCAATTAAGAAAATATTGAGGCTAGTTTAAGAAACCTTCTAGATTTCTTTTCTTTCTCTTTATAATCCATAGATAGATAAGAAAGATGGAGCACAAAAATAACATTATTTTGTTAAAATAGAGATCCCACGTCATGAACCTCCAAAAATTTAACAAAAGCATTTGACGTTGGCATGTTTGATATGATGGACATACGGACAAAATTCAAGACAATTTTTAGTGATTCTATTCAACATTGCAAATCAGGCTCCCTATTTGGGCCACATTTTTAATTCAAAAAAATGAAAAATATAGTCGTTGGAAATGAAAGAACAGACACATTTTTTATCTTCATCTCAGAGGTGGGATCCAAATTTGACAACTAACCATCATATTTTTTCTTCAAATGAAATGAAAATATGCTCCAAAAGCAGTCCAAATACACGCTTAAGATAATCTAGATATCTCAGTTCCTTCTAATCTATTATCCAATCGGAATATTTGGATCTGATTTAATAAAATTCAAAATCTCACTCCAAATCCCAGCCAGATCCTACAATTATTTTTTGAACAAGTTGGGGGAGTCAAAAGTCAACAAATAGTTGCCCAGAATCAATGAATTACAACATAGTAATTTTCATTTATAAATATAAACCCTTCTAAGGAACAAATATTCTCAGTGTAGTGTAATATGCTGCCATTTCTCCTCTTCTTTTTGTTGGCTGCACTTTCTGCAGCAGAACTCTGTCACCCAAATGACAAAGCTGCACTTCTAGCATTTAAATACAGCTTCTCAAATCCAAATCCAACCCCTTCATGGGATCCTAATTTTGATTGCTGTGATTATAATGGTGTGAAATGTGATGAGACCACAAATTATGTCACTGGCCTTGAAATGATATCTGATTATCTAACAGGCACAATCCCAACTGCACTAGCCAATCTCACACACCTACAAATACTCCGGCTTCACAAGATACCGAATCTTGTTGGTGAAATTCCTTCTGCGATTGGAGAATTGACGAATTTGAGATTCCTAGAAATAAGTTGGACAAATATCTCAGGACCAGTACCCCATTTTCTGGTAAAACTCAAGAATCTTGCATTTCTTGAACTTCAGTTTAACCGTTTATCGGGTTCCATTCCACCTTTGCTTGCTACTCTGCCATATCTTCGCGTAATAGACCTCAGTCGAAACCAACTTACCGGGCCGATACCTGAATCTTTCGGTTACCTCCCCAAGACAGCTGAATTCCCAGCGCTCGACTTATCTCATAACAAGCTGTCAGGTGACATTCCAGCATCTTTAGCAAACTTAAACTTTTCCTCTGCCGAAATTTCAAGAAACAATTTATCTGGAGATGCATCTGTGTTTTTTGGTAAGGGAAAGATCACTACTGTGATCTCCATTTCAAGGAACAATTTCGAGTTTGATTTCTCAAAGGTGAGTTTCATGGAGTCATTGGTCATTCTGGATATCTCTCACAACAAAATTTATGGGAGTATTCCACCACAAATAACAGAGGATACAATGTTGCAGAGGCTAAATCTCACTTATAACAGACTGTGTGGTAAAATACCCACTGGTTGGAAGTTGAAGTTTAACTCCGAGGGTTGGGATTACACATCCTTCTTTCATAACCGATGCTTGTGTGGGATTCCATTAGATCCATGTAAATGATGCTAGTTATCGGTGTCAACAGTCAGAACATCCTGCAGTCTACTTTCATTCAAAATAATGTTCATTTGCAATTGCATTTAGTTTTTTGTTCAATACATGACCGTGGGTCTTCTACATCTCAAAAGTACGTGTCTCTATGTTTACCTTGCTCGGTATCGTCCCTACGTTGGCTCTGAAAATCGAGCTCTGGATTCTTTATCTCTGCTCATCAAGTACATTTCCCTTCAAACCATGTTGGAATACGAAAATGAATATGCTGACAAAAAAGAAAAGATAAATTCCAATCCCCTCAAACAGCTCACTGTGTTGCTGGTCCAATTATTGAATCTGTCACATGATACATAAAAATAGTGGCAACCACTGGACCCCCCATTTTCAACCTATGACAAATCAGAATGCCCACATGTATGACAGCATTCAAGCTATTATGGACCCGTTCGGTAGGGATTAAAATCCAATTAAAATTGAAAATATGATCGTTATTGGGTCTCACTCGTCTAATAAAAATCAACAATAACGACTAATTTTTCAATTTTAATTTGATTTTAATCTCTACCGAACGAACCCTATGACTAGAAACAAATAGTAACCCCCACAAAAAGAAGACACTTTGGAGCTAACCATTTTTGACCAAAATCCTTGAGGAATTTCATAATCATAAAATAATAGCTATAAATAGAGTAATTCCTGCTCCTCTTACTCGTTAGCCGTTTCCAAGACTTTCCCTTAAAATAAAATAAAAAAGAACACGAATTTACCCTCCATATCATTTACATTTTCAAAAAATGTCATCTTTTCAAAATCTTTGTAAAATTGTCATATTTGCCCCTCTATAAAATTTAAATACCCTACATATTATTGAGTGACAACATGAAAAAATTGTAAAAAAAGTTTTAAAAAAAATGTGACAACCATCAACTCACAAAAGTACTTGAAAATTTTGAAAAAAAAAAAAAAGTTAAAAACCCCAAAACCCAATTTCTCTCTCTCTTTCAACATCTTCCCTGAATCCTAAACTCGCGCCTTTTTCTCTCTCATTCCAAATCTGAAAAGCTAATCGGTGTCACAGACGAATACCTCCATTTTCGACCATTTTGACGTTTAAACGTGGATCAAAAAGCTTGACAAATATTTCTCACGCAGCCACGTTGAACTGAAATATCCGGTCGTTAATGTATACCCTCCATTTTTGGCCATTTTGATGCTTAAACGTGGGTTGAAAAGCTTGACAATATCCCATTCAATTCAGATAAATTTGCTCAAGGTTTTGGATCAAATTTCCCTTTTGGGTTTTAGCACTAAATAATTTTCAAAGTATGGGCTCATCATATCTTAATTCCTATATTTGCGTATTAGGTGTTTAAGTTTTTCATTTGTTAAGTTGAGGTCCTTGGACCGCCCACTAAAATATATACTGGGTTAGAAGTTATAACTTCAGACAGGAAAAAGAAAAGTGAAGCTGTTTATTGTTACAACAGTTGATGAGATTGTGATAGTTTGCATTTTGTCTCTTTTTATTATTACTTTTTTACTGTAAAAATGGCCGCATCGGAGGTGGAAGCAGCAACGGCTACTCCTACTACCACTATGTCAGGTGTATATATGGAAATTTTGTTTGACAATATAAAAAGGTTGGTACTGGTCTTGTCTTTCAGCTTTTTCATAGCACCAATTTTATTGTTAAGAAGGGGTTAAAGAAAGTTGAATGTGTGTTTATGAAGGTTATGGTTTCATATGCTTGCATTGTGTATATGCATATGTGTTCATTTATCTCTCTTATTACAAAAGTTTAGAGGTTGTTCTCTTTGTGTTTAGATTTTGAGTTTTGAATTCATTTTGTGTTTTGTATTTTGATAATAAAGTAAAAAGACAACATAAGCATACAGATTTTAGAAAATGCAATAATGCATCAACATCGGTCTATTGCAACATATGTTTTCAAACCAGAGTTCAAGTTTCAATCTCTCGCAAAGTGATTTAACAAAAAGTAAAGCACAGTTACGCTAAAATACAGGGATAGATGTGAATTCAAATTTACGAATCTCTCAACTTAAATCATCTACAATGTCGATTGATTTGAGAAACTGGTTGACGATGCCTCCAAATGTTATATGAAGCGATTAAAGAAACTATGTCCCACATAGCCACCAATCATTGCCTTTCGTACATTAGATTTAAACATCTTCGGGTTATCCCTCAACACTGCAGCTGCATCACGATTGAGATGGTAATCATGATTTGATTCCTACACAAATACAAGTCCTCATATTATCGAGTACGATTAAACTAAAATGAGCAAAATCAAAATCCATTTATTTGGGAGGTGTTGAATAATTTGTAATCAAGAAATAACAATTTCATATGTGCAAATAAAAGAGGGTGAATGACTCTACTTGCCTATTCAAGAAAATACTCAAAAGTTTTCATTGTCTCCTTACTTAAAAGCCATGTTCTAAAATGCGCCGCCTAGGTGCGCCTAGGCGCGATGCGGATCGAAAACGCGTCGAATTCGGCCTATGCGTGTAAAAATGCGTTTGGGTCAAAAAAATGCGGGATAATGCGCGTAGGGCTGGGCAAAATGTCCGAACCGAACCGAACCGAACCGGAACCGAACCGAACCGAACCGAACCGAACGGGTTTTCTTAAATTAAAAACCCGAACGGGTATTCGAATCGAGAACCGACGGGTTTGGTTCGGTTCTCGGTTCTAGACCAAGAACCGAAGAACCGAATAAGAACCGAATTTTTTTTTTTTTTTTTACAATTGAGCATTTGGGCTTCAAGTATATTGAATATAACCCAAACCGACCAACATAAAAAAATTGAAAAAAAAAACCACTAAATATAAAAGGAACAGAGCCCTAGAATTTTCGGTCTTCTTTTCTTCTTCTCTCTCCAGTCCATTCCTGCCGCACAACATGTTTCTCGTTCAGTCATGAGTCATTTTCTCTCAACTTGAAGAAGTCCTCCTCCTTCTAGTTCCCACACTAAGCTGGAGTACTCTCGTAATTATTCTTTTCATATTTAAGAGACGTGAGATTTTACCCTCTTAACGCTAACAGTGTTTTCGTTCTTTTATCGTGTTTACAATGACAAATTTTTTAAGCCTTCCAAAAGCTTTGCACAGAGATTTCCAGCTCTAGCTACTGGATTCTTTTTCTTTACATGATACTCAAGAAATTGTTAACATTTTAATGGTACATGGCAAGTCAAGCAATCGATGATTACATTACATAGTTGGTAAGTATTTTTAATACTTTAAAATATTACGTTCATTTGTAAAAGCTAATATTGAACCTGGTCAATATTCACACGCAGATTCACTCGGTAAAAGACTGTGCACGTTGGGATTGCCTCACTTCTCACAATGTTTTCAGAAAATAGGAATGATTTTGGTACCACTTCTCAAAATGAAGAACATAGTTATATGCTTTTATATGTTACCTTTTGGTAGGTAAGTAGTGGAGCAGTAACTGTTTGAGGGAAGCAATGAAAAAAATTGTGATCTATATTGTCTAGTACTAAAGTGTTAGCATTTTGTGAAAACTTTCTAATATGTTATGGATTAATTATTCAAGACGCACTGACAAAATTTTTTAAATGTATTTATATAGTGTTATTATGAATGTTAAAAAAATTAATTATAGTAGGAACCGAACAGAACCGAACCGAACCGAACCGAACCGAAACCCGAACGGTTCCAGAATTATATCTGGAACCGACGGTTCCATTTACTAAATACCCGAAAATTTCTAGAACCGAAAAAACCGAACCGAACCGAACCGAACCGACCCGCGCCCACCCCTAAATGCGCGCCTAATCCCGCCTAGGCGCGCATTATCCCGCCTAATCCCATTTTTTTTTTTTTTTTTGGTAAATTTTTTTTAATGATATATTAAAAATCTATTTTTTTATATAAAAATAAATTTAATACCTTAAAAATAATTAAAATAATATTAAAAGTACGAAACGCATTATGACGCCTATTCTCCGCATTGACACGCTTAAACTTGTGATTCTTGATTCTCGACCTCGACGCATCGCAACGCATTATACATTTTTGAACATTGCTTAAAAGTATATCAACTTTCTATTTTCCATAAGCTTCTTTTCTTTCCAAATCAAAGCATTTTCACATGTGCTTAAGTACCCATCCCTATTCTTTATTGGAACCCAAACTTGGCCAAAATACCCTCTCCAGTGTCAATGAGCTTGAATATGATTTCGAAAATCGTTGAAGATTGAATAAGATTCTGAAAATCGTCGAAAATTATGATTATATTATTATAATTGTATTAGATATAAACATATTATTTTTACTATTAATTAATATTGTAATTGATTGTTTTCATATTTAGTTGTTATTTTAGTCTTATTTAATGAGAGAACATCTCACAAAGAGAGACATCGAGTCTTTTATTGAGTATATTTGAAATGGTATCAGAGCCAGTTTCTTAGAATTTTCTCTTGTTTTCTTGATTAGGTTTTCTTAAGGCGGGAGAAGTTTTTTTGCTTCTCCAGTCTGATCTTCGTTAAATCAATTGTTTCTTTTTTTTGTTCATGTTTCTTTTAACGTATTGAGAAAGTAATTTAAAATTACATTTTTTATTCTGAAAATTTGCCAAAAAATCTGTCTTTGAGTTTTTTGGTGTAGGTTGTTTTATGGAATTTCTTCCACTTGCAGTATCTAGAGTTTTGGCCAGTGTTTTGGCGTTAGAGCTTTTGTTGGAATGCGAATTATGTGTTCGACCAAGTTCTCCCGACAGATAGAGCTCATTGTGTGTGTCGGCACATTTCATGAATTTCTTTTGAAAATTCTTATTGGGGAGTGTGAATTCTCATAGTTTCTCGTAGTATCTCTCGTAACATCTTTGGAGTGTTCTTGGAGTGGCTCTGGAGTAGTTTTTTTGTTGTTTTTGCATTATTTGTTGTTATTGGTCTCTTGTCATCACTAATTTTGGTAGTTGGTTGCTCTGAATTGGATTTCTTCTTAGTAGGTACAAATATTGTCACCGTCGTCAGTTTATGATTGCAAATTGATGTTTTTACCAACATTAATTTGAGGGGGATGTCAATGAGCTTGAATAAGATTCCGAAGATCATCGAAGATTACGATTATATTATTATAATTGTATTAGATATAGATAGATTATTTTTACCATTAATTAATATTGTAATTGATTGTTTCCATATTTAGTTGTCAGTTTAGTCATATTTAATGGGAGAACCTCTTACAAAGAGGGACACTGAGTCTTTCATTGAGAACCATTCTTTAAATAGATGTAATGCTCTGAGCATTTTCTCAGCTAATGACTGTGAAAGAAGTGTAGGGATTGTAATATGTCCTATTTCAGAAACCACATGCTGCTGGACTGAGCTCTTACCTCTCCCATAGCTCACATCAACCCCATTACTAGCAGAATCCACCAGGAAATTTAATTAGTTGTGCATTTGCTGAAGCAACATTTTGTCTCCCATACTAGACAAACTTCCCACAATTTCACCTTTCACCCTGGAACTGTACTGCTCTGTGAAGTTCATCCCATTGAAAGGAACAAAAATTGTGATTGTACAAGGCTGTTGGGAAACAAGTGATCTGAAAACGTTATTGGGGCTGTTGCACCATCTCCCATTCAAATCAACATTCATAAATTCTGCAATGTTACTAAATGAACCATCCAAATTAGAGCCCCGTGTGCCATTATCCATATATGTCATATCCATACCCTCTATCTGACCCCTTGGTGATGGCCAATACCCAGTATCCTTCTCTGTATTCGAAAAAGGGTACTCCATCTCAATCAAAAGACCAGAAAACAAATAGTATCCCAAACAAGTTAAATCTCCAAATACTAAAGAACTTTCAAGCTATTTAATTTGATATCTATTGCCCGAAATTCCTCCCATACTGAGCACCATTTACCAAATATCTCATTATCATGTTCAGGCATTCACATAAACTACCCATTTTCCCCCATATTCTTCAGCTCACACCCCCAATCAAGTCAAACTCACTTCGATTAAACAAAACACATCAATACCCATGATATGAAGTTACTCATTCCCCTCTTACACTCACAGATACAATGATGTATATATGATTATATACATGAGAAATAAAGAAAAGAACGTTGAGGAATGACCTCATAGATTCAAAAACTTTCAGGGCGGTAAGCAGCAGAACTTAATTTCAGAGAAAAAGATAAAAAGCTAATCAATAAGCAAAGGCATCGCCCCCACAAAAATCCTAGAACTCACCAACCATATGACAAATAAAATCACCCGAAGAACCGCAAACCAAAACCCAGCTCCGATTCATATCCTCGTCACCAATGAATATAAAGCGTATACTTATAACTAAGTGAAAATGATTTAGAAGAAAACCCGTGTCCCAGAGCAAAAAGGATAAGAAAAACTAAACTGGTGGGCAGGCGTCGCGATGGTCGGAGGTTGTAGAGGGAGGTGAGGGGTTGCCGATTGTGTGGGGGTCCGACAACTTAGGTGGCGGGTGATGGAAGTTATTGATGGAAGGAGGCGACAGATCTGTTGCTCAAGCAAGATGAAGAATTTTGGGGGAACAGGAAAATGAGGCTGTTTTCCATGTTTTCATCCTGCAGCGTGTTTTGGGAAGAAAATGGAGAAAACGTCTTTTTGGCGTTTTGAGTTCATA
Source organism: Fraxinus excelsior (assembly GCA_019097785.1). NCBI lineage: Eukaryota > Viridiplantae > Streptophyta > Magnoliopsida > Lamiales > Oleaceae > Fraxinus > Fraxinus excelsior. Next base: position 12,844,145 of record CM032633.1, on the reverse strand, counting down.
GACAATTTGTTTTTTTCAAAAATTCATTTTCGAAAACGGTAAAGAGAATTCGGGGGCGTTCTCTTTGCTGTTTTCAAGCCGTTTTCTGTTTTCGATTTTTCAAAATGGTGAAAACCCATTCTCTTTGTCATTTTCGAAAACAATAAAAAACAATTGGGAAGAAAATGGAAAAAGCCGTTTTGGGAATTTTCAGTACAAAACACCCAACAATTGGAAAACACGGGAAACGCTCCAAACCCATCTCTCCCTTCTCTCTTCCAATTCCGTCTCTTCCTTTTCTCTCTTCCAATCCCATTCCCTCCGTCCTGCTATCGCTGACGTGGCCAGAGCCTAGAAGCATCGCTACCCAGCTACAGCTAACGGCACCTGATATACCGCCACTATCCGCTAAGATTGGGATGTCGGTGGAGGATTTGACGGCACTGCAGTCACTCGATGCAGCGGCTGAGAAGAAGATTGAGCGACTAGCTTTTAAAGAAAATAAAAATTGTTCAATTTCATGAAGTCTCTTTACAAGGTTCAAACAGGAATCAATTCGTGCGTTGGCTAGCTCCTCAAGAAAATAACCCCCAAAACGCAAGCGACAAAAGAATTCATCAAGCAGGTTCAATTTTTCATTTGTTATATTTTAAATTATTATTTTTCAATTAGTGTAGGGATACGTTGAATGAAATGTATTAATTAGGTTAATTCGGTAGTTCAAATTAGGGATGGTTAGAAATTAGAATTCGTCATTTTTCAAGTTGATTGGCTGTAAATGAGGTGAAATGATGGATTAACACCGAGTTTTCTTTTTGAAAATACTGGTACAATTTGGTGAAGATGAAGGTAAAGAAGTGCAGGAGAGTAACTAGTGAAGTTGCGGATTGGTTGAGGCCAAGGAGGATGTCATTGGCTGTGAATTTGTAAACTTAACCTACTCGACTGACTTGCATAACTTCAAATGAGGGTTAAGTTGACTCAAATAACAACTGTAAACCAACAAAAATAAATATTACTATAACTTCAAATGGAGGCTGAACTAAAGGAGAATAGTAAAAGGGCAAAACCCAATAAAGATACACGTCAAACACACATTCGTTATAGTAGACTATCTCGAGAAATTTAATTCATCCAACATTTCTGTCTATTTGTTTTGTTTGGTGTTTCCTTCTTTAAATTTGCATAATTATTTTGGAGCAAAAGTGAGTGCTTTTATTCTTGAATGGAACAACCAATTCACAACCCGGAGGATTTTGAGCCAATATTCAACTGTGAAATGCCTTTGGAATAAATATGTTTTGTTGTTGGCTTTAAGCTAGTGGTTGGCATGGTGTTTTGGCTAATTTCCTTATCATTTGTTCCTGCAATAATGCACGTTGGCATATTTGGTGTATCTCATTGATTGCTACTGGAAATTTTGGCTTCGACATGCCTGGGGTTTCAATAGCGGACTAAGTTTCTACTACATATGTCGTAAAACATCTTTAGATCAGATCCTTCTTATCTTATGCTTTTATTTGTTCATCTTATCGTTTAGTGAGCGTGATGGTGTTTATTCGAAGACTGCTTGAAAGCATTCCAAAGACTACATGATGTAATTGGATTTTCAGAAACTTGAAGACATTCCAGAGATTGCTTGTCTTGCCCCATGAGAAGAGCTCTTATTGAGCAATTATTGAACAATGGTCGTTGCTTGCTACTTCAGTGTCTATAAAAGATTAATTGTTAATCCAAAGAAATTGGGAACTTTTGTTTGTAATTTGTGTTAAAGGAATTTGTAAACTATGTGAGCTAATTATCATAATTTGAGATCTTTGGGGTGGACAAATGTTGAGTGTTGTTCTTTTGTCTCCTTTTCTCCCATGTCCCAACCATGAGAGAATTTCTCCATTCCTGCTTGGTTTCTACTTCCTCCTCACTATCCCTTCTCACTTTTTGAGTTTATACATAAACTTAATTTATTTAGAAGATAGGGATAATTAAAAATAAATTGTGAAAAATCGGACAGGACTTTATATGATTATTGATTTAAGGGGATGCAAGAAAGTGTGCTGAAATCAAGCACACTCTTTCTCTTTGGACTCCATTAAAATGTATTTTGAAAAAATAAATTTTAGAATAGTGATTTTTTGAAGAATTTGTAGTTAAAAATGGAATTTTTTTGAATTTACGTGTAATTTTTGTCATGACACATAAACTTTTAATCGTATCGATTGAAGTGTTTTGCTAAATGTAATTTAGGTTGCATTTTTTATATCTGGAAAAAAAAAACATTTTAAGTTTCACCAACTTCAAATTTTATATGTTAGTTAATACTATATTAATATTAAACCATTAAAATTTATTGAATAATCATATTTTTTAAATAAAATATTAGTAAAGAAATTCTCAAAATTTCAAAGTAAACGCATTTTCCGTTTTTATGTTTTCGAAAACAGTTTTTCAAAATGGCAAAAAGAACGCATTTTCAGAAATCTCAAAACAAACACTCAAAATACAAAATGAATTCAAAACTCAAAACACAAAACTGAAACACAAAAAGAACGGCCCCTTTGTTTTCATTGTTTTAAAAAATCGAAAATAGAAGACGGTCCGAAATAGCAAAAAGAACAACCCCTAAGAAATTGGATTTTTTGTGTTTCTTTACTACTTGAAAATAGGCACTTTATATTATGAACTAGATCTAAAAAATATATACTTTTAGTTACCAATATTTCGTACATAACATAAACAAACATAACTATTTTTTATGTGAACTGCTTAATTTGTTAAAATGAAAGTCTCGACGGCTATGAATTCTCAGTAATAACTAATTCTCGACGGATGAGTCAATAGATCAGTTACGTGACTCATACGTTGAGATGAACGGTCATTTTCGACAGTTAATTTCAGTTATTCTCGACAATGATAAAATCTTGACATATCAGTTGAGTCATATATTGATATAAATTGTCGTTCTCGACAGTTAGAGTCAGTATTTCTCGATCTGAGATTTTTTGCTTTCTTGTTGTACATTGTTCTTATAGATAACCTTATATTGACTTTCAGTAGCCCATCGGATAATTAAATGTTGGTAGACTATGTTTTGTTATTATTTGACATTTTGGATAACTAAAATAACAAATACTACTTTTGCGTAAGTGATGTCACCGACATATTGGTGGCGACCACCATACACGTTGAAGGCGACGATGTTGTTAACACAAAAAGGCCTCGATCAACACCCGTTCAATTTCCTGGAATATCTACCACTACCAAGACACCATTTACCAAGAGGAGGAGAAAGAGAATCAAGAAATAGTGAGAGAAAGTTTGTTGATACTATGTTAAACACGATTTGGTAGTTGTGTACTAAATGACTATAATTGCTTCACTCCAAAAATTTGTTATAAACACGATTTGGTGGATGTATATAACTGTGCTTATGCATCTCCAAGAATTGTGATTCTCATATGTTGTGTTTGTGGGATGTAGGATGGACGTTGCTATTTTTGTGATATGGAAACTTATCATTTTATCATTCTTTGTTTTCTCTGTCGTTTATTTCCATTGTAGACATTTGAGACTTGCTTTTATTTTGGTATTTATTACATGCTAGTGTTTTTATACATGAAAATTATAAAGTAAGATAGTCTGGCCCGAAAAAAGAAGCGAAGAATGCTTTTTTCCATTATCTATTTAGAAATCAATTAAGTGAAAACTATTTTGCAATCATGTTGCTTGTGAGAATTCTTAACCATTGCTTTTATGGCACAAATTTTATTTGTTTTAGATGATTAACTTCTCTGTCTTTGACATATTTGTTGGTTCGTTTGATTAGCACATGACAAAATTGGATTGCTTGATTGATATCTTATGAGAAGTTTAAATATCAAAATATTTCAGGATGATAGCTCTTCTTGCTTTAACATATGTAACATTTATTTCCACATCTGGTACATATATCATAAGTAAAAGAAATAATATTAATAAAACTACGTAAATTGTCTTTTATCTTGAATATTCCCTAATAGTAAATGATATGTTTTTCAGGCAAGTGCTACATTTAAGATCTAAAAGTACTCATGATCATTGATTACCAACAACTAATAAAGGAAACTCTTTGATAAAAATTGAACTCGTGATTTAAGAATCACATTTTCCATAAATTATGGACAGAGCTTACGGGATAAAGGTACACATAGACCTTAAACCATCGCACTAATTGTTACTCAAGCAATAACTTAAGTCGTGATTTGGTGGTTGTTTACTAAATGACCATAGAAAGAACCGCCAAATTTATATCATAACCAAAAGATAATTACAAAATACGGGGAATGAGTTAGCTATCTGACAATTCAAAAATTCTGGTCAAAAGAAGTGCCTACTAACTTTCAAAAAGTACTCCGCAGATCTAACATATAGCAGGCTGATATGGCGGTATATCAACGTCAATTAACTCATCCATTTTTCACTACATTTCCTTTATTATGTACTTTCACCCTATTTTACATACTGTCTACTCCATTGATATCATAGTATTTACGTAACGACCTGTAATCAAGTCATAGATATCAACTATCACCATCACATAATCTTTATATTCTTCAAAAGTTTCCTTCCCCTCATCAACATCTGTATAAAAGCGAGTGTAGTGGGTCCGTGTATACGTAACATGTATAGCTGTGAGATCATTCGTAATCTGCGCATGTCTTGCTGTTTGAATGACCCTAGTTACTCGGGGAGCCATCTACAGTACAAAATATAAAATGTGAACAATAAAGCTCAGTAAATATGACGGTGCAATGATGTCTATCAATCACACTTGGACCCGAATCCTTATTATAGTGTACTGCGTGAACTTAAATAACATGGCCAACACTTGCACGCAAATCAATGTTACTGCATCCGTCCTTGCCCACCGAGATTTAGGATGCCACATCAGAGAATATTATATATGTAAATCAAGGCATGGCCTAAATATATACAGTGCTCCCCGTGCCTATCCGTAGTCCCAAAGCCACCAAGGGACCTCTTGACATTGACTGTATACAAGTGCCGAACTTCAAATACCCTATCCTTGGCTACCGTTAATGACCATTAGGAGCCTCAAAGTGGTATATTTATTTGGACACATTAGTACGGTACACTTATAGTGGGATTCACATTTAAAATTCTCGACCACACATTCCATGAAAATGACAACATAAGTATGCATGACCTTGAAAACGTATTATCCATACGTTTTTCAAATAAACTATGTTAGGTTTTAGTTGATTATGTAATTGATTATTCTATAGACAAAAGAACTTAAATTGATAGTTGATAAAAGTTCAAGAAGTAATGTGCAAATATGTCAAACGTTAGTTGAATAAGTTTAGGGTTTCGAGTTTGGAACAAAGGAGAAAACGACGCGGATTTTCGTTGGACTGTCGCCAGATTATGACTCGAGTTGTAAAAGCAGAAACACTGTCGCTGGACTGTTGTCCCTCCTTCACTCGAACGATACACTGTTGCTCGACTGTCGCTGGCTTCTCCCTCGAGCGACATCTTTATACGAGAAATTTTATTTTCGCGTTTTAAAGGCTTTTTTCCCGGCCCATGATTTTCTTGACCTACCTATATATATCCTAATGCTACAGAACGAGAATTCAAAGGTTGAACAATAAGCAAATATTGTACTGTCAATTTCCTTTATCATTGAAACTTTCAACCTTCGTGTTTCTTTGAGATTCGTTCTTGTTAGTTAGAAAAACATTGAATCCTACATTCAAATACCAAACTACTACTTCCTACTTATCTGTCAGAGAGTGCTGAAAATCAAGGAAGGCGACTGGAGTTCCAGTCTGTGAAGAACGGGTTGTTCTTCTTGATCAACATGAGATAGACAATTCTACCAAGCTAAGGACTGCTGTAGGATAGCGGAGTTCCAAGAGAGTGTTGGTTATTGCAGCTGGAATTGGTGCAAGGAAGCATAGAATTCAGGAGAGCTATTAGAATTGCAGTCAGAAGATTAGATAGTTTGTGTCGTCGTCTAGTCTAGTAGACAATAAGTGCTGAATCGTTTATAATGGATTGACTGACAAAGTGCCCAGAGTTTTTCTCAGTTGAGTTTCTCAGTGAACAATTCTTGCATTATTTACTGCTTTATGTTTTACTGTTTATTACATTCAAACTGCGGCAGTTCAACATAGGAAAAATTGGATTGTTTGAGTAATCATCTAAAGATAATTAACTTGCGACTTGTTGTATGTTAATTAATTTTTAATTCTGCATTAAATACATATTCACCTCCTTCTAGGTATTGTTAGGGTCGAACTTGCGTTTTTCAAACTAAATGCACAATTGTCACATAGAGAAACAAACACTTATAAACACATAACTTCACACTGAACTTCGATATTGGGTTCGTCTCTGCATACATTTGCATGTTCATGAAAGTGTGACCATTTTCTCTTTGCGAATACCTTTTTACGTAGACCAACTTTTTAAAGTTACAAACCAAGCTCGTGATGACATCTTTATTTGCAGATGATCTTTTTTCGCCTACAAACCTTATAAGAAGAAGAAATTAATAATAAGGAAGCTTGTTGTATTTCATCTAATCTCAATAATGACTTTTGTACAATATATATAAACTATACAAAGCTTGTGCAAAAAGAAAACAAAGAATCTAATTGTTACAATAAAACAAAAAAGGAAAACAGAATGAATGGGCATAACAAAATGCTGGTAAAACAATGCTTCTAGACTCTTGTGCTTCCAGATTCTTTCTTCCTTCTTGGATCATGGCAGATGCTGCTAATGACTGTGTTGACAACTCACTTGCAAGCCAAAAAAATTATATAATGGGGGCAAATTATAACTAATCAAATTGCACTGGATGCACTTCATGGTCAAATTATTTTTTGCAGAATATACCAGAGTATTTCAGTATCATTTTTTAAGAATTTTCAAATCTTAGTGCCTGTCTGGTAGAATTTTTGCCAATATTTGAATCAATTATTCGACCGTTGCCCAAGGAAAATGATAATGTTTATACTTTTTTTTTACTTCACCAGTAATAAATTATCGTCTTAAAATTGAGGTCTAGTGGAAAAAAACTGTATGACCCCTATTTTTACATTGAATTACTTGTAGACACTTCCATCAATCATTATGTTTGGCTATTCTGAAAGGATATATTTGGAAATGAAATTTCAGATGATAATTTCAAGATTTGGAAGTAAAAAAAGGCTGCCTGTTTGAGACCCACTTTCAAAAACCAACGGTAAAGAAATTAATTATAAACATATTTTAATTGCTTCCAAACAACCCCGTAGTAGGGTATTTGACGTACACCTCTTTCTATGTAAATTGAATAGGACGTGAGTCTTACTAAAAATAAAGTATAAAAGAATACTTTTGAGACTTATTTGTTTATACTTTATAGTATTATACAACTCCTATGATTTGCAAATACAAAAAAGTACCTCATAAATTTACTAACATATCTAAAAAATAAAAATGGTTCTCAAATTTGAAAATTGGAGGCTTGAATTGTCCAAACCGGGAAAAGGAGAAGAATCACACAATTCAAAATGCAAAGTTGCAAACAACCAACCAACATACCTCAAACTACGAAAACTGACGTGGCAAATGATCATTGGCTAATTGACACCTAACGCGGATTACAATCCAAACTCTTCTCTTTCCTATAATCTAGACCGTCCATTTCATTATTCAAACGATCCTCGAAAATTCCCAAATTCAAATCACCTCAAATTTTTCACCCTTCCCGCTCCTTCATTTCTCTATATAAATCCCCCATTAATCAACAAGCCCATCGCCTCAATTTTGCAGCGTTCTGTACTTGGTAATTTTCTATACACGAAATCCAATTTTTGTTTCAAAAGCAATGGCTCGTACTAAGCAAACCGCTCGCAAGTCCACAGGAGGGAAAGCCCCAAGGAAGCAGCTCGCCACTAAGGCAGCCAGGAAGTCTGCCCCAGCCACCGGAGGAGTGAAGAAGCCTCATCGATTCCGCCCCGGTACTGTTGCACTTCGTGAGATCCGTAAGTACCAGAAGTCCACTGAGCTTCTGATCCGTAAGCTACCCTTTCAGAGACTGGTTCGTGAGATTGCTCAGGACTTCAAGACCGATCTGAGGTTCCAGAGCTCCGCCGTGGCGGCGTTGCAGGAGGCGGCTGAGGCGTACCTTGTTGGTCTGTTTGAAGACACCAATCTGTGTGCTATTCATGCTAAGAGGGTCACTATCATGCCCAAGGACATTCAGCTTGCTAGGAGGATCAGGGGTGAAAGGGCTTGATTCAAGGATCTGTAGGGTTGTTAATGTAAATCTTGTTTTAAGTCCTTGTTGCTTTTAAACTCTGCCTCTGCTTTTATTAATCTTATGAATTGGAAATTTTATATTGAATTTCTATGAAGATCGTGTTTCTTAATATTGGGGGTAAAAAAAATAAAATGAATTAAATGTGTAGATCCAATGAAATTTTGTTAAATAAAAAATAAATTAGATTGATTACGTTAATGAAGAACAATAGAATAATATAGTATTTTATAATGGTGGTAATCAGAAGAAAATATGTATAATGTAATTAACATTTTAAGCTGATAAACTATCAATAATTGAATGGAGTAACAGAATACTTAATATTTTGTGGTAACTTTGTACTAAAATTTGAGGTAAGTTTTGTTCTATCAAATGAATAGTATTTATCATTTTTTAATTATTTTACAAATAATAAATTATTAAATAAATAATCAAATTAATGAAAATATTAAATTTATTAATAAATATAAAAATATATTGTTCAACTATAAAAAGGAAAATATTAAATCATGTCATTAAAAAGTAATGCAATACATATTCGATAACATATTAAGAAGTTGAAATAGTGTTACAATTTAATTTTTGAAATTTTTTTCACAAATGATTGATTAATGTATTTTGAAGTACAACGTGAGCTTTTTTATCCTTAGAGCTTGTTTGGTACGGCTTAAAATCCAATTAAAATTGAAAATATGGCCGTTATTGGGTCCCACTCGTATAATAAAAGTCAACAATAACGGCTATATTTTCAATTTTAATCTGATTTTAATCTCTACCACACACCCTTTTAATTTGTCTATGATGGACATTGAATTCTTGAAAATGATGATTTTCGTTTTCAATCAACTCAATTTTCGGAATTGACGTTTTTGTTTATTCTCGAACTGGTGCATCAACATTACATTTGTCCTTAATTATCATGTTATGCATGATAATACACGTAGTCATGACATCATGTAATATATGTTTTTTCAAAACTTTGTCGGTCCTTTCACAATTTCGATTGTAGAAAGCCAAATGCATGTTTAACATCTTTTTCTACCCACTTCTTATTTTGTGCTAGCTTTAAGCAATCGCGTTTATTATATTTTAAGTTTTTTTTTTTTTGTGTGTCAATTTTAATTAATTCATTAACCATTATTAAAATTTGTTTTAAATGCAAATAATAATAATAATACTAAAATTATTGTATTAACAAATATATAACACCAATGATGCAAATCCCCTTCATCGATTCGTTTGAGAAATGGAAAAGGGTAAATTGGACTTTGCACCATTTAGTGCAGAATGATACAAACTTTGGTGCCACATTGAAGAGCTTTCGCACCAAAATTTGGTGCATTTTGGTGATATAGTGCTAACTTTGGAGATGGCCTAAGAAACAATGTGGGGCCGAATTTGCCATTACTCCTAAGATCTTGAAATTTTAAGGTATTAATACATCTTCAAGTCATCAGTTTAAAATTATATTGAAGTGTTACTTACGATTTTATTGAGTGAATAACAAAAATTAGGTGTGAATTCGAGAATTTAGTTAGGGGTTGAAATAGTAATAACCCATGTATTAATTGCATAATAGTTGGGGAAGGTTCTTAGCGCGTAAAAATGCGATTTAATTAATTAGACAATTAAAAGTGGATCCTATTGCCACTAGCCAATTAAAATGCGATTCGTTTAACAGGATTTTTGATTTTACTTACAGAGAAAATTATATTAGACCAGTTTCTTCTAAAAGTACAAAAACTCTTAATGTTATTTCTAAGCATGGTCGAACATATTGATTATAATTAATCTCAATTTTGAATAGGCTACGTTGAGATTATTAAATTATAGTTTTTTGGACAAACTGAAAACGTTGGGTAATAGAAAGCATCAAGACCCCATCAAAGTCCAACAATTGAAAACATATGTTTTTATTGTAATCAAGATTAGTCATAATCTGTACTTGTTCTTTTGTTGTTTTATCAAATGCACCACAACACAAAATGGTTTGTGTATCGACTTTGTTGGAAAATAGATGATAAGTGTCTGATTTTTCTTAAAGCTTTCTAAGATGGAATCATTCCTCTAGTATCACAATCCTGATCATCTGTTAAGTGTGTAGCACTAAACGTAATGTCTATCAACTTGCAATAAATTCATGTTTAAATCGGATAGAAAATATTAATTTTGTCGAGTTACTCTGTTTAATAAAGTTTTAAATATCGACAAAACTCTAGACATTATATATTTTATCCGTCTCAGTACATTGACGGAATGTCTATCAACTTGCATTAAAGATGACTTTCGAAGAATAAATGTTATTTATTGTGAGTGATTATAGTAGTTGCTCTATATGGCATCCTACGTGCAATAATTTTAATAATTAAAAAGAAGAAGAAGAAAACAATCAAATTGATCTTCATATTAATAATGAAACAATCACAAGTAAAATATCATATATGGTGACTACTGTAGTTGTCGACTGTGAATAAAATTATTAATTTTCTATACATCTTCTATAGTTTGTAAGCAATCCACTATTGCATAGACATGTCCAACCAGTGGTGGACCCAACATCGAATTTTAGCCCTGGTGAATGTTGACCAGTCAACGTCGACAATCGACGATCGTAAAATCGAGGTTGTTTATTAATATTTAATTATATAATATTAAAAATTATTCAATATATCAATGAACTTGTTTAGTTGAAATACATCTACTTCTATTATGATAGTTTCACATCATAAAATCAGGAAGAGACCTATATTTAACCTCATATTTGGCATATAGAGGAGAAATGATGTAATAGATGGTCAACATTAATATCAATAAGAAAAGCTAACTGATATAGACTAAATTTAGAACTTCGAATTATATTATGCACAACTTTGTAGCCTAAAAAACAGTTTCATTAAAGAAATACCATTGGAGGATAGTTATACCTCCTTTCAAAACTCGCAATCCTTTCTTAATTTCAGATGTTTACTAATCTAATTCCAAACCTTAAACCCTAAATTCAAATTGAGAACTATCGTAAATCATGATTTCATAACTCATAAATAGATAATAACACAAAAAATAAAAAAAACGTGGACAGAAAAGAAAACTCACGGCTTCCAGTTCCGTCCGAAAAGAAAACACAAGGCTTCCTGGGCAAAAAAGAAATCTAGCTATTGCAGCCGTTTATACTAGCGATCGCCGATCGGTGGTGGAGGAGAAGATGGTCGGACAAGATGTGGCGGAAGTCGGCAGGAGCGAAATCGGAATCGCTAAGTCTTGGTCGTTAGTTGAAGACTTGAAGCGTGATTGCGTGAATGAATCTCATTTTACCACACTTTAATTTGATTTGGGGGAAAATGGTTGGACTTGGGCTGATGGGCTGGACACATATATAATAAGTATTGGGCCGAAGAACAAATGGCCAACACAATTACAAAAAAAAGAATGGGCTGGGCCTATATATTATTAACTATTGGGCCGAAATAACAAAATGGCCCAACCAGGCCAACCCAATTATTAAAAAAAAAGAAAAAAAGTGCTAGGTTGGGCAGCAACGGCCCCATGTAATAACCAAAAAAAAAAAAAAGAAAAGAAAGAAACCAGAAGTGGGGAAGACGAACTAGACTCCATCTCGTCGGAAGGAAGATGGCGGCGCCTCGCCTAGTCGCCACTTCTTCCCAAAAACTACTCCGGCGGAGCCCAGCACGCGCGGCCGCCCCCTAGCTAGGTGCTGGGTCCACCACTATGTCCAACACAATTCTCCTCTATAAGTTAGTTGAAAAACTTGGAAGTATATGAAGCACTGATGTCTAATAAGGATGTGTTTGAGTCACATTATTTTGGAAAAATGTATTTTGGAATAGTAGATTGATGGAGATTATGTGGTTGAAAAAGAAGGAAAAATTATTACTGTGATGAAAAAAATTATTTTATTGAATAATGTGTAGTTGAAAATGAGTAAAAGAATGAGAATACAAATTTTAATGTGGGTCAAATATGGGCTAAATAGAAATCCAAACTTAAATTTGGAAGTTTATTTCATTTACAACTCAATAATACTGCTGCTCATATGCCGTTTATCTATATTATAATAAAAATAAATAAATTGGGGAGGAAGGGAGAAAATTCAATTGTTGAGTCAATGTGTCTAACAAAGGTTTTGAATTTACACAGCTTGATGGAGTCCAAATTACTATTATTTTTTTAAAAAATCTATTTCTCTTGTGACAAAAGTTTTAATGCAATGTATTTTAATATTGGGAATGTTCTAAACATAGCTCTTGTTAGATAACATTATTCTTTATTATTTATTTTAATAATCAGTAGTTTAAATCACTGGCAAAGCTAGGGGGTCCCGGACTCGGACCCGGACCCTGCCAAATTTTTGGCAATTTTTTTTGGTTCTTTTTGTATTTATCATTACCATTTTGTTCTCAAATTGAATAAAAATCTTAAACCCTACCAATTTCGTTTTTCGTTTCCGTCTTTTTTTTTTATATGTTTTTAGGTATTTTTGTTAATAAGGTATTAAAAAAAAAAAAAATTCGGGGGCAGCGCCCCTGAACCCCCGCCCCTTCATCTATATATCTTCAATTTCAAGACTCCCAACTTCAAACGGTTGGCTCCGCCCCCTGGTTTAAATTGTCATGAACGTTTTAATTTATTATTTAATTCATTAAAATGTATGTAAATTTATTGAAAATGAATTAGAGAATCCACTGCGAATATATCTTTTTCGTATAAAGATTTGATTGCGTTTTGGCGTTTACATACTTTCCCATACGTAAACTAATTACGTAAAATAAATGATCTTTTCCAAGAATATTAAAAAAAAAATGTTTTCCTCTTAGAACAACTAAAATGGAAGAATATAAATAACGTGCGCCTTCAGCCCCCACGCAAAAAAGCACAAAAAATCTCGTTCTCCCGCCATCCCTTTTCTCCTTTTTTTTTTTTTCTTGTTCATTCACCAACGCTCCGAATCTACAGTCTCTAAAGAACAAAGAGAAAAAAAAAATCGAAAAATGGAAATTCCAGTTATTGATCTGGCTCCATACCTGGAATTCTCAGATTCTGGTAAAGAAGAGCTTGATCCACAGCTGAAGTGTCTGTGCTCGGAGGTGAGCCGAACCCTAAGGGAGACAGGAGCATTACTAGTCAAAGATCCACGATGCACAGCACAAGACAACGATCTGTTCATCGATATGATGGAAAAATACTTCGAAATGCCTGACGATTTTAAACGCCTCCAAGAACGCCCTCATCTCCATTATCAGGTCCCTCTCAAAGTTTTATTTTATAGTTTTGGCAGCATTCTGCTGTCTGTAATTGAGGTCTTATAATTCAGATTATGACATAATAAGTTTTAAAAAAATTAAACTGGATCGTATGTTATAGTTCTGAGGCACCAATTCCGTGCTGATTTATGCACGTGATTGGTTTTAGTATTTAATGTTTAAATTTGTTCTCAACTGGCGAGTTGATTAGGGGTCTCCAATATTATGATGACTGAGTGTATATTGAGTTTTGCTCCTCCATTGTCGAGTAGAAAATATCTCAACGTATGTTAATTTATATTTTGAATCGTATCGATACATACATAACTAGTTCATGTTTGCATGCCTTCTCTATGTGCATCGATAAACAGAAATTGAATTGAGATCTTGGAATTGGGGAAGTTAATTCAAAATTGGTTGGATTTTCCTTTTCATAAAATACAGTGAACCTGGAATTGAAGTCCATAGTTTTGCTTCTTCAAATGGTTAACAAAGCAAACATTTATGCCAGACTAAACCAACTATATTGCTATAATTGGATTGGAAAATCCAGATTAAATTAGTACTAATATTGTCCTCACATGAAGCCTACTTTATTAAGAGATTTTCATCAGTACTATATGTTTTTAACCTCTTTCCTTTGCCGACTAAATTGCTATAATTGGGCTAGAGTTTTCCCAGTATTAAGCGTTATTCGCATCAAGAGGCCAAATGAGACAAGCATGATTCAGAAGGTGTCGTTGCAGCAAAAAGTAGTATCGTGACATTATTATTACAGTTACAGTACAGTTACAACTCTTTGAAACTGAGGTATTTCCTAAAGAATTAAATGAAGGACACGACTACAATTTCATATTTTTTAAATCTATCTTAGGAACGTCATCTTCCTTCTCCTTGCACGTTCATTCTGCCTCATCCAACCTTATAATTAAACGGAAGTTCCAGTTTTTCATTTTAATGAGCAAAATTTTGAAGCCATGTCGTGCTGTCATTTTGGTACACTCCTTTTTCTACAACAGATTTTACAAACTAAAGTGACTCACATTTTCATTTCAACGAGTTCAATTGAGCTCATCTTTCATTAATTAAAAACCACATACAGAAATAAATGCAATTAGTTAATTACTGTTCTATTTTGTAAAAGTGAGTGGCTGGTAAGCTTTTGAGTTTGATGCTTATCTAGTGATATCTGTGCTTAACAAAGACTTGTAGGCAATTTCTTTCCAGGGGATAACTTCCCTGGAAATTAAATTAGAGGCTGATGTCTCTTAAAAATCAAATGAGCCTGGATTCAAATAGCACTTGCAGAATACCTCTTCGTTCGTTCAAATCCTGTCAGTTACAGTCCCTTAACTTAGACACTAAAAAGTAATTTCATCCTATTTTTCATGTTTCACTTACATTTTTACTATGGAGAAGATAGCATAGTTAATCAATTAGGAGGGACAGACATAGTTAATTGAATAGAAATTAATAATATTCCATGGAGCTGGGGTTTAATAGTCTGCTGGTCGAGGGCCACTTAATCTAATTGCAATTTTTTGCTCTCATATTTTCACAGGTTGGAGTGACACCTGAAGGAGTTGAAGTACCTCGTAGTCTAGTTGATGAAGAAATCCAAGAGAAGCTAAGAGCAATGCCCATAGAGTTTCAGCCATCGGCTCTCACTGGACCAGATCCTAAGTGGCGATTCATGTGGAGAATTGGTCCACGACCATCAAACACCCGCTTTAAGGTTGATTGAATTCCTTTCAGTCTGATTTTGAGATGGATGGGCTTCTATTTGTTATTGACAAGCATCCATCTTGTAGGAGCTTAATTCGGAGCCTGTAATACCTGAGGGATTTCCTGAGTGGAAAGATACCATGAATTCATGGGGACATAAGATGATATCTGCGATAGAGGTGAATCATCAGCACTATGTGTTTCTTATTTCCTGCAGCTAGTCACACATATTGTTTAACTGTCGTGTAATACTGTTCTTGTTCAGGCTGTTGCTGAAATGGCAGCCATTGGCTTTGGCCTGCAGAAGGCTGCATTCACTTCTCTTATGAAGCAGGTTACTGTTTTTTTGGGTTATTGTTATATCAACCATCCTTGTCTTTCTTCAATTCTGTCCCAGCAAGAAACATTTCTATCTGATTGTTATAAAAATACAAATAAGCCATGATTGTAATTTCTTGTCCTGTTCCCACCCTCTCAGAAAATTGATGCCTATAGGCTGTCTTATAAGACTGCAATTAGATGTCTTTTTTTCTACAGAAGAGAGTAACTATAAAAGAACGTGAAATTTCAGATGCATTTCTTTCCTGGGTGGAAATATTTGATCTCCTGTCTTTCTTGTCTTTGTACAAGTTTTCTAGTTGGAATCGGAAAATATGTATGATTTGATTCTATATTTTTAAAATGCCTCTAATTCTTGCTTTGACCATTTGCTTCCATACTATATACTAAAAGAATCATATAGCTGAACCAAAATTTATTGAGAACGAGGCTTCGTTTGTTATTGTACTATGTATAGTAATCAAAGGTAAAGATATGCATGCATCAAATATGAGTACTGTTGATTATGGATAGTCAAATAGTTAACCTGGAAGAGCTTCAATACGTGTGTGAGTTGTGCCTGCCAGTCTTTTTGCTATTTTGTTTGCTCAGCTCCTCTTCTTTTATCAATTGAGTCTTAGTTCACGTATCTTGTCCATTCCTATCACATTATGCAATCTACATAATTTTATTGATAATTTGGAAGTGGGGCTTGTAACATGGATGATCATTATAACACATGAAGAAAATTTATGTAAAAAATCAAAAGTTGAATTCTCTTTACGTAAAGGGTGACCCTTCTTCCCTTTCCTCCAATACATCCTTTGTGCCTTCTAACTTAAAGAAAACTAGAGCAATGGAATATTTATTCATCCACTTGAGGTGTGAACCAAAGCTGAAAAATTGCCAATCACTAAATCCTCCCAAAGATGAAACCAAGTTCACTTCGCCCTCCCTAATATTTTACTACTTCAAACTTCTCCAATAGTTCTCAGTACCAAGCCTTGAGCCATCCGCACTGTTGCTTCAATGGCACAAAACTCCTTTTAGGCATTTTTGCATTTAAGTGTCATTTAAGGTTTTCCAGAATTTTGCAGTTCTATTTTCATACCAACATTTTTCCTTTATGGCTTGACATACTCTTAAACGACTTCTCCAATTCCAGGGACCTCATCTGCTTGCTCCAACAGGGAGTAACCTAAGACGTCATGGCCAAGTAGGTACTGTGTTTGCTGGATATCACTATGACCTCAACTTCCTTACAATTCATGGAAGAAGTCGATTCCCAGGTCTAAATATTTGGCTAAGAAATGGGCAAAAAATGGAAGTGAAGGTTCCTGTGGGATGTCTCCTCATTCAAACAGGAAAGCAGGTAGGATTCCCCCAGTTCTGACTATTGTTAAGATCAGATAATTTTAATGTCTAACGATTTACTTTTGGGATTAAGCCAGCTGTTTTGTTGTTTATTCCGTTATTAATGAAATTGTCTATATATCAGAAGATAATTTGGTTATGATTATATTATGGGTTCAATGTGGCCGTTTTATTGTTCATTCCCTTATTGATCCTATATAATTGGCCATATATGAGAAGATAATTTGTTTAATTAAATTTAACCCTATCATATGCTCAATAATACAACATAAGATAATTTGGTTATTTTATCGTGGGTTTATCTGGCTGTTTTGTTGTTCATTCCTTTATTGGTCATATATAATTGGCCATATATGAGAAGATAATTTGGTTAAATTATTAGCCTCCAATCATACCCTCAATTATACAGCGGAATACTTGCATGTACTGTATGTCAGTTAAATTGTCAATTTTTTTTGGGATCGTGTTAAGTTCAGTGAAGCGTTCTGTTTCCTTGTGATTAGATTAGTACAGAAACAGAAATAATGTTTTGATCTAAAAATCTTTCCCATCTTTTTTCCTCTTTGGTTTCCAATCCAACTTTTGAGCAAGAATTTGTGAATTTTAGTTTTCTTTCATCATTTTTGTACTGATGAGGTCTTTATCAGTGGAGATAATCAATGCTCTTTTGAGCCCTCACTTTGTATTAATATATATGCAGATAGAGTGGTTGACTGCAGGAGACTGCATAGCTGGCATGCACGAGGTTGTTGTGACTAACCGGACAACTGATGCAATCAAACTAGCCTTGGAGCAAAACCGCAGCCTGTGGAGAGTGTCCTCAACGGTGAGTTAAGTCACGAGGTTGCAATCATTTTGATTTTTCTCATTTTCTGCATTGTAGTTTTAGTTTATCATAGTCACCATGACTTCAATTGCTATTCATTGACTTTCTCTTGATCTTTTGTAGCTTTTTGCACACATAGCATCAGATGCTGTGTTAAAACCTCTAGGCCACTTTGCAGAATCCCCCCTTGCCAGCAAGTATCCTTCCATGCATGCTGGAGACTTTGTCGAACAAGAGCTTGCTGTCATTAATCTCAAAGGCAGTAAAGGCGACCTTTTATAACTTATAACAACTTGAATGCGGTTCTTGTAATGCCAGCAACACTTCGAGATTCAAGTATTTGGTGGGCGGATAGCAGGAATGCTGGATTCAATCAAGTCATTCAATTTCTTAGTTTCCCTAAATTGTTTATAAGACACGCTGTATGAATTTGTGCTCAGTAATTTTACTCTCCAAGACAATTGTTGAGAGAGCAATTAATTATTTTTGTTTCCAATGTTGAAATGCTAGCCTTTTCTTCCCCCTTGATTATGGGCATAGTTATTCCATTACAACACAAAACTGATCAATCATGTTTGATGTACAATGTTATTGATAACATGCCACGTAACATGTTGTTATTAGACTGTTTAAAAAACAATTTATCTTTTTAACCAATATTTTTTGCCACCTACAACAATGTCAACAATGTTGTAAAAAAAAACATTGTACAAATAGATTATCCCAAAACTGATAAATAACACTGCCTTCGCCTAGTCTGGAGGTAAAAATGTGTAATTTGGACAATAATCTACAGGTGGTGCACATATAAACAGTAAGCTGCAAATTGGAATTTTCTTCAGAATATCACATCATGTGGTTTGAAAATCATGACTTCTTTGTATAGGAGGGCCATCTCATGAAATGTGAGTGTTATAACTGTATGTAAAGGTGCCAAAATCATGTCAACGCTGTAGAGCGGAGTTAGCTAACTCTTACAGGTGACATGAATCAAGTGTGACACAGTGTTGGGTAAGAAATATGAAATAGCATCAGTTGGATACAAAACAAAGTTTGGTAACCTAGATGACATTTTGCTATAAGTTTCAGTTACTGGTATTGGATTTCACCCAAGCCTGAAAACATGAAATTCTACAAAACAAACACCCTGCTGACTTTGCTGTTGCTCGTGTCTGTGATGGCTGGGCAAGTGCAGAAAAGCTATGGACAGATGAGTTGTGGCAGCAGTTACTTCTCAACACTCGTTCAGCTGATACCTTGCAGGGCCTCAGTGATTCCATTTATACACATGCCTCCAACTGAGGCTTGCTGTGCTGCCATTAAAGCTCTAGGCCAGCCTTGTCTCTGTGCACTTTTGAATGGCCCGACCATTTCAGGGGTCGACCGGAACATGGCTATGCAGCTTCCTGATAAGTGCATGGCCTACTTTGAACCATGTAAAGACTCTCTCTCTCTCTCTCTCTCTCTCTCTCTCTCTCTCTCAGTGTGTGTTCCATTGTATTGTCTCTATTCGTATCTTTTTCTTTTCGTCTGTACTTGCTTAGAGGAAAGATCTTCTCTTGTTTGAATTTAGCATTGTTCTATATAAATTGAGTTATGCTTGCCCTTTTCTTTATGCAGGTCAAATTACGAAGTAAACTGCAAAAAGCAGTGGAAAAAGTTCATGAATAAGTGTGTGGAGGGTTACTAATGAGCTTTATGTAGTTTTCTTTAACTAGTAATCATATAACAGACAAATTTGTATTAAAAACCAGAGTCAAATCCTAGAAGCTTTTAGCTTTGTGTTAACTAATGTGTGGATTTTTCTAGTATATGTTGTTCTCTCTTTTCTTTCTTGGAGATATATTAGCTCCATGATAGCAATTACTTCTCCAACATTCAAATTGCCCCAAAAGAAATCTGAGAGAAGAAATTCTATTAGCTCTATTAATACACAACAAATACAACGAGTCTTGACCCTAGCTTAGGAAAAGACTTGATCTTCTGCATACATTTGTACAAGTAGATGGAAAATATAAATCAACATTCTTAACACTCCAGATGGTGGAAAAACATCTTGCTTTCCAAGCTTGACAGCAATACGATAAATGATTTACTTGGAAATCCTTTTGTGAGCACGTCCGCAAGTTGTTTACAAGAGGATACACAGTGAATACGATTTTTTTTCACCAATTCAAGTTTGAAAGGCGTACAACTTTCACATGCTTGGTCCAGTCACGATGAGCAAGATTATGGACTATATATAGAGTAGATTTGTTATCACAGTAAAACTTCTGCCTTCAAATCCAAGAGAATGATTTCAGCCATAGCCCTAAATTCTGTCTCTGCATTAGAGTGTGCAACCGATTTTTTCTTGCTTCCATGTAATAAATTTTCTCCCAAGAAGGTACAATAACCAGTACTTGACCTTCAATTGACAATGAATTTAGCCAATCAAAATCTCCATCATTATTCTTTTGAAATAGAAACCCTTGTCTAGTGTGCCTATTAAGTACCTAAAGATTCCATAAACTGATGATATCTAAGAGGAGCATGCATGAATTGACTTATAACACTTGCTACACAGGCTATACCTGATTTTGTATGTTACAAATAACTTGACTTTTCAGATATATCTTCGATGAACTATCTCTTCATCCTTCTTGTGGTTTGTAGGGCTAATCTTGAGATTTTGGGTGCTCTACACGACATTCAAAAATGGTACCCCTTTCATATAAAATATTTCAATAATATTATTTCATTACAAAAATACGACATTTAAATATTTGTTTTTTTTACATGTCGTGAATAAGAAAAGTACAAATAACGATTTTGTTGATATGCACACTAATTTCATGTTCCTTAAGTCTCACACTAAGATGTTCTCAATCACTAGATCCTTCATTTTATTGACTGACCTTTTTTGTAAATTTCTTTTAAGTAACTTGCAATAAAAACAAGAATCAATAATTTTGTATCGTGAATAATGTTAGTTATTTGTTTCTTGCACTTGAAAATGGAAAAGAATCATGTATACAAACTGTTATTTGGAAAGATCCTCAGATGTCGAACTTACATTTTCATTAGCAAATCCAAAAAGAATGTCAATAATTTACATAAAATGTTGAAAGATGAAGCAACACAAGTCGAGGAAGCTGAGGAATCAATAAAACGATCTGGCGTCTTAGTCATCAATTCAAGCTTCATCAGCATCCATTGCTGATTGTACAATAGAAGGACCTAGAAGATATCATGCTACACGATATGTTTTGCATTGCACATAGATTCTGTTATGAGGAGAGTTTTCTCTCTGTAGTTTTAGTTTAGTTTTGTAACTGTATTGATTCCTTCTCCCCATGTGGAGTGTATATATATACCTTGTAATATGTAATGTAAAGATAATACATTGAAGCAAATTCATAGCAATATTATAGCTCTCGGAATTTTCCTATCTCAAAATTTACATGGTATCAGAGCATAATGGCATAATCAAACATTGAGTCCTCAAATCCCTTACCAAAACTAGTCAAACTCAAAATAAAATAACAACTCAATGTTACATGATCCAACACATTTCAGTAGCCCATATTGGCATATTGCATTGGCAGCAATGATGGAACTGGAGCCATTCTGGTCACACATATACTTGATGAAAACAACTACCACTCTTGGGCTAGATCGATGAAGAGAGCCCTTAGAATAAAGAATAAGCTAGGATTTATAGATGAGAGCATGTGTGAGCCACATGATCCAAATGATCCACTAATGGAACATTGGCTTAGGTACAATGACAATGTAATTGCTTGGCTTCAAAATACCACGGCTGTTGACATCAAATGCAGCACTACATATGCTGAGACTGCTCACCAGTTATGGCTGGAGTTGGAACAACGATTTGCTCAACAAAATGCACCTAGAACTTTCGAGATTAAGCATGTTATTACAATATTAGCCCAAAATCAGGATGCTGTAAGTGTGTACTTCTCTAAGTCCAAAACTCTGCTTGATGAGCTATTAAACTATAAGTCCATCCCGAATTGTACGTGTTGAGGCCTGGAAGTGGTTATTGAAAATCAGAATCGTGACTAGGTGATGAAATTCTTAATGGGATTGGATGAATCCTATAAAGCTATTAGGCTCAAGTTCTTTTGAACAAACCATTTCCTTCATTGAATGCAGTTTATGCTATAATCCAACAAGAAGAGAAAATGAGACAGATCTCAAATGATGGTTCTATCAGTGAGACAATGGTATTACTGACTAAAGGAAATTTTAGGGACAATGGCAAGCAGAATTCTTCTTCACAGAGAAAAGATAGGTATTATTGCACTTTTTGTAAAGTTGCAGGCCACTCACTTGAGAGATGCCCAAAGATCCCAATAAGCCTGTATGTTCCAATTGTAAGATGCCAGGACATACTGCAAGTAATGCTTCAAGCTACATGGGTATCCATCGGGTTACAAACTTGAAGGGAAGAACATATACACCAGTAGCAAATCAGGCTTCCATTGGTATGCCTATGAATCAGGAACAACATATTGACAAGACCAATGTATCTCTCACTCAAGAGGAGTACTCTCTCTTAATGGCCATTCTCAAATCATCAACAAATCAGAATATAGGTTCTTTAGGAAACCAGGTTCAAAGCATTGTTGCTTCAGGTGCTGACAAAGCTCTTCTAAAAGTTTCTGGTATATCACTTTGCTCATCTACTCTTAACATTGCAAAAACCAATAGTTCTACAGTCCCTTGGATTCTAGATACAGGGGCAACGACCATATGATCTGTAGTCCATCATATTTTTCCTCTATCAAATCCTAAGCCACTTGCTCAGTAACCTTACCAAATGGAGTTGTTGTCCCAGTAACTCATGTTGGCACTGCACACATCACATACACATTAGTTCTCCAGGATATGTTATGTGTTCCTTCATTTTCTTTCAATCTTATATCTGTTAGAAAGCTCACTCAGGCACTGAACATCTGTGTTATTTTTTTATCTGATGCTTGCTTCATATGGGACCTTTCGACTTGGACAACGACTGGAATGGGTGAAGTGAAGTCTGATCTCTATCATATCATGCCTTCAACAGTCTCTCCTATGGCCCTTTAAGAAAGTTTGAATCGTTTAACTACTGCATTTCCTTTTTCAGCTTCAGTTATCAATAACAATGAGGAGTTCGATCTTTAGTACTACAGAATGGGACATCCATCTCATTCTGCTCTTGCTTTTGAGGATGCGATACCCAAGTTGGCTTCCCATAACAAACCTTATTCTGTATGTCCCTTAGCAAAGTTATACAAACTTCCATTTCCCATTAGTCAGCACAAATCAGAAAGGTGCTTTGATTTAATATATTATGATATCTTTGGACCTTGCAATGAAACCAGTTATAATGGATCTCGTTATTTTCTAACTATAGTATATGACTTTAGTAGATGCACTTGGATATATATGCTTGAATTAAAATCTGAGGCCACTAATGCTTTACAAAATTTCTATAAACTGATAGAAACTCAATTTCAAACCAAAATCAAAGTTATTCTAAGTGATAATGGGGGAGAATTTAGCATGAATCAATTCTATCTTGAAAAGGGCATTATCCATCAGAGAACATGTGTTGAAATCCCTCAACGAAATGCCATTGTTGAGAGAAAACACCAACACATTTTAAACGTTGCAAGGGCCCTAAGATTTCATTGTGGTGTTCCATTAAAATACTGGAATGACTGTGCCTTAATTGTTGTTTACTTAATTAACAGAACTCCTTTTGTACTTCTAAACCACAAAAGCCCCTTTGAGATGTTATTTCAGATCAAACCTACATATTCTCACCTCAAAGTATTTGGATGCCTTGCCTTCTCCACAACTCTCACGAATGGCAGACATAAATTTGACTCTAGAGCTAGGAGATGCATCTTCTTAGGCTATCCTTTTAGTATTAAAGGGTACAAACTCCTTGATTTGGAGACAAATAAAGCCATCATATCAAGGAATGTTGTGTTTCATGAAACTATATTTCCATACAAAGAAACTAAAGTCACAAACATACACATTCCACCACATCCTACTCATCTGTGTTTTCCTCAAAACCCTGTCATCTATATTCCAACCAACAAATTCAGAGAAGGAGAAGATCAATCTACACACCCTCCTAATCCTACACAACACACAGAACAAATCTACACCAATGAGTCTCAAATTGATCAAACTACACAACAGCCAAACCAATGTATGCCTGATAGCAACCAAGTCAAATCTCACTTGCCTAGAAGGTCTACTAGAATTCAAAGAGTTCTACCACATCATCAGGATTTTATATGTCAGCGGGCCCTTCACTTTCCCCATTGCAGGCATTGGACAAGAAATGTGGGTTTGTTTCCTCGGGTAGTCCGTATCCTCTCAACTTTAGTATATCATATGATAAGTTATACATAACTCATAAAGCCTTTGTGTCTTCCATCACTGCACAAAATGAACCTAGAACTTACCAAGAGCCTGTCAGATTCCCTGAATAGTGTGAGGCCATGAAAAATGAGATTATGGCTCTTGAGTTGAATGATACATGTGTTATACTTGATCTGTCACCTAACAAGAAGGAAATATGGTGTAAATAAGTTTACAAAATCAAGTTTAATGCTGATGGAAATGTAGAAAGATACAAAACCAGGCTGGTAGCGAAGGGATACGCTCAGTAAGAAGGTTTAGATTACCATGAAACCTTCTCACCAGTGGCAAAACTTGTCACTGTTCGAACCTTACTTGCTATTGCAACCATAAAAGGGTTAGTTCCTATATCAATTAGATGTAAACAATGCTTTCTTGCATGGAGATTTAGATGAGGAAGTATACATGGAGCTACCCCCAGGCTATGACAATGTAGGTGGTTCAAAGGTATGCAAACTTCACAATAGCTTGTATGGACTCAAACAAGCTTCATGGCAATGATATTTAAAGTTGTCTAATTTCATTCTTCAGCATAGTTTTACTCAATCTAAGGCTGATTATAATTTGTTTATTAAGACTACTCAAAACTCATTTATGGCTATTTTCGTCTATGTTGATGATATAATTATGACTAGAAATTGTTTAGAAACCATCAATAATCTCAATGCAGCACTTGATGCACAGTTTAAGATTAAAGATTGGGTAAGTTGAAATATTTCCTAGGTATTGAGGTGGCTAGATCGAAACAAAGAATACATATTTGCCAAAGAAAATATGCCCCAGACATTCTGGCAAATTCATGAACCATAGGATCAACACCAGCCAAAGTACCACTTGATCAAAACATCAAATTATCCAAAGGGGAAGGAGAACTGCTTACTGATCCATCCATCTACAGAAGGCTGATTTGACGTTTACTGTATTTGACCATAACCAGGCCAAATATATCCTACTCAATTTAGCTCTTAAGTCAATATATGGGATCAACCAAGGATACCCAATCTCAATGTAGCACATAAACTACTGATGTACCTTAAGAGAGCTCCAAGACAAGATCACAAAATCAACAATTTTTATTGGCCACAACTCGATTACAATTTAATAGATTGTGAGTCACAGCAACAATTTTTAGGTCACATATTATGCATTGATGACAAATCCAAAATTTTATTGGTCACAACTCATTCATTTTATTGATGACATTCTCAAATTAATTGGTCACGCGTTATTTTTTTTTGTCACAAATCACATATTTTATAGGTCACAACTTATTAAAATAATAGGTCGCGTATTATTTTTTGGTTACAATTCACAAAAATTTTTATTGGTCACAAATTATTTTTTAGTCACAAATTATTGAATTTTAAGGTCACAGTTTAACAATATGTCACATCAATAACTTTTCATTCTTTTTCAACCACGTATTAAATTTTTTTATAGGTCACAAGTTATTTCTCGACCACAAATTAAAATTTTGTATAGGTCACAGATTGAAAAAATCAAAACTTTTGTTGGTCACAACTCGATTACACACACAAAATAATCACAATCACCTCCAACCCCATATCACCGGCACGCCTGATTACAATGAGTCATGGTCACAATTTTACTGAGACTTAAGTTGTAAAAGTGAAGATTCTGGTAGGATAATGTGGTGCATTGGTGTAGCAAAAAATGCCAGAAGTGGGTGACATCTACCTCCATTTAGAGCTAGACATGTGACAAAACTCACTTATTTAAATTCAAATATTTTCATCCATTTATGCCTATTCAGTTACTATCTTATGTATCTACAATGGGTTTCAATCACTACCTTGAATGTGCTCACCCAATTTTTATCATCCAGCACAAACATTTTTACCAAAAAGATGATTTGCAAAACTCCATTTGCTAAGTTTCACCGAATCACAATTTACATTCAGAGATTCAATAAATTTCATTTTTACGCTAGCTTACTAAGAAAGGATGTCTGAAAATTACAAATTAAAAGCAATTCCCCATCCCATGCAGAAGTCCCAATCATATTCCCAAATTCCCTACCAATTAACCAAAGTAATCAAATTGTGCCATTAGCCCATCACCCACCCCGACCCCATTCAATATTTTAGCAATAAATCATAATCTTATTCCGCGATTCACTGATTCCCTACCAAAATATGAAAAGAAATTAAATAATCACACCCAACAAACCGCCACCCAAAGTAGATTTTCCATCCCAAGAGATTTAAAAGGAACTAGAAATATGAATTACAACAATTAAATAAGCAAGAAAAAGTACATATTACATA
Source organism: Fraxinus excelsior (assembly GCA_019097785.1). Classification (NCBI taxonomy): domain Eukaryota; kingdom Viridiplantae; phylum Streptophyta; class Magnoliopsida; order Lamiales; family Oleaceae; genus Fraxinus; species Fraxinus excelsior. The sequence continues at coordinate 12,817,637 of CM032633.1, read as the reverse complement.
TTAACCTTCGTAGCAGTGGCGGGGGCCAATTTGCTAGAGAAGAAATTGCGGTATGGTTTCAATTCAATGACTTGGATTGAAGAAATAACGGTTGGGATTGGAGATTTGATTTGGGTTATAAAGCTACCATTAGCATCACCACTCGCGCACGACTGCGAACGAGTATCGAAAGATCGAAGGTTTTGGGGTTAGTTGGGTTCGGAAGATCAAAGGTGCCCCGCGGAGATGAAATTGGAGTTTCGTGGTGTAGGGTCGTCGAAGCAACCTGTGATGGAGGTGGTGGTGTCACCGGAGAGGTGGTGCCGACGGTGTGGGGCAGTGTGGTGGCGCCAGGAATAAAGAGAGGAGAGAAAATGGGATGAAATAATTATGGTGAGTTTGGATAATTATATTATGTAATTATAATATATCTAATTATAATGTATCTAATTAAAAAATATCTGATTTTTGAAAATTAAAACTTCAGATCTGATTTTAGAATATATATCTTAAAAAGTAGGGAATAGTGTAATTTTCACTTATTTATTTTTAATTCTTTTTTATGAAATAACGAAATTTGACCCAACTAAGATTTGAAGGAGATGAATAGATTTAAAATAAGCGGAATTGAAATTTACCAACCAATTAGTTGCATCGACAAATCTTAATGAATTAAATCACGCATCTAAACACTAGTCAAACAATTTTAATCAATACTTAAAAGTGAACAACACCAAGATTTGTTTACGAAGGAAACCGTTCGAAAAACTCTTTTTAAGAGTAAAAACCTTCGGACAAACTTGTTAGTAAATAATTCACTATAAAAGAATAACTTACAATATTGGTCCAAATATAACTAATTGACCCCCCAACCTGTATTCATTGAAGGACTCATTGGTTGTGCGTTTTACACTAGTTCCAGAACCTCTAGATTCTTTTGTCTCATGGATTATCAAGAACGAACTTGTTCTTCACAAATCGGAAGTCTGGTCTCCTTTCTGAATCTTCAAACTCTGACAGATGATTGGAAGTGGTTTCTTCGACGTTTTGAGAATTTGGGATTTTGATATTTTATGTGATTGAATAGAGATCGTTTAACATGGTTTTGATCTCAATAATGTATTATCTTGAATGAAAAGAAGTTCAACCAACTAGAGGGGCTAAGTATGACTTGGGTATTTATAGTTGTTTGGGGTTGAATGGGATTGAAAAATTGTTTCAAATAGCGAATTAGGGTTTGCCATATAAACTCACCGCTTGAGCGCTTGCTAGGCGACTAGCGTGCGGTGCATTTACTACAAAAATTGCTCGAGCAATCCTTAAACGAGCAGCAGATCTCCTTTCTTGATTTTCTTGATCAATCTTTCACATCTTTTAGGGCTTTACCAACCCCCGACAACTTTGACTCTTATTACAACTAAATAACTTACCGTTTTGGATACGAAATTCGCCAACACAAATTTGGACCTAACATTTAAATTATTTATGAGCCTCAGCACTAAGATTATGAGCCTAGCATGACCTGACTTCGAACCACTAAAGGTTGGGATGGTTCGACTCAGAATGATGCTACTATTATAATAGAGTTTATTTGAAAGTTGATTGTGTATATGCTCGAAATTAATCATAATTTTGGTTCAAACTGTTAGGTTTTATAGTTTTTGGTAATTTTTTAACAAAAATATAGTTATAAAAGAGTTTTAAAACTTAAAGAGTCAATTGGTAGGTTGTATAGATGAAGTAGGAGTCATTGGGATTGTTTATGGAACTAGGAGAAAAAATTGTCGAAATTATGCTAGCTTGCCGTCAAGCTGATGCTCAAGTGTCCAAAATAGAACCTCTGTCGTTTGCTTGTCGCTTGAGTGGCGATATTTCCCAAGAATCATAGTTCCTGATTTTCAAGAGTTTTATTTATTTTATACTATCCCAAAACCTCTATACTATAAATACCTAAGCCTCACTTCGTAAAAAAAGTTGGTTGAACATAGTTTTATAAGAGAGATCACACCTTGAACATCCAACATACAATTAAATCTTCTTTTAATTCAACCAAATCATTGAAAACATTAAATTCGCATAATCAAAACGCTAAAATCCATATTTTCGCATAATCTATTAAAGTTTTGAAGATCGAAGAAGGTGACCGAAGTTCAGATTTGGTGATCCACATGAAATAGATGATCTAGAAGTTCAAGAGCAAGTGTAGAAACACATAGTCCAGAAAGGCTTTGGTGGTTACAGTTAGGAGGTAAGAGAGTATTCGAGTTAGTTAAATCTGGACTATATGGTAAGTCGATTCATTTATAGTTGATTCTTATTGGCTTGGACTCAGAGTTTTTATCCTGCGAGGGGTTTTCATAGTCATCAATTTTGCAATGTTATTTACTTCTTTGTAGTTTATCAACTGCAATGATTCAATTTATGATAACTTTACATGTGAATTCTCTTGGATTAATTAACAATTGTGACTTGTTGCTTTTATTAATTGAAAATTTTAAATTCCGCATAAAATACTTATTCACCTCAACTATGTGTTAGTTGGGTCAAATTTCGTTACAAATAAAAAGTTGCTGCCATTGCCAACTCATCGGATTTGTTGAGAAATTTATTCGCCACTTTCCGAGGTGAAGGACTTGTGGCAGTTTCACGTGCTTCTTCAACGAGTTTAAACCAAGACAGCGGAATTAGCAGAGCGAGATCATAGGAACATGGTGGCCACTGTAAAGTACTTTACACGCGTGGCTATGGGAATTGCAATAATGTTGTCTCGCCCCCGCTACTCGTCAGTGAATGCCTAATCATTGTGAGTGTGCACTGTGTAAACTCCAATAATTCACTATTCCATAACTCATTTTTCTGCAAAAATGAGGGCTTAATGTATCATCATATTTGCCGCCCCAAACCGTCACCTTAAGTGGCATAATTTTAGTATTTATAAAATAAAAATATTTTTATATTCCTTTTTTACCATTAAGATTACGCCACATTCTTATTTCAATAGTTGACTATAAATAGTATTATTTCAAAAAAATAAAAAATATATGAATTTCTTTTTTACAATATCAGATAAAATTTCTAATATTTTAAAAATATAATTAATCTCTATTAAATTGTTAATATCTAATTTGTCTTTAAAACAATACAAAGGGTACTTCATTTATTATTCGTCCATTTCATAATAACGTCACAACTTATTAACAAAATTAGTTATATGTAAATAGGGTTAATTTCACAAACGGTCATTGAACTTACCTAAAAATTACAAAACGGTCACTGAAGTTTCACGCACTTTCACAAACGGTCACTGAAGTTTTAATTTGATTAACAAACGTTTATTGAAAGACCATTATGATTTTAATTCAGACTTAAATGACACAAATACGTTGATATAGAAGTTTGACCACCTCAAATGCAAATTTCTTTTAAACAAGAATACAATATATTTTTATGTGAACTAAAATAAATAAAAATGCATTAAAAGTTGGGAAATCTATGCACGTTCACACAAAAACATAGAAAAATATTTATATTTCATAGCTAAATTTATGGTCTTTTAAGTATATAAGCGGAATGAGAATTAAAATATTGTTTTTACAATTTTCATCTAATTTACTCCAAAAGTGGCATTTAATAGTAAGAAATTTGCACTTGCGGTGGTCAAACTTCTCTGTCCACGTATTTTGATCATTTAAATTTGAATTAAAATCATAACGATCTTTCAGTGACCATTTGTGAAACAAATTAAAACTTTAGTGATTGTTTATGGAAGCGCATGAAAATTTAGTGATCGTTTCTACAAGTTTTAAACTTTAGTGACCGTTTTATAATTTTTAGATAAGTTCAGTGACCGTTTGTGAAATTAACCCTATGTAAATATTACCATCCATTTCATTAAGTTCAAGAATGCATATATATCTTTACCTATAGGATGATGAAAATCTTCGCATTGCCACTCCATGAATTTCCCAGAATTGCTTTGAATCTTTTTATTTTTAGTATTTACACATATTCTAAAAAAGTAATACAACTACAAACAATTAATTAATTTAATGGAATGATAAACGAAGATATCTTAATTCGTGTCCCGTTCCCACTCCCACCTTCGAAATCCTCAACAATGCATGGATAGGGATGGTTACCCAGTTCCAAGCCCCCAATCAAGTCAATTGCCATCCCTTCTTACCAGTAAAATTTAGGGGTGGTACTCGGCTAGTGCCCAAGGGCCGAGCCAAAACCACGACCTCCTGTTTGTTTTTTCAAAAAAAAATTCTACTTTTTTATTCCCATTTTTCATGGGCTCGTGAACTTTAGGCTCGTGGGCTGTTCGCGATCTCGACGAGCCTTTCTTAACTTATTGGGCTAACCACCGGCTCGGCTCGGCTCGAGCTCATCCCGAAACAAGTCCGAGCCGTCCATGGACTGAGTTTTGACTAACCAACAAGCTACTCGACCCTTTTGCTACCCCTAGTAAAATTATTTGTTGATCTTGAACTATTCAATAAAATAAAAAATTAAAATCATGAGTAACGTTAATAATAAAAAAAATATTTGCATTGCCACATTTAACCCCTATCTGACGACCATACTTTTCAAACTTTTTTTTTCTACATATTCATTTTTAACTGTACATTCAAAAAATAAAATATTTTGCCCATAAAATGAAAATTATTCCCTACTTTTTAACCACAAATAATAATCACTATTCAAAACATTTTTTATTTTTTTTTTAAAAGTATGATTGTGAAATAGGGGCTTAATGAAATGAATTATGAAATTTCCTAGTTAGTATAATTAATTTCGATAATAGGCTGAGCAACTTTATGAAATTGCCAAATTAATGCATTATTGATATGAAATTTTATATTTTATTCTTAAAGGGCGATTTAGGTTAGCACTATTCAAACTAAAATGTGAAGGAATGTTTATGATATAAATCTTTTTTTTCTTTTTGTTGACAATGCAGTTGAGTTAAATCAAAACTCAACCTTCCTTATACAAAAGTAAACAAATATCAAATAAAAACAAAATATTGTAAGATTGAAACAACCTAACGAAAAGTCACTACATAAATTGAAAAACTAAGAATTAAGAACCCTTAGTAGAATCATCTCCAGGTAGATCATCTTCATCATGGTAGATATTCTCCGCCATCTGCCAAATTTGTAATATGTTATCCTCAGCTACACTAGCAACAACCCAGTCCTGACACGGGTTCCATGAGAAGTCTGAAATTTTACTAGTGTGACCGCCATGAATAAATAACAACTCCGGGGGGCCATCTTCAGCATCCTCCGGTGTCTGTTCTTCATCGATCCTAGCAAACAAGAAAAGTGAAAAGTTAGTTATGGGTTCAGCAATTTTCATCTGCAGATCTCTCTAATTAATGAACTATACAAGTGCCTCAAATCAGATGAAATTGTCATAAATACACGCAAGATAAATAAACTTGCGAGCTTTATGGAAATTCATCAGTTGCCTCCATCGATCCACAAGTTTAATAATTAGATAAAACGATCAAAAAAAGAAGAAAAAGATTTATAAGACAACAGGTAAAGTAACGTGTGAAAAGGTTGAGAAGAGAATCCATGAGAACTGGAGAGTAGAAATGGAGTGAACAGGTAGCAAACTGAGGTGACTGTGAGGAAGAAAAATGGCAACTTTATTTTTCATTATCCAGATTAGATTGCTCGTAAAACCAACAAGGCACATGGTATGGTAAAAACCAAAATATATAGAAATGCTACTTAGAGGTCAATATGAGAAGAGGTGAGAAGCTCTTGGAAAAATTAACAAGAAAGAATCCTCAATAAGAAGTCAAAACTAGAAACATCACAGCTTCAAATACACGACATTAGAATCTTTCACACGCGATCTCATAACAAATTAGCTTTCTCATTACATTCAAATTACCTGCTAAGATCCCACACCATGATCCTCCTACCGAGACAACAAGAAGCTAAGATGGTCTCATTCTTTGGATTCCATCCAACCTGGAAAACCTCTTCCCTGTATTGCAATGATAGTAGTATTAAGTTAACAAAAATATTGATTGACCAAATCATGCCCATGTTCTTATAAAGTATGCCCCTGTTTGGTGGCCTTTTTTTTTTTTTTTTTTTTTGGAAATACATTGTTTCGAATAGTGAGTTTTTGGAGAATGTGTGATTAAATTTTGGGTTTACGTGTAGAATATTTTATTATGTGAATGTGTGGTTGAAAATGAGTATGTAGAAAAAAGAGTTTTGAAAGAATGGAAGACAAACATAGGCTATATATTATGTGATTAAACGAGATTGTCAATGGACATATTGACAATTAGTAAAATCATTGAAAAGCCGAAAGCAAGAAATATCTCTTACTTGTGACCATCAAAGGTGTGGAGCGCAGTAGAAATTTTTCGAAGATCAAATAATTTAACAGTCTTGTCAGTTGAACCGGTTGCCACAACCCACTCATTAAAGGGATTGAAAGCTAAACAGTTTACCTATCAAAAGTCACTCCAAAAAATGTAATTTACTGATGGTATACAAATGCCAGAACACATATGAAGGAAAAAGATAATTATATAAAGGACCATGTGTCCGAAAGAAAAACCATCGTAGTCTCTAAAATGGACAAGATCAAATCCAACATGGACAAAACTATTCTCCTTTCCCAGAGAGAAAGGGATGTTTAAGGACAATATTAAACTAGTTAGACGTGCTGAAAACCAGTACATTAAGAGAAGTATGTTGACTGCCAAAACCATTTATTCTAAGTTCAATGTAGCGTCAAGAACGGGTTACAATATCAATTCATGAATAGAGATAAGTACGGTAGTACAACGCGAAGTGCCTTCAGGAATGATCATAAAGGTCAAGACAAATGCTAATCAACCTAAGCCAATAAAGTTTCTAATTTTTAAATCGCGTCTTCACTAGCCTTCTTTAGTCAAAGTAGCATGCTCATTCTCCGCAGATCAAAGCAATATGTGAATCGCACGGAGGGAAAAAGATGACTACTGTAAACAAAAGTCTGACCACATAAAATTTATCTAAAAGTTGGGAAGACTTGACATGAACTAGAGAATGTCTCTTGCACTTCTATTAGGACTTAATGACCATTTATCTGCCGCCACTGACAAACAAAACAAAAATCAATCTTCTACTGTTTGCATATGCTAATTCAAATTATACAGCAGTAAACTAAAGTTGTAAAAAAGCATCTGATTGTCTAGAGTTAATATCCGAACTCAAAACAGAAAGAGATTACATGGTAGCAAATACATTCTCCTTCTATATAGACTTGAAGACATTTTAAATCATTTCAAACATGCTTAAAATGTCAGCATCACATTGTCATTAATATTTATGTAGTACTCACAGGAATAATTCCAATCTGTTTATCCTTCAAGTGTATAGGAAATTATGACACCCACCTCACTTTGATGAGCAACTACAGATTGAATAGGCTTGCTGACTGATGGAGAACGTAGATCCCATATATGAAGATACTGATCATCCCCAACTGAACCAAACAAGTACTCATGCCTGAGATGCCATGCTACATCTTCGACAACTCCTTCATGAATCTATCTTAGCTTGAATTAGATTGTTATAAACAAAACCACGCATGGCAACTTTATGAACTTGGGAACAATATCACAGATGTATAATTTTTTCACACATCGCAAATCAGAGCAAGAATATTGCACTTATAAGCATGCTATTTATTTACTTCATACCTTAAATATCTGCATTGCATCTAGAGCCTTATTTTTGGGAGTTGCATTGATGTCCCACAAACATATTTGGGCATCATCAGAACCACTCAATAAATGACCATGCTTGAATTGACTCCACGACAAACCATACCCTTCACTATTGTGGCCCCTCAGCCTCAGATCAGGGTTACATGCGCTGCCTACAGGGGGCTTAGATGGATGTTTGCTATAATCAAATACATAGACCTCTGCACTAACTGTTTTAGTGGCAATAACGAATGGGTTTTGGGGCATATATCGAGCCCGGTTGACCTCTCCATCATGATTGATTTGTTGGATAATTTGCACCTGCAGGAAAAATATACTCATTATGTAGTTGTAAATGACCTTGTGGCCTATGCACCATAAACCTGAAAAGAATTCATTTACATGTATAGATGGCAAAGATTAAATTTTTACATGGATGATGGATTAAATTTGAAAAAGAACAACAAATAAAAGCATACATTAGATCAAAACTATAATCTGGTTATTCTAGTTGGGAGAGATTGTGGCAAAGTTTTTTTTTTTTTTTTACTTATCAAACAGATTGCAGAATGTCGAACTCCAGTATCTAAAACAAGTCCCAATTTCATACACGACTGAATTCCAAAACTTAAGGAGGCAACCAAGCTACAGACAATAAGGTGCCAATTGTTATTTGAAGAAATACTTTAAGCTGATCCAAATCCAAAACATCAAATTTTAAAGATGCAAGCATGCAACAGTACCATCTCCACAAAATTCTCGGGAATGGGGAAATTTTCTAATTTATCAGTTTTTGGTGCAATCACCGGATCAAATGTTGTTTTACAAAACCAAATATTTCCTTTTTTTTTCCTTTTGTAAAAACAAAAATGTTATGTTTGGCAATTGGCAGCATAAGCTTGAAGCCTTGGTATTGGACTTCAAGAAACACAAATTTGAACGAAAGGAATCATTTCTACAACTAATTAGAGGCCCCAATTCCATAGTACCAAATAACTAAACCTAACAACATTTTTTTCTTCTCAAACCCAAGTAGTAATATCAATAGCAATTTTTTTTCCCAGGCCATAAATATCCAAAGAACGGAATACAAGGAAGGGGTTTTTATGTTATTTTTATTGAAAAAAAAAAGAAAGAAATTCCCCATCATAAAAATAATAAGATTTTACAAAAGGAAAGGTAAAAAAAAAAAAAAAACCTTGCCGTCGGCGCAGCCAAATCCCCCAAAATCTGAGCGGTCATCCTCGTAATGTCTAGCGTCGTTCTCAGCATCCTCAAGGGGAAGCTGAACCTGAGCCAGCATGAGATGATTTTGCTCGTCCTCCGAAGTATGAGTCCCGAGAATCATCTTCTGGACCGAGTAATCCTTCCCCGGCGGCTCCTCCCGGTCCGGGAGCCACTCGACGGTAAGAGACGGCCATTCCAGAGCTTGAGTAATTACCAGATCGTAAAGGAATGGAGTGTTCTTCTTCCAAATTTTGTACTCCTCGTTAATCAGCCGCTCCTCTATTTCCCCCCTAATCTCATCCCCATCTTTCCCCATTCCTAATTCTTTTCTTCAAGAATTCTTCTCTTCCGAACCTGATTGCAGTAATGGTTTTCAGGCTTAGAATTCTCTATCAATTGAATGAATTTTCCCTTTCGTTTTCCTTTTTCCTGTTGGGAAGATTTGGAGAATTGGAGGGAATTCAATAGATATTTGGCTCAGCTGACTTGTGAGGCTATTATGGCCCTGTTTCAGTCAGAGATTAAGCCCAGTTTGTTTTTCATTTTTCTTCCCTAAAAATGAAAAATATTATCGTTATTCATCGTATCAAGCAATCAAATTTGAATTTATATATCTTGTGTGGGGCTCAATAACGACTATATTTTTCATTCTCATTCTACAATAATGAGAATTAAACGGGCCCTAAGAATGGAAAATATAGTTGTTATTGGATTAAGACCTAGAAAATCAAAATTAATAGTCGATCATATTTTTTATTTTTATGAATGGAAAATGAGAAAAACCGGAGCTATATCAAGTGTTTTAATAGAGGGATGGATCGAAACTTGGACTCCCAAGCCCAACATAAGAGGAGCCCAAAATCAGTCTCTCCAACATGGAAAATTTTCATAGAACCATATTTTTTTAGAGGAAATTTCACCACATACATGAAAATTCAATTTTTACATTCCAAAGTTTTTTATTCCAAAAATCCTCTATGCAAACTCCAATTTTGGGGTTTCATCTTCTCTATATAAACCCTAGTAGAGAAAGAGAACATTCCATATTATGTGCTTCAGTTGATTATAGAAATCGAAAATAACATCAACAAGTTCTAGTTCACCTTTGCGTTCCAACAAGATGAAAAATACTGATGAAGAAACCCAAAAGACAGCTTTCAAGGCTCACACACCCCTGCAGTTGATGTTAAGAAGTCCCACATGAAGAAAATTTCTAAGAGGTAAATAGAGACTATAGAGCTTGATTCGAGCACCTGTAAAATAACACGCACGGTCTAGGAATGTCAACTCAGAAAACCAAATTTAATTGACATAAGGGATGCACTTAGATAAAAATGAGAGTTTTCCACCATTCAAATGACCCTACTGATCTTTATTTACGAAATGGCATGGACAAAACGTATGTTGGAATTTGGGTGTGACTCGAATTCTTTTGTTGAAGTGTTTGAAATAATTGAAGAATTCTAATTGAAATGTACGTCAAGAAAAATTCAGTTTGAAATATTGTTGGAGTCTTATATCAAATTGAAGTTCTATTTTAGAAGCTCATTGAGAGTTGAAACTTGTATAGAACTTGAAGAGATTGAAATTATGGACCGGGAAGAAAAGTTGTTGCATCGCTAGCCCACCGCTAGTTTGCCGCTCAAGCAATACCTACAAGTTTTCTCCCAAGATTTGGTCGCTCGCTTGTCGCTCAAGCTACAATGTTATCCAACCCAAGCCCGTTTTCGCGTTTTAACACATTTTTGGCATTCTACTTCAACTACAACTCATCTATTAGGGCTTGAACGTTACCCTACATAGTTGCCTATAAATATTGGCTCTTCTATACAATTTTAAGTGTGAGAAAATAGATTACTAAAATTATAAGATCCATTGTAATTTTCTTTCTTCTCTATTATTCTCGAGTCAATAAAATCTCTTAATTCCTTTGCCATATTTCTTGTCTTCTAATATTCTTTAGCTTGTGTTCACATATTTCATTATTGTGCCATATAACTTCAACATCTCAACCCGGTGGTTTATTTCACAACAAATGGTATCAAATCAATTCTAGTATCTTGATCATTTTACAACAAGTGGTATAAAAGCCAAAGTTCAGTAGTTTCGCAGAGAACAATATTTGATTTGTTTGAAGTTTTTGTTTGTAATGGCTCCCATGAAGTATGAAATTTTACTTTTGGATCGAAGCATTAGATTTTCGTTATGGCAGATTAAGATGCATGTAGTACTCATACAACGTGATTTGGATGATGCGTTGCTGAAAAATGACAAGATGTCCGCAACTTTAACCGTGTAGGAGAAATTATGGAAGGATAAAAAGGTAGTTTCTCACATTCATCTTCATCTATCAAATACTATTTTTCAGAACGATTTGAAGGAGAATTCATCAGCTACTTTATGGTTGAAGTTGGAGTAATTGTGCATGACTAAAAGTCTGACAAGTAAGTTAAACCTCAAGCAGCGTTTATACTCTCATCGCATGACAGAATGAAGATCATTGGAAGATCACTTGGTTGTTTTTAAAGAGATTGTCGCTGATTTGGAAACTTTGGAAATAGAGTATGATGAAAAAGATTTGACCTTGATCTTATTGTGTGCGTTGCCTGCTTCGTTTTCTTTTTTTAGAGACACGATATTGTATAGTCGTGATACTCTCATCATAGAGGAGGTGTATGATAATTTGTATTCAAAAGAGAAGATGAAGCATCTAGTTTCTGAGGCCAGAGATGGAGAATGCTTGATTGCTCGTGGTGGTTCTGGAAGGGGCAAAACGAAGTTTAAGTTCAGTAATCAGATTTGTAACTACTGAAAGAAGAATGGGCACTTGTAGAAGGATTACTACAAATTGCAGAATAAAGAAAGGATGGTTGCAAGTAGAGATTCAGATACTTTAGGCGAAGTAGACCTCGCAGAGAGCGTTGTAAGTGATGGAGATCTCTTAACTATTTTTGACATTGAGTCTAAACCGGAAGATGATTGGATTCTTGATTCAGCATGTGTGTTTCATATGTGTCCTAATAAGGACTTGTTTGCTACATATGAAACTATTTTCAAAGGTGTCGTGGTTATGAAAAACAACGCATCTGGTCGGGTTGTTGGAATTGGTACAGTCAGATTGAAGCTTTTGGATAAGACTCTTTGTCTATCCTTGATTCAAAAGGTTATGAGATCTTTGGTGGATGTGGAGTTTTGAAGATTTGTAAGGGTGCTCGGGTTATATTGGAGGGACATAAAATGTTTCAATTATATATTTTGCAGGGACGTGCAGAATCTCGAAGAGTCAGTCAGCACAGGTTCAGTACCATAGTGGACATTCAGTTTGGTACAATACCTTTAGGAACTCGTAAAAGGTCGAATTTGAAGAATACTGCTCGGTGGAGTTCATGAGATATAGATAATGCATCTTTTCCACCATCACATACGGTGCCATTGTATTCAATTGCTAGAGACAGACTCAGTGGAAAAAGGTATGTGAATGCTGATTTTGTTGAGCATGTTTTAAGTGGAGTAGAAGGTGTATAATCTAGCAATGAGCCTTCTGTAAAAGCATTTGGTATTGATTAGTATGCTTTGGGGTGTGTTATAACCCATTTTGGTTAATTCAAAATCATTATGATTTTTTGGAATATAAGATAATTATACAAGAGTAGTGCTTGAATTCATTAGAAGAGGTGGAGTATTGTGTTTTGTTGGAGATTTTTTTTTTTTGGTTATTGTTGAAGAAACCGTTCATTCTTTGAATAGAATTCGAGTCAAGGTGGAAATTGTTGGAATTTGGACGTGACCCGAATTCCTTTGTTGAAGTGTTTGAAGTAGTTGAAGAATTTTAATTGAAGTGCACTTCAAGAAGAATTTAGTTTGGAATGCTATTGGAGTCATATGTCAAGTTGAAATTCTATTTTGGAAGCTCATCGGGAGTTGAAATTTGTATTGAACTTGAAGATATTGAAATTATGGACCGAGAAGAAAAGTCGTCCATTTTCGCTAGGCTACCGCTCGAGCAATACCTGCACGTTTTCTCCTAAGACTTGGTCGCTCGCATGTCGCCCGCCTATCACTCGAGTGACGGACCTGTCGCTCGAGCAACGGTGTTATCCGGCCCAAGCCTATTTTTGCGTTTTAACACATTATTGACATTCTACTTCAACTACAACTCATTTATTAGGGTTGGACGTTGCCCTACGTAGTTGTCTATAAATATTGGCTCTTCTATACAATCTTAAATGTGAAAAAAAGATTACTAGAATTATAGGATCCATTGTAATTTTCTCTTTTTTCTATTATTTTTGAGTCAATAAAATCTCTTAATTCATCTACCATATTTCTTGTCTTCTATTATTCTATTGCTTGTGTTCACATACTTCATTATTGTGTCATATAACTTCAATATCTCAATTCGGTGATTTTTACAACAAGTGGTATCAGATCAATTCTGGTATCTTGTACGTTTTACAACAAAGTACATATTACTTTCAGCAATTGATTCGATAGATGTAAAATTGGGTAGGAAATGGCGTAAGAATTATGATTGGATATGAAGTGTAAAGAAAGCAGTTGATCTGAAAATAGGCTCCAAAAAATAAGATGAAGCATTAATACTGATCTTGTGTGAATAACAGTCATTTATTCAACGCCACTTGTACAACCCATATAAAAATCTGCAGAACAAAGTGGAATTTGCGGTAGACCGAAACCAAATTTTAATTCGGTTCTAGTTTTTTTTTTTTTTTTAATCTCTAAATTAAATCTTAATTTATGTAAACTCATAGGTCTTCAGAATAATTGAAAGTTTTAGCATTTAATTATTTTTGAAGTATAAAAGAATTGAAAAGAAAATGATCTAACCATAACCGATCAACTCAACTCAAGTCGATTCCAATTTTATTTTATTTTTCATAGACAGATGGTCATTTTTCAAAAATCTTAATGAGAATCAATATGATCAATTTCTCGAGATGTCCAATCTGAATGATACCCACCTCTTTTTTTTTAAATTATTCTGTTGTACATAATTTTTTACCTAATTGGTTATCGAATTGACAAGTGGCGCCCCCGCCACTTGTCAATTCGGTAACACATTAGGTTACACATTATATACTTATAGCATGATTGCTTCTTTTAAGAACACATGTTTCTTATGATGCAACTTTCGTTAGTATTGTGAAATTTGTTGGATTTTGTTGTTTTTTCTCCCGTGTAATTTTTTTTATTAATGTCTTAGATATTGGACTTACAGTATAATTCTTATTATACTATTTCTTGATAATGGGTTGGTATTTGATTAGGAATATGATTTCTTCTTCATTTCTTGATAATGGGATTGGTATTTGATTAGGGATAAGAATTATTTATGATTTCTTCTTCATTGTGCCTATCTAATAGTTCATAATATTGTTATTTAGATTCTGGGTTGTGCCCTTGTTTAATCCAGAACTTATCCACCAATATAGGAACTTGAGTTTTGTTCTTTTTTTTTACCCCCTGCCTTGCTTCGTTTCTTACTTTGAAAATTTTACTTGAAAGAGTCAGGTCAATGGATTATTGTATTCTTTAACTATGGTGCTTTTAATTTCTTAGGATGGACATCAATACTCAATCTATGGAAAGGCAATCTATAGGTTCCACACCTTCTAGCCGTGTAAAGATTGATCCTGCATGGGAACACTTCTATCCTAGTTGTGATATTGATGGTAAAGTTCGTTACACGTGTCTTTATTGCAACAATAGCTTTAAAGGTGGGAGAATTAATAGAATGAAATACCATCTTGCTGGAATTAAAGGTCAAATATCTCAATGTAAGAAAGCTCCTTTTGATGTTCGATTTAAATTTCAAGGAGTTCATAAGGATATATCTCAAAAGAAACAAGATGCTAAAGACGCTCATGATTGTACTTTTGGGGATAATTGTATAGATTTAGAAATTGGAGGAAAGAAAATAGTACAGGAAATTCAAGAAATACACGTTCAAAAAAACAAAGGCAAGAAGAGGGGAATAGGAGAGCAAGTGAAGGATTGAAACATATTTGCTCCAAGGACTACTCCTAGATCTCAGCCAAAGTATAAAGAGTGTTTTAGTTGGTAAACAAGCAATAAAGAGAGCTCATATGGCTTGGGCTAGGTGGTTTTATAATGCTTGCATTCCATTTAATGCTTTGAAATCCCCTTACTTTCAACTTGCTTTAGATATTATTGCTGTAATTGGTCCGGGATTTAAAGGTCCATCTTATAATGACATTTATGTTAATTTGTTGAGAGATCACAAGAAAGAATGTCAGTTACTTGTTGATACTTATCGAATCCAGTGGATAAATAATGGATGCACAATTATGGCCAATGGTTGGAGCGATCAAAGACAGAGAACTTTGATTAATTTTATAGTATATTGCTCTTTTGGAATTGTATTTGTAAAATCTTATGATGCGTCAAATGTAGTGAAAGATGCTTAAACATTGTGTAATTTGTTTTCCGAGATAGTTGAATGGGTTGGACATCGTAATGTGGTTCATATGGTAACTGATAAGGCAGCTAACTATGCGACACTTGGGAAATCATTGCATGACAAATATGATCTCATTTTTTGGTCTCCTTGTGTTGCACATTGCTTGAATCGAATTTTGAAAGATATTAGTAGTATGCTTAATGTACATTCCCTTGCAGTACGTGCTTTCAAAGATTACAGTATTTGTGTATAATCACACAATTTTATTTTTTTTTGTTGTCTTGGTTGAGAAAAATCCGTGAATGGAGGGAAATTGTACATCCAGCTGTGACTCGTTTCGCTGCCAATTTTATGAAAATTTGTCATTGGGTTATGTATACGATGGCATGCATAGGAAACAATAAGGAATAAAAATATATTCTTGAATAAGAAACGGTTGTATAGGCCTTAAACTGATATAATTAAGGAGTGATGGGATAAACATCTTCATCTTAAACATACATGTAGCAGCTTATTTTCTTAATTCTGCTTTCATTTATGAAGAAGGATTTTGCTTGAAATAAAAAACATTTGTGATGAGACAAAAGCAATGGGAGAGATAATAATGTATTGAGATTGTGAAGGAAAATTTGGAAGGCGGTCTGCTTGCAATACTAGAAAATCATAAATTTAGTTATTTATTGTTTATTTTTACTTATTTATAGTTCTTAGTTCTTCAAATTAACTTTTGTAAAATATGTAGATGAATGGTGGAAATTGTGTGGATCTAGTGCTCCTACTTCGCAAAAGATAGTTGTTCGAATTCTTGGTTAAACAACTTTTTCTTCGGGATGTGAAAGGAATTGGAGTGTATTTGAATGTATTCACACAAAAAAAGAAATATATTGGAGCATAAAAAACACAATGGTCTTGTTTATGTTACTTATAATTCGCTATTGAAGAATAAGAATATAATCTCAAACTCTTTAGTCACGAGTTTATTTTAGTGTCTTATTTATTTTTTAATATTTTCTTTATCTAACTACTTCTCATGAATAACCTTATAGACTTTATTATAAGAAAAGATCTTATGATCCAATTGATTATAAGGGTCCGTTTGATTGCAAAGGTGGAAAATGGGTGGAAAGAAAATGTTTTACCGAGAATTGAATTACCTAGAATTTGTTTTACTGAGAATTGTAATTAATTGTGTTTGATTGGTATAATTTTCTACCTGAAAAATGTTGAAAGTTTGGTATCCGTTTGACTTCGTTTTTTATAAAAATTGTCCATTAAAGTGATACTTTTTTCTACCAATATGTCTAGGATTTGTTCTAATTACCAAAAAGTAAAAAAAAAAAATTAAACAATTAGAAAAAATTACTATATTCGTTTGACTTTGTTTTGCATAGAAATTGTCAACAAAAATGAAAATTCTTTTTACAATGGTTGATAGAATTGGTTGTCATTACTTAAAAAAAAGGTGGAAAATATTTTCCCACCTATTAGGTGAAAAAATATTTTCCATTATTTGTGCATCAAAAGGTTGTACCTAGAAAAATAGAGGAAAACACTTTTCGGGGAAAATTTAGCCTATCAAACAGTCAAAAAGTGGAAGTGGAAAATTCCACCAAATCAAACGGACCCTAAGTGTATTGACAAGATAGACTTTTGGATAGAGGATAAAGTACCGCATAAGGATTTTGAGTATGAAGAACTAGATAATGTTATGTATGAAGAAGATGCACTTTCCAATGTTAATTATCATGAAAGTGATGCTTATGTTCAAGGTTCCTAAGTTTAACAATCTTAACTTATTATTTTTATATCTGATTATATTGGTCATGTATCTTTATCTAATATATTTAGGAAGATGCTACGTGTACCAAATGTTTTACTAAATGTAGGCCAAGCGCCCCCAATAGGGGCATATCTATTATGTAAAACATTTGGTACAAATAGATAAATCTATATATTTATTCTTATGTTTGTGATTTAGATGAGAATAAAAATAACGACGAGCTTCATACTCCAGAGAGTGATTTAGATGCATTGGATGTTATTCGTTATTTTGGTGGTTCAAGACACCGTGGAAGTGATCAAGGATTAAATTTTATAGATGAAAACGATGAAGACGAAATTTAATTATTTAATCTTTTATGTTTAGTGCATTTTTTGGATTCAATTATTACTTGGGCATTTTTTTATTGGTGATAGATGATGCAAAACGATCAAGTTTTAAATTTTCATGTTGTTAACATTATTCACCTTTTGGATTCATTATTCATTTTTTTTAAAAAAATATATTTTCGATTTGACCATTTGACCCTTGATCCTTTTTAATTTTCAGATCGATGTGCAGATAGATTTTTAAAACTTTGGTATTTACAATATTGAAAAATCGAAAATAATTTTTGTTTAAATAAATCTATTTAGTTTCTTAATTAATAAAATCATATGCATTTACACATGCTTGGCATTTCAACCGGAACCGCTCTTCCCAAACCAAAACCAATTCGGAACTGTAAAAATAAAATAAAATTAGGAATCAGAATCGAGAATCGATAACCGGTTGGGTTGGTTCGGTTCTTAGTTCCTAAATTAGAACTGTGGATATTCGAGTTGAACCAATATTTTTTTGTAATTTTTTATTTATAATTTTAGGATGGGTAAAAAAAAATACAAAATCTAAAACCCCTAATTTAGGTAGTCATTAGTCTAAAAAATCAAGACTGACTTTTACATTTTTGCCTCTCACGCTCACATCGGATTGTTTCATTTAAGAGGTTAGTGCATGTTGATTTTTACAATTTTAGTTTTTTATGAATCAAAAAGTTCAAGTTAGGTTGTGGTGTAAATTAATGAATCAAAACGTTCATTATTTGAAATTAGAGTTTTTTATTTTCTAGCATTGTTTACAAATTTAAGTGATTTTTTTAATTTTTTTATAATGCACGTCAATTGAACTTGATATATTAATATGTTGGGATGTGGTGTACATTCTTGGTTATCTTGAGTTTG
The DNA here is from genome assembly GCA_019097785.1 of Fraxinus excelsior. Taxonomy (NCBI): domain Eukaryota; kingdom Viridiplantae; phylum Streptophyta; class Magnoliopsida; order Lamiales; family Oleaceae; genus Fraxinus; species Fraxinus excelsior. The sequence goes on along the minus strand of CM032633.1, from coordinate 12,799,260 downwards.
TGATTCTCTTTTAAAATATATTTTTTCTTTTTTTATTCAACCATGCGTGTTCAATATGTGAATTGTAATTTCTTGATACTATAAAACTAAGTATCTAATTAGTATCTTTTAGAGCATATCTAAGAAACTCTTTAAACATGAGACGTTCTCTATTTTCAATGTAGAAAAACAATAAAATAAAAGATAAAGAAAAATAATAAATATTAAATATTTTTTGGGAGTAATAAAAGTAAATGTTAAATATAAAGAGATTGTTGGAATACTTCAAAATTTTAACTCTCTAAATTTATAGATGCTCTTCAAATGATACAATATATTCTTTAAAAATAGAAAGTTTATTGGAGATGCTCTTATGTCAGATGATTTTAAGAGTAGAAGAATTTAAACATTATTCATAATAAAATTATAGGCTCTAGCATGCCTCGTATATGATTTATTAAAAAAAAAACATAATTTCTTCTCAAATTGTAATTTAATTTCCCGTGTTAATTTTCTTCTCTTTTCTTGATTTTTTTTTCTCTCACTATTTTGCTTCTTGAAGATTTCTTAATCGAATTTTCTCCCCTGCACAAATATTGTCGAGTAGTAGAATGTTTGATATATTTATTAAATGTTTGTAAAAATGTTATGGGTAGAATCGAACCTAAATCGGAATTTGGGTTTGGATTTGATTCCAGTAATTACAAGGATCCGAATTATTCCATTTACGAAATAATCGAATTATAAAGGGTTTTTTCTGGGTATTGAAATACCCGGACCAACCTATCTAACGCTTAGACCTACATGTACATATACTTGGAAAATTGCATAGACACGTACACACGAACAATTATGATCATGTAGATTGGAACTAACAACAATCTCAATTTCTTTGGCTAAGCTATTTACAAAATCAAAAGAGTTGCACGTACAGAAACAAATTCCACATAAATGCAACAGAACACTCACACAAGGGTGGGGCCCACACATTTTTTTTTATTTTTAAATACACGGTGAGACCCACTGTTGTCTCTATTCTTGTGAATTTTTGTGAATTTTTTTTCTGTACAAATGGAATTCATGTTACAAAATTGACTACTATTTATAATTGTCCTTAAAAGAATAACCATCTACCGATAGTGAATACCAAATAAATAAATAAAATTTAAATGTAAGCAAATAAATTGTCAACAAAAAACAAAAGCAAAAAGAAATCCTAATTATGCAATTTTCGCTTCTGGTTGACACCAGTATAAACAAATTCCCCATGAAGCCTTCTCTTCACCTAGTTGAAAACAGTCACGCTAAACGTGGATCTGCAATAAAAAAGTTTGTTGATTGTCGTCTGTCGAATACCAAATAGAACGCGCCTCGCGTATTTTAAGACCGGATTCTTGGTACTGGAAGACTAGCTTTTCGGTGCTGCATGAATATCCCTTGCAAGCATGGTTAAAGTACTTCATAAGATGCAATCCTCGTCTTACAAAAGGTCGATGAAAGCCGGAACTTATGGGTTCTTGACTTCTTGTAACTTGTAAGGCAACATGTGCTGAAACAGATAGCATAACTCTTCACATATAATCCTTGCTTCTGGAAATTAAAGCTACTTGACACTAGTTTCCTGTATAATGTAGAAATAATTGTTAGATGGATGAATGCCATTTTGTGATGAGGACAACGTGAAAAACATTATTCGACTCAGCTCCTAGCAAAACAAGTATTTTGTGTCCTAAAATAAATGTCTCTTACCTCTTAGAAGTTCCTAGTAGATGTATACTTCCTAAAATAAGCTTATCCTTGCTTGTTCTTTTCCTTGTTCTTTTCCAAGCGTTGACAATTCTTGTAAAAATAATTCATCGTTTGCACTTATTTAATGTGAAAGACCTGGATTCCCATATTTTGCTTTGTCTTATCCATGGAAAACTAAGCCTAGGCCCAAAAAATTAAAATAGGAATCAAAACCGAGAACCGACTAGCTTCAGGTCGGTTCTTGATTCCTGAACCAAAACCATGAGTACCCAATTGGAACATATTTTTTATATAGTTTTTTATTTGCAATTTATAGGCTCGGAAAAAAATACAAAACCTAAAAATCCTAATTTGGGTGGATTAGTCTAAAATTCTAAACCCCTAAAAAAGACTACTCTTTTTTTTTTTTTTTTTTTGCGCCTCTACTCACATCATATTGTTGCATTTTAGAGGTTAGAACATATTAATCTTTGCAATTTAGGCTTTATATGAATCAAAAAGTTCAATTTTAGTTATGGTGTAAACGTGTTACTTTATAAATCAAAGTGTTTATTCTTTGCAATTCAAGCATTTTTACGTTCTTGCATTGTTTACAAATTTAAGTGATTTTTTTAATTTTTTTTTATAATGTACGACAATTGAACTTGATATATTCAAAGCTTGAACTGTGGTGTACCTTTTTGGTTATCTTGAGTTTGTAATTCTCTTTTGAAATATAATTTTTCTTTTTTTATTCAAATGGAGAGAGTTCAATAAGTGGACTGCAATTTCTTGATACTATATAATTATGTATTTATTTAGTATTTTTTTATGTCGGTAAGTTTTATGAGTAGAACAATTTAAGCAATGTTCATAATTAAATTATGGACTCTAGAATGCCTCATTTATGGATTGAATAAAATTTATTAAGAAAAAATAATTTCTTCTCAAATTGTAATTTAATTTTTGATATATTAATTCTCTCTTAGGATTTTAATCTCTACTATTTTACTTCATGAAGATTTCTTAAACGGCATGTTCTCCCTTGCACAAATATTGTTGAGTAGTATGTAGCATGGTAGGTATGTATACTGAAATGACCTATATGGAAATGTTTATTAAATGTATATAAAAAACTTTTATGGGTAGAATCGAACCTGAATTGAAAACGATGGTTCGAATTTGGGTTTGGATTTGGTTCCAATAATTACAGGGACTCGAATAATTCCAATTATGAAATATCCAAAGTATAATGGGTGGTTCCAATACTCGAGCTGACCCACTTGATGCATAGACCTAGTGGAAACAAAACTGGGTGCATACAACTCTAAACAAGTACTAAACAAATTCAATGAAATCTTTAGTCAAGTTCATTCATTTTACTAATACTTGGTGACAAAATAACGTGTTCGTCACTTCAAAATGTTATATTAAAACAACTTGCCTTTTTTCTCATTTTTTAAAAGGATGATGTAAAAAAAATGAGATAGCAAGAAAACATAGAGTGCATGCGTGAATATATCGACACCATAAATTTGCAAATGCATGCACCTAAATACATACTCAATGGTGTATGCAAACACTTTTACCTTTAAAACCAACACGAGATACCACAATTTAATTCATCACTTTGATTAGAGAGTTCACTCTTTTTAACCCAGACGTTTCAGAAGAAGAGGTCTCTTAGTCAAGTAACTCATCATTCCAGTCAAGTGACTAATTTGATTAGTTAAGGACCTAACATGAGAAGTGATGTCATGTTTGTTGTTCCTAATTAAGAGCTTCGGTACTAGGTCTTATGTGACCTAATTCACCACAATAGTGACACGCGAGAATCAATGTATTAGCAACTCTAGGTTTTCTATTTTTAACCTTAGGTTGAGGAACCTTATGCTGCAAAGATGATCTCAATCCTTGGGCTCCTACACTTTTAGACTTAATAGAGGATGGTACAAATGTGGTTTTAGAAGATGAAACGGTGTTTGAACCCGTTTCTTTAAAGCCTAAACTTCCCATATTTCTAGCTAGTTTGTTCGATCCTAACATGTTGTCAATCTTCTTAGAGCCATTGGAAAAATATCAAAGTTGGACATTTGACTTCTCAAGATCACTCGTAAGAGTCTTAAACTTAATATATAAAGACTCTTTCTCAACCTTCACTTCCTTTAGACTTCTATTAGACTCCTCAAGTTTAATCCCAAGTCTCTCTTTTTCTAACTTAAGTTCATGCAACTTCTTAAAAAACAGAGCTATTAACCTTTTTCAACTTAAGGCTCTCCTTGGCCAAAAGCCTCGTATATCTCTCTTTCATCTTTTGATTCTCCCTGTGAAGAGTTAGATTACTCTATGTCCTCAAGTTTTTCATTCTCCTCTACAGGTGCACTCTTAGCTACAGAAATGAAAGCCATATAATGCTCTATCAGGATTGGAGTTTTCATTTTCATCATTGGAGCTAGATTCATTATCAGTGAGAATAGCATCCATAACCTTACTTAAGATTTTCTTATAACTTGGGCATTCAACTTTAATGTTTCTAAAACACCGACACTCATGACAACTAACTAATAGAGACATTTTCCTGACATTTCTAGTATCTATTTTCTCTCTCTTATCTTTCCTATGTGTACTAGAGTCACCCTTATACTTCTCAGAAGGTCTTTTATTGTTCTTAGATTTTTTTATTAATTTCTATGTCTTTGTTTTCTTCAGCAGTAGTAACCTTATGTCTAAATCTTTCACGTATGGATCATAGCTTTCCTCACAATCTTGGACTTGGGGATTTGTTCGCCTAGGCCGAAACTAGAGCTCACTATGTTATTCAATTTTGCACAGAACACATCGCAAGATTCATCATCTCTACATTTAATTTCCTCAAACCTAGTGGTCAACATCTGCAATTTAAAATTTTTCACAATCTTAGTTCATTCATGTGTGGTTCTAGAATATCCCAAGCTTCTATACTAGTCTCACACATGGCTCTCATTTAAACTCTTCCGATTAAATACCCATAAAGATAGCATGGATACCTCTACTATTTCAATTACACTCAGCTAAATCATCCTTAAACTAAGTAGAGATATCGGTAGGTGCAACAAAACCAGCAACAGTGGTAGATGGGGACAATCCAACCCTTTTCTACACTTACCCAAATACACTCATCCATAGAGTTTAGAAAATCTTTCATTTTTACTTTCTAGTAAGAATAATTACTTCCATAAAGTACGGAGGAATATACAATGACCGACTCATCTAGATAAAATTGGGTCAAAATTGAAATTAGGCTTTTATACCAATTGAAAAAGACATGAAGGTTTCGACCCACTAACACCTAGATGAGGGCGAATATGTGTATAATGTGGAATTAAAATTAGCAACCAATAAAAAGTAACAAGTCAATGATTATTGTTTCTAGATGAATAAGTTTAATCAAATAAACCGTAATTAATCAATCAAGCCTATAGATCAAAGTAGTAAAAGAAATAACACCACTATTTGTTACAAAGAAAAACCCCTTTAAGAACTCTTCACGGGGATAAAAAAAAAATTTCGGGCAAGTCTTGTCAAACAAATCCACTAGAAAAGATTTAACTTGCAATTGGTCCAAAGACAACTAAACCCCAACCTAAAAATCACCAAAGAACTTTTCGTTTGCACTTCTTTTCAAAACACTAAGGGCATGTTCTCTTTGATGTTTTCAAGCCGTTTTCTGTTTTCAATTTTTCAACACAACGAAAACGCGTTCTCTTTCCTATTTTCGAAAACGCGTTCTCTTTCCTATTTTCGAAAACGTGTTTTCGAAAACACCAAAAAATTTAACACACAAAACTAAAAACAACAAAAATGTCGTTTTCACCGTTTCCAGGCAAAAACACGGAGTTGGCTGAAAACACGCGAAACGGCCAAAATAAAAAGAAAATACAACCTTACTCTCACGTCTCTCACTCTCACGTCTATCTCTCTCTCCCCGTGTCTCTCTCTCCTGCAAGAACGAAGCAGGAAAACCTCCATTGCTTACGAGAGGAGTCGAATTCTGTCTTCGAAGGAGTGGTGGCGGTGGGTCGCTGTTGTAGCTTGGATGGGCGGGGGCTGGTGTTCGAAAGAGTGGTGGCGTCCCACGTTCTTCGAGATGTTTATCATTGCTTACGAGAGGAGTCGAATTATGTGTTCGAACTCGTCAATCGAAGAGGTAAGAGCGAGGTTTTCTTGGAGCGAAGATTTGATTGGAACTATTTTTATATTTCCCCATTTATATTCCTAACCCCAAACTCCCCAAGGAAAAAACTATTAACCTAATCAAATTTGTCCAGAATTTTGATGCATTCCTTTTAATTTTATTCATTAATACCCGTGTACAGTTATGAATTTCTCTGTTTTTTATGTTGAATAATTGGTTTTGCTTTTAGATCCGTGTTCAGTTTGTTTGCCTTGTGAATGTGTGAACTTGTTTTTACTTAATTTGTTCGATTGATCACCTAATTTTATCTCTTAAGCACAATCTGGTATTGGAATCAATAATGTTAAGTGTAACTAATAGAACTCTCTATAGGAGAATCTTTATCATTTATCTTACTGCTTTCTGTTTGTGATCTTCATATAGTAGACATGAAAGATTCTCTTCTACTATGTATTCTGTGTTTATGAAATCTCAACACCTAGTTTTTAGTTTTATCATTGTATTGATAATTTTTATATATCTCCATAAAAGGTCAAAGCAATTCGCTAACCACTGCAATTTCATCAGATTCAAGCCTATACATCAACTAGATTTCTGCCCATTTCTAAGTATTCTACAAATCTGCATCTGAATCAGGACAAGGAACGAGTAGAGGTATGTCCCCATTACTACACATGATTTCAGTTACCTTAGTTACCTTTTTGCTTGACATTTTACAAAATTTATAGTCAATACATGATCATGAACAAATTTTTCTTTTACGGGGAGTATTTGTTTCTTCCTCTTTCTTGATTGGCAAGTTTGTTTACTAAAGATCTTTGAAATGTGACAGTAGAATGATACTATGACAGTGCATGTTTTTGGTAAATGGTTATAATCTATAGATCTTACTGAATGTATGGATAATTAGTGGATGGTAAATGTGATTCCTAATAAATGTGTGGATAAAAGGTACGAGAAGTGATTAAATTATAATTGTTGACCTAAAAAACACCTACTTTTGGCATCATAAAGCCTGAGGGTACTTCTTTCTCCTTGATTTCCTTTGAGAATGGCAGTTCTCAATGTCATTTATGGACAACTAGCTCATTTCTATCTATTTATAATTCAGGGCCTAATAACTTTCTTTCACAATTTTATCTCAACAAATTGATGTTCTACATTTTCTACCTTATAGTACTTCAATAGTTGAATGTTATAGCAAAGTCTAGTGAAGACAGATGACTGTTTTCCTGGAACATCTGTTCTTTTTTCCTGATTGGTTATTGTTTTCTAAAGATTTTTGGTTGTGTGCAAGTCAACATATAATATGAAATAGGAAGCTTCCATGTTCTGGATGAAGCATGAAGAAAAGTGTTAAATGTCCGTAAACAGATATCTTCTACATTTTCTTCTCTCTGTGTGTGTCTGGCCAAAGGCATTATATTTACTTATTCAACAATCGTGCCCATTTTTATTTTGATGCTGATAGGCTTCTTTGATTTGGCTGTTAATTATAACTGCTGGGTGAGCTGCATATTGATAATGGCGGAGCAAGCTTTCTCGGTTTTTGGGAAGCTCACAGAATACGTAGTGGACCCAATTTTATTCAAGTATTTATTGTGCTACAAAAGTATCGATGGATGTTGTTCTGGAAGTATGAGTGAGGAAGATGAAGGGGATGATGATGCCTGCTTGGATGATTGGAAGGCTATGGTTGATGCTTTGGCTGCCACCAATGACAAGCAACAACAACATAACACCGATTCAGGATTGGATTCGTCACCTTCATAGAAAAATGTAAATGCTTCCCAGTCAGATTCTCGATCAAATGTAACAAACGAGTCTGCTATTGAGCTTGATATTTCAAAGCCAGAGCGAGAGAATCAGGGAATGGTTGCAGAAAGGGTTCTGTGCCAGGCATGGAGACCCGATGATGCTTGTCGTCCTCGAACCCTACCCAACCAGTCTTCTTTTTCTTGTTTGCTTCGCTTTTGCATTTTTTTTTGTTTCTTACTCTCTGTATGTAAATGCATTCAAGAATTGATGGCGTTGAATTTATTTTTTGGCAGTTAGATTGTATGTATTCCAGTCACTTTCTTAGTTTCATGGGTTTTACGAAAGAGTTCTTTTAAGTTTGAATTTTTTGGGAGGATTTGTAAAGCTGCACTTCTGTTAGTTCTTTTAAGGATCATATGTAATTATAATCACTTTGTATTATGTTTATGGGGTTTCCAGAATACAGAAACTGCAGAATAAACAAACTTGTATATGCTGACCAAGCTATACCTTCAATGGAGTTCAATATGGAAGGACTGGCTCTTGATATTGTAACAAGTTGTTCAAGGGGATTCATGTAGTGGTTGAGAGCACCATGGTTTACCATGGTGGAGGATTTTCAAGAGATAGAGGCTGCAAAGAATGCGAAGGATTTTCAATTTCATAGAAGGATTTGAGCTCAAATTTAATGTTTATTTCAATATATAGATTTGTTCATCTCATAAGATCCACGATGATAGTTTGGCATCACTTTTTTTAAAGGTAGTTTACTTGTTATTCAATACTATATTAATATTAAACCATTAAAATTATTGAATAATCAAATTTAATGAATAAAATATTATTAAACAAATTTCTCAAAATTTCAAAGTAAACGCGTTTTCCATTTTCATGTTTTCAGAAACAGTTTTTCAGAATGACAAAGAGAACGCATTTTCAGAAATTTCAAAATAGACACTCAAAACACAAAACACAAAATGAATTCAAAACACAAAACACAAAACTGAAACACAAAGAGAACGGCACCTAAAGGATTTGGTTTAGGTGTTTTCATCTTTTCGGATTTTGTGCTTTGATCTTGTGGTTGAAGCAAGAGATATTTATATTGTGTTATTGATCTTCAAAACTCTGTTCTTTTGAATGAAAATAGGCTCGACTAACCATAGGAATGAACTATGGCTTATGTATTTATAATATGAAGTGTTTGAGGTTGTTTATAGCTGTAAAATCTGTCAAAATTGCGAACTATGGTTTGACAACGTAACACAATCGCTCAAGCGGTAGTCCTCCGCTCGAGTGCTAATCATGTGGACAGTGAGCGGTGACTCCCTACTAAAACTGCTCGAGCACTTCTCTCGCATACTTCGAGTGTTTTTTCGACGACTTGATCTTCTTAAGCTGACTTTGACTCCTTCCAAAGACTTTCCCAGACTCTTACAACTTGCTCAAATTAGAACTCAATTAGATGATATTTTGGACACGAGACTTACTAATACAACAAAAAGCAAGCAAAAGAAATTGGAAAGACTATTTGCATTAGGAAAATTAGTTTATAGTTTTCCTTAGCATTAAATATGGTTGTTAAGGTGTAGTACATAAGATATTACCAAATAAAATAAAAATATTAAAATTTCGTATTTTCCATTTGAGAACTTGACCTTATTTATATTTTTCCTACAAAGTGTGAACGATCTCTAGGCCATTCATTGGACCAAATGCCTTTGCATGCAGGGGCGGATCCAGCACTTGGCCAGCTCCGGAGGTCGCCCGGGCTGGATCCGCCGACATTAAATCTTGTTGTATCAATCTCTTTATTTTTTTGTTTATATATCTCTGTAATCTCATTTTATGTCAAACAATTTCATAGATCAATTGGTTGGAGTGCCCAATTGTAACCGGAGGTCTTGAGTTCAACTCTCCACAACATCAATCATTTATGTTTTGTTTTAATATTTTTCATTATTATAAAAGCTAAAGCTTTATTAGAAAAGTGCAACAATAGGGATTTGAACCTGTGCATTCCCGTGGAATTATTGGAAGCGTGACCACTTTGTGATGGCAATGCTTAATGTACAAAACATTTATATGACTAGTTTTAGAAAAGTAATTGATGTATTCTCTCTTTATTTTAGTTTTTTTAAACTAAAAATTGACATTTAAATGACTCAGCAGTTAAACTATTAACTCGATGACCCAATAATTTGTCCAAGTCAACGATCGAATCGGATATTATAACTATGTTTTGAATTGATAATTGAGATTTATTAAAGTCCAAAAATTTATTTGTTTTAATTTTGTCACTGGAAACTATTTAATCGATAAAAGAATTTAGCAATTCGGACGAGTATTGACAATTTTTTCTTCACACATTCAACAACAAAATCTTTGTTATCTTTAAAACTATGAAATAGTCTCTCTTTTTTGCTAGATTTAGATTATTAACAAATCGAACCGGGAAAGTAAGTAATTTGACCAATGTTTCAAACTTGAAATTCTTACTTGATAAATATTATTAGGTTGATAGATAACGTACATCTACACTTGCAATTCAAACTATGATACACGTCATTTCAATTTATGGTATTGGTTTTCATTATCGTCATTGACCGTCTGTGCTTACTCGAAATCCTAGATTTGCCCCTGTTTGCATGTTAATGGTTACATGTGATATATAGGTAGATGGAAAGGTTGCGAGGAATTTATTCATAACATGAAGTATAGAATTATTTGAAATGCAGGGAATAATTTATTCTAAATTAAGGGATAATAGATTTTTAAGTTCAAATATGATTTTAATGGAGAATCTACCTCGTCCAAATATATATATTATTTATTTATAGTTTATGTAGATTATTGCAATGACATATACTTACAATTGCTTAGTTATTATCGAACATAAACTATATAATCTTGTTAAATATTACGTATTTTTCGATCTTCTAACCATCGTTAATTTCCTTATATGACCATTCTTGCTTTGAAACTAAACTCTCGCATCTTACCCAAGCAAAAGAGAAAAAGCTCTTTTATTTGCAACTTTATGTCAAATTCACAATAAAGAAACCTAAAATGTATTTTTCCTAGAAAAAATCCCACCCCATAAAAGTCATATTTTTCTTGCATGGACCAAATGATAGACATATTTAGCATGGCACGGTGGTCCTTGCTGATTCACAGGAAATTTCACGTGACTTATGCTACTCAGATAATATCATAAGTTAGTGATATCTTCGTCTACTGAACTTTTGTCATCTAAGGTGCAGCATTCGTGCTACTTTGCTTAGTAGCATGAAAATCGTTTTTGCTCTCCCACAACCCCGTTTTAAGTTGTTCCCATTTCGCTTGTTGCTACTACGAAAATCGCTTTTGCTTTCTTTTCCTTTGGCTAAGATATTTTAGTTCGTCAAATTGTCTCTTGTCTGTCCATATATTCAGCAGTAGTTCTAAAGGTTGCCCCATTCTGGAATTTTCGGATCCATGCTTCTACATACACTTGCTAGATGACCCTTCAACAAAGCTTCAAATTCATGGATGGAGTGTTGTTAAAATTTCGAAGAGACGAGATATGCTTTCATTATAATATTAGCGATATTTTATGAATTAATTTCATATCTTTCTTAATAAGGATATTTTAAATATTAATTTCATTTCAGATTATATATGATTAAAAAATTGGATAAGGGATGGATGTGATACTCCAAAGTAGAGATCGAAAAAGTTAAAGATATTTTTGAAAGTCGAAAGGATGTCTCTAATATTATCACAAAGCTAAATGAGGTATATGTTATTGTCGCAATTTCAAAAAAAAAAAAAAAAAAGTAAAAAGGTAAACAAATGTGTACCCAAATTCGATAGAGATTAGGATTGGAAGTACAACAGAGCATACACCAGTCCTAGTATCCATACACCAACCAAATACTATTGGCATTAAAAACAAAAAAAAATTGGGCTACATAACAATGTTTCTTCTCAAACACACAACACAAGCAAAACTTCCTCTCAATACACGAATCTCCGCTATCTGTATAAGCGCACAAGAAATCGATTCTTTGCCACATAGCATGGAAAAGAGACCAAGATTTATGAAATACAGGACAGTTGGCGTTCTTGTTCTCTCTCATTCTCTATAAATTCCGACAAACAACTCATTCATAGGCGGCGAGGTCGAGGGTGAGAACTGGGGTTTTTTTCTGGTGTGCGGAAATCTGGAAGGGTATTGTTTTAATATTTAATGTTATTCTGAAAATTCGGGGTCAGTCTGTTTTTTAATTGTTAAGATATACTGGGACTGTTTCCGAGTTTTTAGTAATTTTCTGTGTTACTAACTGTTTGAACGTGAGGATTTTTCTGGGATTTTGGAATATTTTGTTGTTATTGGATAGTTTGGGTCTAGGATTTGATTACCTATCCGTTTTTATATATGGACACGAGCGTTTATTGAAGGATTGCGTTGTCTTGGGAAGATTTATGCATGGAGTAGGGTAATTTACGGTTTTCTGTTGAAATTTTTCGATAGTGTGACTCAATACTGTTCTTGGTGCGTGTTTTCTTGGTCAGTGAGGCCGTGAGAAGCCCTTGTTGATATTGTTTCCGGGAATTGAAAACTGCAGAAGTTTGGTTTTGACAGTATATATAAATTGTATTCAGAGAGTGAGAAAAAGAAACAAAACACCAGTTTCCCTGTATGTATAGAATAATTCAGATTATTTTATTCGTACGTGGGCTTTTTTGGAGGAATTTATTTGGGGGTTCTATGGATTCGGTTTATGCAACACTAGCCACTGAGTTTTGAAACAGCGCAGTAAGGGCTTTAACCTAATGGATAAAGAGATTAGTGCATAGAAAATTTCAGATTAGGATGAAATTTTGGATTGACTCTTTGAAAAAAAGCATTGAATTTTGTCTGGGAGGGGAGACGTGTCGGTTATCAATTGGCACAGTGCTGTGGATACACAATTATTAAGTAGAAGAAGACAAGTAGATACACGATCATTAAGTAGAAGAAGACAAGTGATTATCTTTCCCGTTATTCTTTGTATACTATAATGTTTGGCATTAGTTATGGAAAGAAGTGAACCCACATTAGTACCAGAATGGCTGAAAAACAGTGGAAGTCTGGCGGGTGGTGGCACTGCATCACATTCAGGTAAACATTATCATCTTTTTGAAACAAACATAATATATTGGATATATCCTAGTTTGTAGACTTAAACTATTTTTAACGTGTTTTTGTTGGTTTAGATGATCATTCTGCTCCAAAACTAGCAAGAATTAAGTCATTTGTGGGAAGCAATGGTCATGATTTAGGGCGACCATCTGGTACGGACAGAACTACATCATCTTTCCGTCGGAGTTCCAGTAGTAATGGTTCTGGTCACTTGAGGTCCTACAGTAGTTTCACTAGGAATCACCGTGATAGGGAATGGGACGACACGTATGGTTCTCATGATAAAGAAAAGTCAGTTTTGGGGGACCGTAAACACCAGTACATTTCAGATCCATTAGGGGGCAACATTTTGTCTAGTAAATTTGAGCAGTACAGTTTGAGGCACTCGCGGTCGATTTCCGGGAAACTTGGGGAGTCACGGCCAAAGAAAGTTGTGACTGATTTGAGCAATAACTGTGGAAACAACAGCAATGGTCTGCTTACTAAGGGCAGTCCTATTAGCAGTGTCAACAAAGCCTCTTTTGAGAGAGATTTTCCATCATTGGGAGTGGAAGAACGACCGGCCACTCCAGAGGTTGGAAGGATTCCGTCTCCTGGCTTGAGTACTACTATTCAGAACTTACCCATTGGTACCTCAGCCACGATAGGTGGCGAAAAATGGACGTCGGCTTTGGCGGAAGTACCCATTTTAACTGGAAGACTAGCTACCCCTTCAAGTTCTGCCCCTATGACTTCAGGCTCGGCCACTGGTCTTAATATGGCTGCAACTGTGGCTCAGGGTCCTGCTCGTGCTCAGACTCTGCCTCAGGTAGGTTCAGTTTTTCCTTATTTCGGGTGATAATATTGAAAGCGGTGCTAACGGTTCTTTTTTGTTTTCTTGTAGTTGTCTGCTGGAACTCAGAGACTTGAAGAACTGGCGATAAAACAATCTAGGCAATTGATTCCGGTAACACCGTCCATGCTGAAACCCTTGGTAAGAGTGAACTGCCTACCTTTGCTTTGAAATTCAATATGCATCCTATATGAATTATATGCCTCAATGATATCAGTGTAAGTTGGTATTCTAATTTAGTTATTCTTTTTAGGTATAGCATCGAATAGCTTTCCCAATTTTTTTATTCTGCTTCAATAATTTTTGAATTGAATTTTCCTTCTTGTGGACTGTAGGATTTTTAATTTTAGATGCTGGTTGAAAAGTTCAATAGTGTTAGATATAGGTTGAGACTGGTTCATGTTTCGCAAGTGTGACAATTTGTTTGTATTGATATTGATTATGATAAATCACATATCCAGCGATTTAAACTTGAAAGCTTACTCAATTGGTTCGTGAGCGACTTGGAAATAGCTATTAAATCAGGACGGTTTAGTCTTGGAGACTCAAAAGGATTTGCTTCAGGAGAGATGTAAAATACATTAATCAGAGAGAAAGAAATGTGTCTAGGCACTAGGGAAAATGTGGTTGTCATGGTATCTCCTGGATTTTTCTCCATCACTGTTAATATTTTTAAATGGTAATAAATTTTTTACAGCATCCATGTAAAGGTTGTTATTCTGTATTTCGTCATTTCTCAATCACATTAGTTTTGGGTTGTGAATAATAGAACTGGAAGAATTATATGATGTACCAGCCGCTCAACAAAGATTTAGTCATTGGGTCTCTGGAGAGTCGCACTTGCCATTTTCCAAAAGAAAGAAGTCCTGAGAGTAGGTAGAATAAGTGTGGTGATATTTCTTTCATATCTTAGTTCCCCCCCCCCCCCCCCCCCCCCTAATGTTTTGTGGTGTGGGGAGGTTGAGTAAAGGGAGGAACAAATTTCGCTTGAAATCTCTAAGAAAAGAGGAGCAGTTGACCCGAGGACGAGAGGGAGAGAATGAGGTCAATAGATTGGTGACAATAACAAATTGCAAAAAGAAATCTTTATTGGTTCTAACTAGGGCTAGACATGGTCCGGTTTGGTCCGAACCGAAATTTTCGGGTATTTAGTAAGTGAAATCGTCGGTTCCAAATTTAATTATGGAACCGTTCGGGTTCGGTTCCATTCGATTCAATTCGGTTCTATTCGGTTCCTGGGTTTCGTATAATAATTATTTTTTTATATATTTACAACAATACTACATTAATTCGACTATGATATATTCAATCTTAACTCTTACAAAATAACGTAGTCTAATCTGGTGATATCTTTTGCACATTTCTTTGTTGAGTTTTTCATAAATTTGACTTTAAAATCACAAGAAGAGGAAGATAGAGAATTCACAATAATAGAACGACAGAAACGACACTACGGTAAAATAAAAGATTTGGGTAAAATTTAGGTCAATTTGATTAAGTTGGGCTTGGCTGAAAATTGCAAATTGTAAAATCATATTTTAGGTTTGAGCTAAATTAATTAGTTAGCAAATTCATTTAGAAAAAAATAAAATAATTTGACTTATTTAAGATAAAAAATTAGGGAGATTCGGTTATTCGGTTCTAGGTCGAGAACCGAACAAAACCCGTGGGTTCTCAATTTGGATACCCGTTCGGGTATATAATGTAAGAAGAACCGCTCGGTTCGGGTCCGATTCGGTCCACGAGTTTTGTCCGGCCCTAGTTCTAACTCCTGTTTTTTATTAGGAGACTGATTATTTTCTTGAATGATTAGAAAAACAAGGGCCCAGAACTCGCACGTGAATAATGTAGATTGATACGAAATCTGATTCAAAACCAAATACAGTACCTTTGGGTATATATGAACTGTATTGATTGATTCTTTTAATAAATAAATCTGATTGTTACTTTGAATATTGAATTCAACAGAATCAAGTAGGATAGGATATTCTTAAGTCTTTTGGGGGTGGAAGATTTTGGATAACTTTTGACGACATCAAAGGAGAATTTGAGAGCAAAGAGGAAGCCAGTGGGACAATAGGGAGCAACTATCTTGGTGACAACATATGAGTAATCGTGTCTTAAATACCAATTTTCCTCAAAATCTTTAGCGTCGAAGGCAGAAAATGATTATTATTTAGTTAAATCCAAACTACGATTTAATGTGTGCATATGGAATATTTATTAACTTTATGGAACTTCATCTCAACTTAGCACAATCCAACATTTTGCATAGCCGAATCTTTATTTTAAGCTTGCAACTGTCTCCATCACACACTAATGATGTCAATTCAGTTCTACTTTTAAGTACTCTAATGTTCGTATATCTGATTTTTTTTTTTTTTTTGATACGTTAATTTCTTAAAGTTACATCTCTTCAAAGTAGCTATTGAATATCCAGGCCTTAGAGTGTTGTTTTCTCTTCTTTTTCATGAAACTAATTATTAATTGCTATCAGAAATTGATTTTTTGACCCATTGAAATAATGTGTAGAAAGCTATATTTTTTGAGAAATCCACGAGGGCAGACGTGAGAAAGCTTATGCTTTATGTGCTTTTGAGGCCATTCTGCATATTATGAATGGACAACTTATTATCTTGTGCATTTTGTTTTTGATAAATTTGAAGATATGATTAATCATATTGAACTTTTCTCTCAGGTCTTGACTTCTTCAGATAAACAAAAAACTAAGGGGGGTCAGCTGCAGCATCCGATTTCGCCTTCACTTTCTGCTAGTCACTCTCCTCGTGGTGGGCTTGTGAAGTCTGATGTTTCAAAGACAAGTAATTTGGGAAAGCTCCATGTTCTTAAGCCAGCGCGAGAGAGGAATGCTGTCTCTTCTACTGCAAAGGATAACCTGAGCCCAACAAGTGGTAGCAAATTAGTAAATTCCTCCCTTTTGATGGCTTCATCAGCTCCTGCAGCTGCTCCCGTTATGGGCCCAACAAACAACTCACTCATGCCTGTATTGACTGTGCTGGAGAAGCGAACTACTCCTCAAGCTCAAAGTCGAAATGATTTTTTCAAACTTATGAGGAAGAAGTCCATGGCAAATTCCTCTTCCATTCCTGTTCAATCTATGGCAAACTCCCTGTCTGTTTCAGATCATGGTACTTCTCTGTCACCACCTGCTACAGACAATGTTGGTGAATTAGAGGTCACTGCTACAAGTACTTTTAATGCTGGTGATACGCCATCCTGTGTAAGCCTGAGTGAGGGCCATTTGACTGACAAGAATGGTGACCTCACTTGCAATGTCGATGCTTGTGAAGGGCAGAAATATGTCAGTAACGGAAAGAAACATCAAGGTTCTGATCCTATTTCAGAGGAGGAGGTTGCCTTTTTGCGCTCCATGGGCTGGGAGGAAAATGCTGATGAGGGTGGTCTTACTGAAGAAGAAATCAGTGCTTTCTACAGGGATGTAACGAAGGTAAGAGACGGTGTGTATTTGTTTCTGGTTAATAAATTTATTTGCACCCCGTGCTTCTTGCTGCAAAATTAAATGTATCTTGCGCTATTGTGCAGCACATTAATTCGAAGCCATCACTGAAAATACTGCTACAAGTTCAGCCGAAGTTTTTATTGCCCTTAGAATCACAAATTGGGAGCATCGGTGGCATTTCTTCTGGATTGAGATCATCTGAAACTAAGCTTGAATCTTGATAATTTTCTGACTGGGTTAGCCTGGCATGGAGTTTTTTTTCATTATCTTGTTACTAAGTTACTTCAATTGACACCAAGTTCTGTTAGCTATAAGCTATGTAGGGTGTTGAAAGACGGTGAAGGTTGGTTTTATATTTTTACTTTTGAATGGAAGAGGAGTAGGGATAAGTAACAGATGGTCCAGTCCCAATTATGTCTTCTGATTACTGTTGCCTTCTGAACAGGGTCTAGAGTTTTCCGAAGTTCAAAAGTTTGAGCATGTAATAGGCTTTTGTCATTCTGCTCAAAGACGTTGTTGCGTATATGCGAATGTCTGGGTTTTTGAATAGGGGGATCTGTCAAACTACCGGTTATGGTCTTTTTTAGTCTATGAAAGAGAGAAAATTAAGAATTTATTATCTTTTGTTTCTGTTCTTCCGTATTTACCCCGGGCTATAGAATATCAAGGCAGAGCCGGCCATGATTTGAGTTTTCAAATTGTTTTGTGGGATATGTGGAGAATATTAGTGTCATGTGATAGTTTACAACTGTTGGTCACACTCAAGTAGATGGGGACCAACGAATGCTCTCTTGAACATATGCTAATTTTAGCTTTGGAGGGACTCTTTTGAGTGATTGTAGGTAGCTAGTTGGTCCATGCATATGGCTCTCTCCTGGAGGTTGGCTGTCTACATAGATCTTTCCATTTTCAAGAAGATGCTTGGCTCGATCTGATATAGTATCAAGGTGATTTTGTTTCCATTCCTAGGGAAATGTAGCGTCGGAAAATTTTTCTTTGGCTTTAGAATTGGAAGGATCATGCTACATGTACATAAATGTTGACATATTGGTTTACATCCATATTAGTTGACAGATTTTGGTACATTGATTTTAACAACACATTTTTCAATCAATTAGATTTTTGATACAGGGGGTGTCAATTTAGGTGTACACTTTGTGAGTACAAGTTGTTTAATTCATTCCGAATTAATCTATACAAATAACAATTAGTCCAGTTTTGAGCAAAGCGAAATGTACAGAATAATTTTTTACAGAATTCTAACCAAAACTCACAAATGTCTTGAGTCTCACTAAAATAAAAAATACCAAAAAATCTCACCTACCCACCCTTATTGTGAGTGTCTGTAAATAATCTGTGAATCATTTTTTCTGTACATTAAGATTAAGGCATTGTTTGACATCAATTCTCATTCTCATTTTTTTTTCTCTCTTTTTTCATTTCAAACACACATTCTTCAAATAAAATAATATTACACTCAAATTTAAAAATTTTCTTTACTTTTTAATCAAATATTCTTCCATCAATTACTATTCCAGAATTCATTTTTTTCCCAAAATGTGTGTCAAACACAAGCTAAGCAAGGTCCTCCATTTTTACTATTTCTGATTGTAGATTTACATGGTTTATTGGCTGTTTAAAGAAAATTGTCCAAGTAGAAGACTAGTCATTATTGCTTGATAGGGTGGGACCATCATTGATTCCAATCGTGTCGTTAGGGACCGTTGCATTTAAATTCTGGGACTCCTAGAATGGGAACGGCTGTCCTATTACGACCTTAGCTAGAACTAGAAGTAATAGGTTGAATGACCACTCCTTTTTTTTATTCAATAGTGATAAAAATAAATTAATCAAATTCAGATTGTTCGATATAATATATGCATTATTAGTGATTAGAGGTGAAAAGGTGGCGATTTTTCACCAAATTGTTTTATCTTTCATACAATATGTCAAGAATATCACAACAAATTTCAAAAGTAAGCTCGTAAATAATTAGATTCAGATGGTACTTTATTATAACAAATTTTTTTTTTTTTTTTGTTAATTCATAATTAGGGTGTGTTTGAGCTACATTATTTTGGAAAAATGTATTCTGAATTAGTAAATTGATGGAGAATGTGTAGTTGAAAAAGAAGGAAAAATTATTGATGTGATGTAAAATATTATTTTATTTAAAAATGTGTGATTGAAAATGAGTAGAATAATGAAAATGAAAATTTTAATGTGCACCAAACAGTGGCTTAAAAAGTCTATACGAAAGAAATGGGATTTTTACTAATTAAATAAATTCCAGATCTATCATGGGCAATGCCTGTGATTTTGGATGGAACGAAAAAGACATATATA
This sequence comes from Fraxinus excelsior, assembly GCA_019097785.1. Lineage (NCBI taxonomy): Eukaryota > Viridiplantae > Streptophyta > Magnoliopsida > Lamiales > Oleaceae > Fraxinus > Fraxinus excelsior. The sequence goes on along the minus strand of CM032633.1, from coordinate 12,779,795 downwards.
GTAGAATTGTATCCATAGAATACGACCTTTTCCCTCGTCTGGCTTAGGAAAATTTCCGGGCTTACCGAGATATTCCCGATATTATGTTGTAGTACTAGGCCTGACTGCAGTTGTCCCCATCACCAGAAGAATTGAGTTTTTTGGGTTTCTTCATTCAGCAAACCTAAACTTAGGATCTGTTGTAATTGCAATACTCATGTTATTTTTTTCCTTCACCTTTGGAGAGTATTTCTTTAACTAGTTTATGGCCAGGAAAAAGCTGGTTAAAAAGAATATTTCCATTCAAAGAATATCCCAAATCTTCTAGTGAATGTGAAGATCAGCTAGCGCCAGCATTGCTTTGCTTGTGAGATCAAGAACAACTCCCTTGAAGAATCAATATTGGGGTTTATGTTTCTTAGGATTGGAACACGTGGAAAAGGTGAACATATCATATGAGAGCTGTTGTAATATGGGAAATTGATTTGGTTTAAGGTTGTTATTTCATTACACATGTAGGAGGCTGCTGCACCTACTGGAAGTGGATGATTGTGTGTTCCTTCATATGTTGTGATCAGTATTGACTTGTCCTCCAAACACCTTTGCACCTAATATATTACATAATATCAGTTTTGTCCCGATTTTGATTTTTCTGATCGACCTGGCCAATCCGATCATGTACAGCTTAGACTAAAGTGGTAAATAATACCTGCTTTCTGACTGGGTAACCAGGAGCAACCGTGCAACGATAGTAGGCTCGAGGGCAAGGATTTGCTTTAGCAATCTTCTGTCCATATTTTCTCCATTGACATCCATCATTCATCTGATTAAATGTACACATTTCTTGAAAAAAAAAAAAAAAAGTCATAAAGTATAATATGAAATTAACTAGACAATGAACTTAAACTCACAGTGGCAGCTTCACATCTAGCCCTGAATGAGATTCTAGCTCTTTTATTTGGCGGAGAAGTAATTCCAGGTAAGTTATTACTGCCTTGAACTGTTGCAGATCCTCTTGTACCTTCTATATTCTCCTTCCTCGTGTTGTCTTCCTCTAATTTCTTCGAACTGGTTCGTAGTGTCAAAGATAATCCTAATACTTCACTTTCTTTTGTACCATCTTCTTCTGATGCTGGTGACTGTTCCATTTGATTCTTGATATGATCAAACATCTCTGTACTTTCTTTTGGCTCTTGACTCGGATCATGATCGTCGCCTTTGAGAATAGAGATTTTTTTTTTTTTTTTCGGATCCTATCAAACCAGCAGTATAAGTGATTTATTGACAACAGAACAGAGATCAAAATTTTAGTTAATTAATTTACCTTGTTTTGTTGGATGATAACAAATCTTGTTTGAAGATCATAATAATCTTTCATAATATGTTCTACAGCTTTTCTTGGTATCTTGTTCTCCTCCTTCATATGATTCATCTGCATCTGTAGGATTGATATTGATAGAACTTTAGCTAAAAAGTTAAAATTAGCTCATGCAAATTTGATTATATAAACTGAAATAAATTAATTAAAATCAACTTTTTTTTTTACAAAATTCTAATAAATTATACCTCTTCAGTAATCTTATAGTTTTCTTCGAGCTGGAAATTTTCCCTTCGATCTTCTACTTTTTTGACTTGATGGTTCTTGGATTGCGGCTTTTCGTCAAGTTTAAGGGATAGATCAATTTCCATTTTATTGCTTTCTTCTATGCTCCCTATAGAAATTAAATTACTACACTAGTACATCTAGTTGCCATAAGCGAACTTTTGGGCTAAAAAGGATCCTTATATCGTTCTAGTACAAGTCTCGATCTCTGAAAAATATTATTTTATAAAGAATTTCAGTTTGAGAAAAGCCTTATTGAGATTATTTTGCTATTCTAGACAGCATATTATTCATATGATGCATGCATGAAAAAAGGGAACAATATCTAAATCATACCTATTAAAATCACATTTCAAAACTAGCAAACTTGTTAAATTATTTCAAAATTCAGGTGTTAATTCCAATTAAATATATATATATTATATAATTAATTATCCCCACCACACCCCACCCGGCCACCCAACCACCCTACAATTAAAAATTTCCAGAAATTTAAATCTGAAAATCACCCCACCCCACCCCACAATTAAAAAATTTCATAAATTTAAATATGAAAATCACACCACCCACGGACCCACCCTCGCCCCCACCTACCCCACCATAGCCACCAAAAATTTCCAGAAATTCTAACCTGAAAACCACACCACCCCACCTTACCTTCCAAAATAAATTTCAGATTAAAAATTGGAAACTACACCCCCAACACGGAATTAGTCACAAATGGTCACAATTAACACAGAATTAGTTACAACCAGTCACAATCGGTCACAATTAAGCACGTAGACACGGTCGTGTCTCCGTTAAATTTTTTTCCAAAAATTAAAAATATCAAGTCGTTGACACGTCATCCATGACTAATTGTGACCAAATTTATATTCAGTGTGACGGTTTGTGGTCAAGTCAATCTTAATTGAGACACGGTATGTGATCAAGTCACAATCAATTACAATTAACACAAAATTAGTCACAATCGATCACAATTAACACAGAATTGATCACAACTAGTCACAATAAACACATTTTTGGTAATAAATGGTCACCACAAACAAATTCACTTACACCACAATCCACCACCATTCATTACCACCATCACCTCCAAAAAATTGGAAATCACACCCCAATCCATGGATCTTCCTACCCCACTCCTACCTTGCAAAAGAATTTCAAAAATTAAAAATATCAAGTCACCGACATGTCATCCTTGACTAATTGTAACCAAATTTCTAGTCAGTGTGACTGTCTGTGATCAGGTTAACCTTAGTTTTGATGGTATGTGATCAAGTCACAACCAGTCACAATTAACACAGAATTGGTCATAATTGATCACAATTAACACAGAACTAGTCACAACCAGCCACAATCGATCACAATTAACATCGTTAATGAACAAGGAAAATGACATTAAAATCAATAGGAACCACTCCACGGATCAGGAAATCACAAGCACCATTTGCAAAACACCAATAACCATCTAAACAACAAATATGATGAAACCACCACTTACCACATATAAATTAGGCAAAAGGGTCAAGCATCATTGCACAAGTTCACTTCAAGAGCAACAAAGTAAATTGTGCACATGGAACATGTGTAGGTAACAGTCCAACATACAAAATTGAGCAAAATATCCTCAAAATATCAAGACAAATTTACAATACAAAGACCAATAATGCCTCATAGAGGGAAAAACTTTCAGAATTACAACATATGGAAAAATATGAAATTTTGGTCAAAATGGGAGGAGACATTGCCACACCATTCGAGATGCAAAATGCTCTAATGATTATGAATTATGATACAATATTAATGTGAGAAGGTATATTTGAAAACCAAACAAGCACTCAAAGCATAATAGAACAAGCAATAACCTTCACAAACATGATGTCAGAAGGAATAATTCAAGTACAAAGATCAATGAATTTTACAAAAAGTAAACCGCAAAGGAATGGATCAGATTTTTGGCTTTAATTCTCCAAAACAAGAATTTCTAATAGCACAGTATAATCAACTTCGATCCTCATATCCATAAAAAATTATGCTCTTTAGAAATACAGATTACAACACTCAAAAAAATTAATTATGATTCAATAGATAGTAATTTCTACATTTTTAATGAAGATTGGTTATGAATTAAGATGGATCAGAAAATCTAGCTTAATTTTCTCCAAGAGGAGAAAAACAAAAGAGCGCTCACTAATTTCAGCTTCAAATCATCTGGGGAAAAAATAATCACTTCCATCTCTTTAACTGACGAAAAAAATATTAATTTTGAAATGAAAATTGAATTTCACCGTTCCGATTGAAATACAAAGCTCCACAGAACAAGACCGCTGTTTAAAAATCAGATTTGTAAGTGAATAGCGCCTACTAATCAATAGCGCCGGTAATCAGTAATCGACGTGTCACATCAAATTATTATAAATTCATACAATGCATTAATTATAAAAAATAAAACTCAAAATAAAAGAGAAGGGATCGGGAGGCCGAAGATCTGTTGGAATAGCAATTTGGGGCGCGGAGGCTTGCTTATTTATATACAGCAGTTGTAGAAGAGGTTGAGGTGGTTGCTCAAGGGTACACAGACACCCTAATTTCAAAACGAGGAACTATCCACGTCACATGTTCGGTAGTCCTCTTGCATGCTTCAGCTTTTCTCTTTTGTTGAAAATTGCAAAAGAAGGACCAAAACATTGGATCTGCACCGTGCGGCGATGAGCGCAGCGACGTTGCCGGCAAAGATGGAGAGCAGGCGGAGATGATGGGACGCCTCTACAGTCGGGCATCGTGCGCAAGCGCTGCTTCGCTGCAGTACGTTGCTCCGGTGACGGTGTGTGGTAAAGAGAGAAGAGAGGAAGATAGGAGGAGAAGGAGCCGAAGAGCTGAAAGTGGTGATTTAAGGACGAAAAAAGATAGAGTGACAGGGTTGGGGACCAACCAAAAAAACAGGGTCGCCACGTGGGTAGCCTCTCTCTTGGGGATTATTAAAAATGGCATGTCAACTTTTAAAATTTTAGATTTTTGTTAAAAAGTCAATTTTACCCTTAATGAAATAGGTATTATATTGCAAAATTAGTCCCCATTCTTAGAATAGTTTTATTTTTCTATTTCTATTCTTCTTCACTATATATTTCATCCGAATCTGATTTTTATTCAAAAATCTCTTCATCAGTTTCTATTTCTTCAAAGTTGACTTCTTCACATTCATCTCTAATTTGTTCAAAATCGGTAATTAGTACTCTAACTTTCTTTTTTGGGCATTCAGTGCTTATATGTCCTTCTTCATTACAATTCCAACATTTACATCGTTTTTTATCTAATGGTTTTTTATTATAAGATTTATATTTCCTTTTTGGTTTAAAATATTTTCGTTTAAACTTTTTATATTTTTTATATTTTTATGTTTTCTTTTTCTTTTTCCTTTTCTATAATCATAACATCCTCAATTTCCTGGTACTTCAGTGTCTTGACAATAAATTCTATCTTGTACAAATCCTGATTGTCTATAAACCATTTGATTGCTACATATTAAGCTTATTTCATCTTTTATAGTTCTTATTATAAGTCCTAAAGTATAAGCTTCTACATTTCTTCCAATTTGTCTTTCTCTAATCTTATTTTGAAAATAATTATTCCATGGTGGTGGTAATTTTCTAATAAAAACTTCTTTATAATAATCTTTATCTATTCCATTTCCATACATTATATAATAATATTTACTATATTCACAACAATATTCATTAAAATAACACATATTACAAATTTGTAAATGTTTTATTCTATTCTTAGCATCTTCTATTTCTTCTGCTTTAACTCTAGTGCTTTCATTTATTCAATCTTCTCCTACAAATTCTCTATAAATTCTTGTAACAACTCTATTTATTCCTTCATTTATTGTAATTCCAAATCCTGCTTCAATACTATATTTCCAAATTCCTTTTGTTGTATCTTCTAATCCTCCATACCAATTAGCTACATTTCCTTTGAAAGTTGCTAATAAATATTCAATTTTATTTTTATTATCTGTATTACTTCGATTATAATTAAAGTGTGCTATCATATTAGTACTCCATTCATTAATAGTTTTTCTAACATCTAATTCACAATCTAAATATAAATATGATCCTGTAATTTTCATTTGTCCAGATTCTCTTAATACTGGTTTAAATTGATCTCTATACATTTTATCTTTTCTAATTTTAAAATCAAGTTTAGTATTAACATATCTTCTAGGATCTATTTCAGCTTCATATCTAGCTGTACTAGTTTGTCCAGCTTCTCCAAAATCTTCTTCTTTAATTCCTCGTGGTCCTCATGTTCTTCCAATCATATGATTTTTAGTTATTTCTTCACAAATCTTTAAATCTTCTAAGTCGAATATTAGGTTTTCCATTTCTTCATTCATTATTCTTTAATAATTAATTATTCTTCTCTTTTTTCTTCTTTTTTGGTAAGATTTTCTTCTTGTTTTCTAAAATCGATTAATAATCTTTTTATATCATCTTTTAATCATACATCAAGTTCTATTAGTTCTTCATACTTTTCAATTTTCTTTCTTACTTCTTTAAGTTTTTCAGTATAATCTGGTTTAAAAGGCTTTTCTTTATTTAGATTTTCTATTATTTTGTTTAAAAGATTTTCTATTCTTAAGAAATTATTTTGTAATTTTTCTTTTACCTCTTCATAACTTATTTCAACTCTAGTAATTTTTTCTTCAATTATTTTTATACATTTTTCAATTAAATTAATTTTATCATTCATACTCATCCTCTAGATTTTTTACAATGTGGTTTAATATTTTCAAATCCTAATTTGTTTAATAAAATATTTATTTTATAATTAATAATATCTAGTTTTTCTTCTAAAGTTGCAATTTTATTAATACTATTTTTCTGTGCAATTTTTGATATTTGGTTTTGTATTTCTTCAAGTTTAGCTTCATCAAGCACTTCTAAATTATTAATTTGTTCTTTGATTTTATTAAATTGTTTAGACATATTTTTACTTAAAACTTCTAATATTTCTTTAGCTATTTCATCTTTTGGATCTATGTTATTAATTCCATCTATAGCTTCTATATCTTTAGTCTTTATTTGTCCTAATTGTTGCCATAAAAATGCATTAGTCCAATTGGTAGTCATATTTAATAATCCATCTGTATTTCCCCAAGAACTTAAAGATTGAAACATAGTAGTATTTCATCCTCTATTTTGATAACTTCCTATTGGTAGTCTTATATTTTCGATTTCTTGTTTATCAAATCTTATTTTTGTTGGTAAACTCATATTAATCAGGTAGGTTTAAAAGATTTATTACTATATTATTTATCATTTGTTCTATTTCTCTCCTTAATTGTTCTTATCTTCTTAATTCTCTTGTAATTTCATTACCTATTAATTCTCTTTTAATTTTATTCCAATTAAAAATTTCTCTTTCAATTTCTCTTCTATTACTTCTAGTTATTATTTGTTCTTCTAAAATTTTTATGTTATTATCACAAAATTTTTTAGTTATTCCATGCATATTTTATTCTTATTTAATAGTTGTGTATTCTAAATATTCTTTTAATTTAACAAGATCAGTTTATTTTTTATTATAGATATATAAAATTTTAATGTTAGATTAAATTTTAATCTCTTATATTCTTGTGGTAATTTGTTAGAGATAGGTTTTCTCATTTATAAGTTTTTTATGTGATTCTAAATATTTTTAATTCTTCTATTCTTTATCATCAAAGCTAAGATCAAAATCATATAATTCAGCAACATTATTATAATTATCATATTGCTCTATATTTTCAAATGTTCTTTCACTATTTTCACTATCTAACCAGAAAAATATAATCATTTTTATTATTTCTTTAGGTAATATTTCTTTTAACCCAAAATAGGCAATTGTAAGACATTTTTGATAATATCTAGAATATCTTTTTATGAAATTTATTCCCCTAGTAAAACTATCATAAGTTTCTGGGATATCTATTATGTGACTATAATCAATACTATTAGTGTATCTAAAACGTACAATTCTATAATGCAATTCGTAAGTTTCCATTATAAAAAGTTCTTCAAAGTATACAATCCTATAAAAACTCTTATATAATAATTTTCAAACAAATCTTCAGACAATAAATATCTTCATAGCTTAAAATAAGGGTCTTACCACGCTTCGCCAAAATAGCAAGAATGTTATATGTTCCTGGTCACCTTCGTCACAAGAGTTGGCCAAAGTCCAACAGCATTACAGCAAAACGGACACATAGGCACTCAAAACTCTTAAACAGACTCACTGTGTAGAACAACACTCAAATCATAATAAAAGATTTATTTCAAACTTAAAGACTTTATTGATCTGATGATAGCTAGAAAACTATTATACAAAGATTTTTATAGAGATTGATACTCCGAAGTGTGGTTTCTACTCTTTCAAGAAGGTGGTTACAAAGATCACTTTGAGAGAATATATATTTTTCGTAGATTTTTTGGTCATGCCTCTTCAAGTAAGAAGAGTCCTAATTTATAGATAGGCTTGCACTTCCCCGAGAAGCTTCCAGCCAATCGAAATTTTACAACACAAAAGTAAAAATACAATAATTTCTTCAAAGTGGTTGCAATAATTAAAGCATTTGTCTGCTAGTGTCGGCAACTTTATTCCAGCTTTAAAAGCTGTCTTCCTTTTCTTTAATGCTCACATGGTGCTGTCTGGTGATGTACCTTTCTTATCGTCCTTTATTTGTGGACGTGTCTCATCAATCTGCTAGCTTCTTTTATGCATTCCTCACTTCCAAGGAATTGATCGTTCAAGATTTCACAAATCTTATCTTCTAAAATTTTTGATTCTTTGTCTCATCTGCAAATAAGGATCCAATTATTACTCATTCCATACACCATGTATTTTTCTCCATAGAAAAATTGCATGGTTGAACAAACTGATTTAATTCCATGGGCTCGCCTGTAAATCATCCATTTTCTGTTGATGGTGGGCATCTCTTTAAAAATCTGAATTTCCTTGAGTAGATTTCCATTATTTTTTCGAATAGTGATAAGATGATGTTCTCCATACCATTCTGGTTCTTTATACTCAGGACTGATAGTATAGAATCTCAATTCAACAGGTTGTTTATCACTATACTTTTTGACACACAAATTCTTTGTCGAATTGTTCAATTTCTTTTAGATCTGCTCCTGAGAAGAGTCGATCTAAAAATCCAAATGTTGCTAATTTTCGAACAATAATAGGATCAGCACCTTGAACTGCACTAATCCTTGGATAAATCGTCGTTGGAAGGGCTGTTAAGTAAAGAGAGCTTCCTTATCTGAAATTATATATCCATTCTGAGAATTCGTAATACTCCTTCTCCATAGGATGTAAATTGGTTCTAACATGATGAGTTGTAATTATTCCCTTTGGTGATTTAAGGTCACCAGTAGATGATTTTTTATTTTTTTTGAATTCACTGATAACAGTAGGTTGTTCCAATGGGACTTTTGATAAGGATGTTTCACCTAAAAGGTGAGTGGCTCCTTTTCCACTTGTAAATTTTTCCAACAATTTGTCAATACTGACAGGTGATTGTTGTGGACCATTTTTTATGACTTTTTTCTCTTGCGAGGTAAGAGAGTCATTTCTCTTAAATTTTGAATCTCCACTTGAGGTGGATGTATTAATCTCCCGAAATGGGATGTGACTTGCCTTTCGACTGTATTCACATTTTTGTAAAGGAGGGTATTCCTGGCTGCAAGTTACAAAAAAGTCTAAACATTCTGTCAATTTTTCAACTATTTTTTCTTTATTATTGTTTAATTTCTCAATCTTTTTTTCACTCTCAACAACCTTGTTTGATAAATCACACAAAGTTTGTCGAATATCAAGATGTTCCTCTTGGACATCAAGATAATCTGCATTAAAATTTGTTAGAAGATTTTGTAATTCCTTGATAAATGTTTCAATCTTTTCCATATTCATGATTCCTGCTCAAGAAATCAACAAATAAGTTATCTTTTCCTTTAATATATTCAAATTTAAAATTATAAAAAGATAATAACACTTGCCATCTATGCAATCTTCTATATTCAGGTGAATTTGGTAATTTATTATTTACTAGTCCATTAAGTTGAGTATTATCAGTTTGAACAATAAATTCTTTAGGTAGCAAAAACATTTTAAATTTATTTATTCCTTTAATAACTGCTAATAATTCTTTTTCATTGGTTGAATAATTTACTTCAGCATTATTAAATGTTCCACTAGTATATCTACAAATTTCATTTGTAGTCGGTTTTTAATAAAGCACTCCAATATAAATCTGATGCATCTGTCTGTACAATTAACTTATCATTTTCATCAGGAAGTCTAAGTTTAGGTAAATTTTTACAATTTTCTTTTAAATTTTTAACACAAAGAGTATGTTCTTCATTCCATCCTAACTTATTTGATTTTCTTAATAATCTTTGCAATTTATTTCTTTTTTCTGCAAGTTTTTCTATAAATCCTTCAGCATAGTTAAGACATCCTAAAAATTTCTGAATTTGCTGCTTATTTTCTAATTTATCAGGAAACAAAATTATTTTTTCTGAAATATGAGGTTGTAATTTTATTCCATCACTATTTATTATCATTCCTAAAAATTCAATTTCCTTTTTTGTTATTTCTGCCCCTTTCTGACTAAGTATTATACTTTCTTTTGAGCAAAGTATAGCAAAGCTTCTAAGATGTTTAAGATGATTTTCATATGTTTCTGAACAAACAAGTATGTCATCAACATAAACGATAAGAAAATTATAAGTTTTAAAAATTTCATCCATTCTTCTTTGATAAATCTGTGGTATATTTTTCAATCCAAATGGCATAACTATCCATTCATAATGTCCCTGAGAGGTACTAAATGCTGTTAATGGTATACTATTTTCTTCTAGCTTGATTTGCCAAAATCCAGATTTACAATCAAATTTTGAATAATATTTTTTTATTCTTAGCTATGTTTATTAAGACTTCTTTATTTGGTAGATAATATCCATCAAATTTAGTATTTTTATTAAGTTCTTTATAATTTACTACCATTCTAGGTTTTCCTCTTTTTATTTCCGCATGATTTCTAACCATAAATAATGGGCTACTGTGAGGGCTATTACTTCTTCTTATAAGTTTTTGATCAAGAAGTTCCTGAATTTGTACTTGAAATTCTTCTTTATCTTCTTGATTATAAAGCATAGGTTTGACTCTAATAATGATTGTAGGTTCAAGTAATTCTATTTTAGCTGTAATTTTTGATTTTTTCCATTTTTCAAGTGGATTATCATTATAATTTTTGGCTAAAAGATCTTTTATTTGGTCAAGAGTAATTGTTCTGATTGAGTATTTGAGTAATTTTGGTATAAATTCTATCTTTTCACCACGCTGAGCTGGCTGAACTCTGAATGATTTAAATTCTCTAGCAATTTTTAGTAAATGTCCACATGGTGTTCTTAATTGAATAGTATAAATATTTTGACTATATTGACTAAACTGTTGTAAAAAGTCATTTCCTAGAATAATATCACAATCATTTATATTATATTGATAAACATTTTTTACAGTTACTATTTTAGATCCTATGATAACTTCTATATTTTCATTTTTGTATTTTAATGATTCTTTTGCTCCGGTTATTCCTTGTAGAGTTAATTGTTGTTTGTTTTCTATCCATTTTGGTAATAAGAATTCTTTAAATACAGTTATTTCAGCTCTTGTATCTATTAAAGCACAAGTAGTTATTTTTGTTTTGAATACAGTTATTTGTATATATATACTTATTGGAAATTTTATTTCCCTACTCATTTTTCTTTATGACAATATGTAGTTATTCCTTGATATATAATAAGAATTCCTTCTTTGTCTATTTTATAATTATCTAGACTATCTAAAAATGAATTTCCTAATAATATTGGATGTTCATCAAAATTCATATTATTATCTATATAACATTCTATGTTTAATAATAAACTTCCAAATTTATTTTGAACTTGTCCTATTATATCACAAGAGTTTATTCTTCCTTCAAAATCTCTATAACTATAGGGTTCTACTTTTTTTCTTTTTAATTCCTTCATCTATTAGAGAGCAAATATGATTTTGACTTAGTCCAGTATCAATAAGTATTCTACTTTCATTTATCCATTTATTTCCATTAAAGAATTTTCCTTTTATTCCATAGACACTACTATTTTTATTTTGTTTTATTTTTGAAATACTATGTCTTGAAGTACTACTACTTCCAATAATTATCTTATTTTCTTTATAAGTTATTTGTTTTGGTATTAAAGGTTGATCAATACTTATGGCATCATCATGTCCTATCTCAAAATTTTCTATTTCTTCTATATTTTGTTCTCTAGGTAGAATTACTTCTCCTATATCTCTAAATTCTTCATCGATTTCTATAAACGATTTTTCCTTATATATATTTCCATAATTACTGTTTGTATAATAATATAATCCTTAATATAATATAGTAAAAACTTTGTTATCATCTTTTAGTATTTTATTAGGCATCTTAAAATGTAGACTAAGACAATCATCTAAATTTTTATCATTTATATGTAAACAATATATTGGGTAACAAGTAAATTTTAATTTTGTATATGCTAAGTTTCCTTTAATTATTCCCAAATTTTCATTTTCTGCGGTTATACATCTTTCATCTTGTAAATTAAGTATTATAGGACTATTAATTTCTTCTTTAAAATATGATTTTATTATTATTTGTATTCCAGCAAGGTAAACATAAGATATTTTTTTTTTCTTGTTTTAATTTTCCTACGAATTCATTAATATTTATTTTGGTTATTAAATTTAGTTTTATTTTTTCATGTGTATGTTTTACATCTAATGGCTTTTTCTATTTCGTGATATTCATTGATAACTAGCTTTTTTCTTTTAAAGGCTGAACCTACCATATTAAATAATCTATTTTCTCCTGGTGGCTTAAGATTTAATTCTGCTTTATTTATTTTTCTAAATTTTTCCGAATCAAATTTTCCTTTTAAAGCATATCTTTCTATCCCTTCATAAACTTCAGTTTCTATATCCTCAATATTTTCAATTTCCATGATCTCTAGGGCTCTGATACCATCTTAGGGGGGTTTTATGCAAAAAATACAATTATTAACAAAAATACAAAATTAATATCGAATGTTTTGGACTTAATTAAGGTGGAAAGAGTTGATGGTGAAAGTTTTAAATTTTAATTCCGAAGGAGTGTGTCGAATCCTAAATTAAAATTTTTAAGGACTAAAATAGAGTTTATTTTATAGTTGAATGACTTGTTTTGAAACTATTTATATTGAGGGTATTTTAGAAATTTTAAAACTTTAAAATATTCAAAGGCCAAAATGAATAAATTGCCTTGTTTTTTAGGCTATTTACAAGTATTTCCCCTCTCTCTTTAGGGATTGGATAGAGGAGGGGGGGGAGAGAATTGAGTGATTTAGGGGCGGAGTGGAGTGGGGAAGGGTGTATATAAATTAATTTTTAGTTTTACAATATTAATTAATAATCTTATTTGTCACCTGATTTTTGAATTGTAAATTTTATCCCCTTATTTTTTAATTATAATCTTGAAAAGAAGGGTTTTGAGTAATTTTTTCATGAAAAAATCCACTACAGGAAAGTTTAGTGTTGGGCTCCTAACTACCGGCCCAAGCTTAATTAAGCCCATTTGACTGCCCTCAACTTAAATATAAAATGGACAAATTTTATATACAAGAGATTAATTATGGCCATTTCAAATCAAAACCAAGAAATGATGTTTAAAATTTCGAAAATCGGATATTAATAAAATTTTATTTATGAAATAATTAATTAAAATTATGTTTTATTAATTAAATATATTAAAGTCACAATTCTATTACTATTTGGTCACAAATTATCGAATTAATTGTTCACAAATTATTTCTCGATCACGAATAAGGAATTTTATAGGTCACAAATAAAAAAAAATTATGGCTCACAGTTTATTTATCAGCCAGGAATCAAAAAATTTATAGGTTACAATTTATTTATCGTTTACAAATCATAAATTTTACAAGTCATAACTCAAATTTTCAGGCCACATATTATTTATTGATTACAAATTATCAATCACATTTGTTACAAATATCCAATTTATTGATCAAAATATCCAATTTATTGATCACAATATCAAATAATTGGTTATATATAAAGGGTGTTTGGTGTAGATTAAAATCATATTTTAAGTGGATTGTGATAAAAGTTTTTGAAATATGTGGTTGAAAAGATGTGAGATTCATGAAAGATATGGTTGATCTTGATTGTTTGACTTTGACTTAAATTAAAATCACATTTTAATCCGGCCTAAATATGCCCATATTATTTATTGGTTACAAATTAACAAATTTGTTGGTTGTATTAACGAAATAATTGGTTACAACCCAACCCAACCCCATCCCACCCAACCCCACCCACAACCACCTCACCACCACGCGACCCTCACCACTATATCCATTTGTAAACTGGCCCCCAATTTGGAATTGCAAGCAGTGGCCTGTAATTTAAAAAATTACACTAGAGGTCTCGCTTCCAAATCCTTACCCAAACCCTAATTTTCTCCACTTTTTCTTTGCAACCATCGGCACTGTCGTGTCGTCGGGCAATGCTACCACGGTCTGCGACGCAGCTCGCGAAGCTGCCATTCGTTTATCGACGATCCTTAAAAGTTATTATATACATATCTAATCAACACACTCAATATATGTTATATACAAATCTAATCAACACACACTATTACACAGTCATGATTTCATGGCGTAAAATTTGCTTCCGTGAATCCATTTGCATTTCCATTGAGTTTCTCTGATAATCCATTGCTTGCCACTACAAGTGCAGTAATCTATTGCAGTAATTTAATCGTAATGGAGAAATGAAGATGGTATTTGCATTGTGATTCTCGTAAATATACAATTGAAGATGAATCAGAGCTTCATGTTATGGTTGAGCTTCAACTCACACCCTGGAACACATTCAAACATAGTAATAAACCAGAAATTGAATAAAACTCAACACCCAATAGAGTAATATATAACAAAGTGTAGATTACAGAAAGTAGACTGGAGGAAGAAGAAAAGAAGAAGGTCAGAACAGAAAGAGAAGAAATCTCGTACAAAAACATTCATACCGTTCTGCCCTTCTCGTCATGTAATATAACAGCCAAAAGTATGTTTTTCCTAATGCAACTTAATAAAACGTAAAATAGGAGTTGACAAAAACAAACGATATTCCCGCCCTTTTAAGTTGTATGGTTGCTTTTTTTTTCCTCTACTGCCTGTGTTGCTCTTTGTTTCTAGGATTCCTCTTCTTCTTTTTCCCCCAATATAGTTGAGTTCCCTTCTCTTCGTAACATCCCTTCCCCTTAAAACAACCTTGTCCCCAAGGTTGGAAGTCTGGAAATTTGGCTTGAATTTCTTTTGAATCCTCCTATGTAGCTTCCTCTGGATTGGAATCCTCCTAGTGTATTAGCCATTGAGAACAGGCTCTACCCTTTTTATTGATTAACCTAGTAGAAAGGACCTGCAATGGTTACGCAATGTCCTCTACTCCTATGCAATGTTTTGGAAGATCATATAGGCGAACCTCTTTCTCTCAAATCTTCTTCTTTAGTAACAAGACATGGAATGTAGGATGGATTTGGAAAGCAGCGGGTAACTCCAGTTTATAGGCTACCTTCCCAACCTTCTGCACTACCTTGTAAGGGCCACAATACTTTGCAGATAGCTTCATGTTGGATCTCCTGACTACAGTTTGCTGAGCATATGGATGAAGCTTTAAATATACCCAATCCCTAACTTGGAATTTCCTTTCATTTTTATGTTGATCTGCATAATGCTTCATCCTAGCACTGGCTTGGGCAAGGTTCTCCCTTAGCATTTTATCGATATTCTGCCTTTCTTGTAGAATATCTTCAACTGAAGCAATGTTAGTTTGCTGATAGGGTCCCAAGGCTAGTTGTGGGGGTTTGATGCCATATAAACATTCGAAAGGTGTCATTTGAATAGAGGTGTGCAATGTAGTGTTGTACCACCATTCGGCTAGGCTAATCCACTAAATCGATTATTTTGGTTGCTTGTAAACCATGCATCGTAGGTACATTTCAAGGCATTGGTTCAGTCTTTCTGTCTGCCCATCAGTTCGTGGGTGGTAGGCTGTGCTTAACTGCAATTTGACCTCCAGGTATTTGAACAATACCTGCCAGAACCCACTGGTAAATATCTTATCTTTGATAGTAACAATGCTTTGAGGCATTCCATGCAACTTGTAGATGTTATCTAGGAATAACTTGGCGATGGTTGGGGCTGTGAAAGGATGTGAGAGGGTTAATGAATGGCATATTTGGTAAACGTGTCCACCACCACCAATATCACATTCTTTGATCTAGAAGTAGGTAGCCCCTCAATGAAGTCCATGGAAATATGGCTCCAAACATATTTTGGTAGTGATGGGGTTGAAGTAATCCAGGGTAAGCTACATGATCCCCTTTGCACCTTTGGCACGTGTCACACTCCAATACCTCATGTTTAATGCCCCTGTTCATTTCAGACCAGAAGAAGAATTGCTTAGCCATGTGTATACTTGCATGTATTCCTGAGTGTCTCCCTTCCTGGGATAATGAATGGCTGCAATCAATTTCTTCATTACTCCTCCCCCAGTACCAATGCGCATTCTTGACTTGTATTTGAGAAGTCCATTCCAGAACTAGTAATCTAGCTCTGTATCTTTAGTGAGTAGCACAACAGTGATTTTACCTTCTACTTCTTCATTTCCTTTATAGCTAGCTATTACTTCTTCAACCCACATTGGAGTGACCTCAGTGATTACAAAGCATTCAGCCCCTTTTTCTTCTCTCCTGGACAAGGCATCTGCCACCTTGTTATCAACACCCTTCTTATAATGTATTTCATAACTCAATCCTAAGAGTTTAGATAGTCACTTCTGCTGTAATGGAGTAATAATCCTTTGCTCAAGTAAGTACTTAAGTGATTGATGATCTGTCTTAATGATAAAGTGGTAACCTTCTAAATAGTGCCTTCACTTTCCTACCGCGGTCACCAGAGCTAACAGTTCCTTCTCATAAATTGATACCCCCAAATTCTTATTGCTTATTCCCTTGCTTAGGTAGGCTATTGACCTCTTGCTCTGCATCAACACTGCACCTAACCCCCCATAGCATGCATCCGTTTCCACAATGAATGAGATGGAGAAATCTGGTAAAGCTAGTACTAGGGTAGAACTCATAGCATCCTTTAATTCTTGGAAAGCTGATTAAGCTACATTTCCCCAATGGAAATTTTTCTTCGTTAGCAATTCAGCTAGTAGCTTGGCTATGGCTCCATATTTCCTTACGAACCTCCCGTAATACCCAGTTAAGCCAAGAAATCCTCTCAACTATTTAACATTGGCTGGCATAGACTCCTGTGTAGCCTTCATTTCTCTCATCATTTGTTCCATCCAATCTTGTCTAGTTAAACACCCTGTAGCATCTGGTCATTTGTTTTAACGACAACTCCCAAATCTGCTATTTCCTTGTCCAATTTCTTAAAGTTCTCTTCATTTGATTTGCTTCTAGTTTTTGCCATAGCCAGTTCACGTAGCTACTCTAATACCAAATGTTATGGTTGAGCTTCAACTCACACCCTGGAACACATTCAAACACAGTAATAAACTAGAAATTGAATAAAACTCAACACCCAATGGATTAATATATAACAAAGTGTCGATTATAGTTAGAATTTAAGAGAAATTAAAAAAGTAGTCTGGAAGAAGAAGAAAAGAAAAAGGTCAAAATAGAGAGAGGGAGGAAATCTCGTACAAAAACATTCATACTGTTCTGTCCTTCTCGTTAGGTAATATAACGGCTAATGCAACTTAATAAAATGTAAAATAGGAGTTGACAAAAACAAATGATATTCTCGCCCTTTTGAGTTGTATGGTTGCTTTCCTCTATTGCCCGTGTTGTTCCCCGTTTCTAGGATTCATCTTCTTATTTTCTCCCCAATTAAGCCGAGTTTCCTTCTCTTCGTAACACTTCAGGGAATTTGCGATCGGCGATAGTTGGACTTTTCCTCCGATGTCGTTGTCTCAGCATCGATGAGGTCTTAGCCTTAACGAACTCTCCAACTTTAAGAACTCCGCTGACAATAACTTGAATCTCTTCTCCAAGAATCGTCGAGTTTGATCGTTGCCGCCTCGCGAAGCTACCAGTTGTGATCTTCTGGTGGCGGTCTTTTGACGACGATAAGAATAGAGAGAGAGAGAAGAGAGAGGTCTTCCGGCTCCGACGATTTCCCATCGTGTGAGGAAGGAATATAGGAGAGGAAGAGAGAGAAAATGTTAGGGCTTGAGTTAAATTTGGTAGGTTGGATGGAATTGGATTTAGTGAATATTTTGTAATATTAATATTAATAGTTGAGCCACATTATTTTTTTCATTATCATTCTTCTACTCATTTCTAATCACACATTTTTCAATAAAAAAATATTTTTCATCCCATTAATAACTTTTTCTTATTTTTTCAACCACATATTTCCTATCACATCAACTACAAAACTGCATTCTTGAAGCAAAAATGTGCACTAAACATGAGCTCATTATTAACTGATTTACAAATAAGCAAACTTTATGTCCTAGTTTGATTCCTATTTTTTTTTAAATACATTTTTTCTATTCTTTTTAACTACACATTTTTGTAATAAAATAATATTATACGTAAATTAAAAAAAAAAATCCTTATTTTTTAACCAGTAATTTTTCATCAATTTACTATTTCAAAATGTATTCTATACAAAAAAAAAAAAAGGGTCTCAAACAAGCCATGTATCTCATTTTTGAATGGGGGAAATTTATAAATAAGAGTTTAACTACAATTCATTTCAAAATTAAGATAAAAGTTTTAAAACTTCAAAAATTAGATATTTATTAAATTTTATTTTTGAAATAACTAATTAAAAATATATTTTATAAATTAAATATAAGGTTATAATTTTATACAATTTGGTCACAAATTATCTAATTAATTAGTTACAAATAGTTTTTCGGTTACAATTAAAATTTTTATAGGTCACAAATTATCGAATTAATAGGCTACATATTATTCGTTGGTCACAAATCACAAAATTTATAAGTCACAATTTATTTCACTTACAAAAATATCAAATTAATTGACCGCAATTTATGTTTAGGTTACAAATTATCAAATTATTGGTCACAAATTAACAAATTTTTAGACCACACATTATTTATTGATCACAACACAATCAAATCATTTGTGATCACCACCTCACTACTACCACCAGCCGCATTGCCACTGAAATCACCGTAGCTAGAACCACCGCCACCATCTCCGATAGCAGAATCGTCATCTTAAACACCATAACCAACCACCGGCATTACCACCACCGCCAATATCAACAATAACCACCATCGCCGTCATTAGCGTTGCATCAACCACAACACCACCACAACAACCATATTACCTCTCGGAACAAACCAACATTGCCACCTCTCGGCATCACAACTATCATCTCCAACAAACTACCATTTAGAACTTCAAAATCATCACCGCCACCAACACAACCTGCACCACAATTGTTCGTGACCACCACCATCAACAGCACCAACACTTATGACTACCATCCCAACACTGTCAAATCCAAAATCAATAGCACTCCACAAACATCTCGCCATTACCACAATGCCAACACCAGAATCAAAATGTCAATCGACGAGGATGAAAGACAACAAATCAGATCCAAAATTGCCAGCACCACAACGCCAACAAATCAAATCCAAACTGCTAGCACCGGAACGCTACTCGATGAAGATGAAAGCCGCATGGGAGGAAAATGTCGTTGAGCACGTCAGTTGAGTGTTTTCGAGCGCCATTGGGGTGAACGCCGTGTAAAAGGGAACCGTCGTCGAGCGACAGCGTGGTGGGATGAAGAGAGGTCGTCGTAGATTCGATAGGGGCTCACGACACGTAACATTAGTAGCATCGCCGCTCACGACTCCGGCAACATGGTGGGATGAAGAGAGACTTTGTTGCGGATCCAGTGGGGCTCACAACGTGCAGCAACAATAATATCTCCACTCACGTCTCGCTGCATCCGTGACATTGTTGCTCATCATCATCGCTACGGTGGTTCGACAATATTTTCCGTTGGTTGGGGGGGGGAGGGGGAGGGAGAGAGAGAGAGAGAGAGAATATAATATAGGTTTTGGGTAGGTAGATATCTGTATTATTTTTGAATTGTAAACTTGAAAAATCTGTGCAGATGTAATTTCCATTTTTTGAAGGGGTACTTACAAAAATACCCTTAAAATTAGAGATGTTTTGAAAAATACCCTTAAAATCATATGAAAGATTTTTAGGAAGTAAAAAATACTGTGTAAAATAAAAAAGTGACACAATGTCACTTTTTTACTTTTTTTTTTTTTTAAAAAAAGTGACAAACTAAAAAAAAGTGACAAAACTAAAAAAAAAAGTGACACTCTCTCAAAAAGTGATACAAATTCAAAAAAGTGAAAAAACTAAAAAAAAAAAAAAGTGACACACTCTCAAAAAGTGATACAAACTAAAAAAAATGACAAATATTAAAATAGTACCATCCATTTGTGATTTTTTTATCTGCTTAAAAAGTGACAAAAAACTATAAAAAGTGACAAAATTTAAAAAAGTAAAACAATGTCATTTTTAAATAATTGACGAACAATTTTGACATCCTTAAATGATAATGCATAAAACTAAGTGATAGTGTGACACAAACTCAAAAAAAAAAAAAAGTGACAAATACCAAAATAATATAATCCATTTGTGCAACACCAATAATCATGTTCTTAAAATAATCAGTATGTCCAGGCAAATCCACGTGCTGATTATGTTAGGAAAATATTACTTATTATTTCATTTTTTTATCTTCTTAAAAAGTGACAAAATACTAAAAAAAAAAGTGACAATTTTAAAAAGTGACGCGATGTCACTTATATAAAATTAACGAGCAACTTTGACATCCCTAGATGGTACTACATAAAATTAAGTAAATGACACAATCTCACTTTTATAAAAAAGTGACATAAATTTTTTTTTAAAAAGTAACAAACAATAAAAAAAAATGTGATAGAAAAAAGTGACAAACACTTTTTCATATAATGTGACAGAATTCACATTCTTATTTTGTTAAACACTTTGCATACATCAATATCTAATTGATTCAAAGTTTTCTTTTTCATATGTATTACCATAAAACAGAGTTTGAATTGATATGTTTAAATTTTCAAAAATACACACATATGTATTTAGTTAATTGCTCCAATTATATAGCGTGACTTTTTTTTTTTACGAAAGTGACAGAATGTCACTTTTTTCTGTCGCTTTTTCATAGAAAAGTGACAGAATTCACATTCTTATTTTGTTAAGGACATTTTCATACATCAATATTTAATTGATTCAAAACTTTCTTTTTCATATGTATTACCATAAAACAGGACTTGAATTGGTATGTTCAAATTTTAAAAAATGCACACATATGCATCGAGTTAATTGCTTCAAGTATATAGTGTGACTTTTTTTTTGACAAAAGTGACAAAAAAGTGACAGAATGTCCCTTTTTCATAGAAAAGTGACAAAATTCACATTGTCATTTTGTCAAACATCTTACATGCATCAATGATTTAACCGATTCAAATATATTTTTTCATATGTAATGACACAATCCATTTACACTATAAGTTTTAAAATAAACCTAACCACGAAATCTAAATAAAATTGGGGAACTAATGCATTTTCATTTTAAAATCCTTGGCACAATACAATAACACAATACATTAAAGGTTTTTTGAGCTCTTGAATAAAGAAAAATGGTGAAGAAGAAGAAGAAATCAGTAACTACTTCTTGGTCCTCGAAATGGGATCTGATGCTCTTCAATTTATACTAAAATTGATTCATTACATGAGCTTTAGAGATAAATTACCTGAATTTATGTACTGAAATTTACATGGATAGCAATAAACAATGAGAAAGGAAGTAAACCTTTGAGCAAAAAATGGAAACAACAGTTTGGGTTCCAAAAGAGACCAAATCAAATGAGCCAATTTGAAATGTTGCTCATTATTAAGTTGCAAGTTATTTCTATGAACACACTCTCCATTCCCACTTGAGCTCCATCGATTTTAGCAGCCATGAATTGGACGTGTTTAGGGGTCGGGAGATTTTGGAATTTTTTAACGTATTAATTTCGTTTTTATATATTTAATTAGTTAATAGGGTATTAATCAAATGAGTTAATTTTTTAGGGTATTAGGCCTAATTTGCCCTTTTTTGAATTACAATCCTTACAAATCAGCCCGGTGTAATTTCAACGTATAAAATTTTGGGCCGACTTTTTGTCTGGAAGGCTATTGGGAAAAAACCCGAATTCTTTGGATTTGCTTAACCCGAATTAAACAGTAAAGATTTCAAACTCCACCACGACGACGGAATGGACTCCGTCACCACGACGGAGGCGGCGCTTCTTTCCAAACTCCAGTCCTCCAGTGACCTCACGGATCTCCACCACGCATTAGCCTTACACCTCGAGCCCTTTAGTATTCATCTTAAACGCACCACCATCAAAAAATCCTCAAAATCCAATTCTACTGACGACCAGCGCTCCATACGAAACCTTGCAAAACAGTTCTTACCTTTTCTTCACAAATCCCTCTCTCACATTCCCAAACGCCTATCCGAATCCCCTAAAATTGCCCACCATTCCGCCCTTGGACTCTTCGATGCTTATCGCCTCTGCCTCAACTGCCTTGAATTGATAGCACCGGAGCTTGCTGGTAAATCCTATACAGTTCAGGTTCAGAGGCTTCGGTACATACACTGTTTGGAGCACTGGGAGTTGTACGAAGATGCACAGACAGAGGGTTTTTCTGTGCTCGAGAGCTTTCAGAGGATTGTGAAAGGCGATTCAAAGGGTAAATTGAGGAAATCCAAGACACTGCTGGTTCCTGAAATTAATGAGAAGAGCGTTGATAAAGAATTTACGGTTTTAGTGTTGGAAACTGTCGTGACATTAGTGAAGTGTGCCTCAAAGTGTCAGAGTAAAGAAGATGCTGACTACTGGAGAGTTATTGCTTTGGCAAAGCAATCCCAGCCCCTGTTCAAGTATGATTATATACAATATTTCGCACATATATGTATATGCATATGATTAGGCACATGCACATTTCTTGAAGTCACCTATTCCTTCATGGTCTTGTATATTATTAGTTATTTTGAACTATTGCAGTACAAACTAGTCCGCCATTTACACTATTATGATTATTGGTGTTTCTGCAAACAATTCAGGGTTTTAGAAGCCAAGGACCGTGAGAAATTCCACCAATCACTTGTGTTGTATTTACATAGAACTGCTGTGTTTTTGGTTGGGGAATTGACCTTTTTCGAAGTTGATTTGATAATCAAGTTTTGTTTGACGACCTTTGAAGCATATAAGCAATCATCTGTCCAAGATGACATGTACAAGGTGAAAATAATATAATTCTAAAGCTAGTGGATTTTGTTTGTGTTATGCTCTAGTCGTCGTTATTGTTTTAATATTGATTATTTTGTTTTTCTGGCTCTAGTTTGCAGGCAAGATCTGTTCTTATCTGTTCTTGCAACAAAATGACCTATGCATTCACAGCGTTATTGACATATTGAAATGTGTGTTGAACTTTATGGCCACCGAATGCAAGGTAATTCTAGTATAAGAGACTTACTTCTTCGTTTGCAATTATTGACAATCTTTCAGATACCGAGTATGCATGTCAGGGCATTTGTGGTGAATTGAAATGAAAAATATGAACTATTTTCAGCCGTTCATTTTACAAGTGTTTTGTAAAATATGACAAGGCATAGGGAGATCATAATCTGCTAAGATACAGCTTATGTTAGATTACATAAATATCACTCTAAAATAATTTGAAGTTAAGGGGGTTCAATTTGTATCAATGTACACAATTTGCATGGTTAAGAGAAAGTGTTCAAGCATTTTGTTTTTAATATTTCTTGAAGACTTATGTCCTGCATGGAAATTTGATAAACAATTCACGGGATAGATTACTCTAGGTGCCTTGATCTACATTAGTTGTATTAACTTTAATTAATGCTTCGTTTTAGTTTATCTGTTCAATACTTTGTCACTTTAGAAAGTATCTCGTCAGAGTGTTAACTTGATAGGCTTAATTAATCTTTACTTGGCAGGTTGGAATGGAGAAAGCAAAACTGGAATTTTTGGAACTTGTCTATTATTGTGTAAATAAATGTCGAGCTACAACTTTGAATATTTGTGATGCTGTTGCTGAGTATTTGAATGAATTAGGAGGCCAATTTTGTGAGGTATCTCTTTTTGCACGTTCTAGTAATGCGCATCTCAATATATGGGCTTACATTAATTGAGCAAAGTGCAATCTGACAATTTTATTTTTTTTTGTTCTGCTTGAAGGCTTTTTCGTCCATTGATTTGATTATGAGGCTTCATGCGACTGGATTGTTAATGAGTCCATTCATTTGTCGGTCAAAGGGGGAAAAAGTTGCAAATTCAAGCAATATTAAGGATAGATCTGCCCTTCAATTCTTGCGGAATAAAGGGGACATGCTTCAGCAACTCAGTGGTTTACTTGATTTAGCAAAAGGCCAATTCAATATTGGTGGCAAAGAGAACAGCTTTCATGAAAGAGTGTCATATTTATCTTCTTATTATGATGCTCTCAAATTTTTGTGTCAGCCAATTGCTGAATGCATCCATTCTGAAAGAACAGAGATTTTTGCCGAGACAGATGGTGCATCCTACTGGACCAACCTAGGAAGTATTCAGGATGCATTTCAACAATTATGCTATATCTTTCTCACTTATCAAAGGTATTGCATTTTTATTCTCCACTGTGTTTTGACCCATTCTCTCTCTCTTTTAAAGTGTATCTAATTGCATTTACACATAACCCTTTGAGTTTATCCCAGTCAGAAGTTAACAAGATTAACAGGTGAACAGCTGTATGGTTTATGTTTCTATATAGATGCAGTGAAACTGAAAGGCAGATCGACACATCTGATGATGATAGCAGACTTATATTTTCTGTAGTTGTGGCTTCTCTCGTACTTTCATTCAAAAATGGCTATAATACCAAGGTTCTCGTTTAATCTTATTAAATATTTTGAGATAGTTATTATTACAAGTATTATTAGTATACCTTTAAATTGACAATGTGGGTGGTGTAACGGCTAATCTATTTCTCATTTCTGATTGCAGGAGAGTGTCTCTTCAGTAGAGCATGTTATTTCAATAGACTGGTTTCCAGCCAAGAGGCTAAAGTACCTTTGTGTTTCTCTTCACAATGTAGCTGTGATTTTGAACAGAAATAAGCAGCCGAAAGAGGTATAAAAACTTGATGCTTCTGATTTAGTGCATTATATGGGACGTTATTTCAAATATTAAATTTTTTTCTTCTTTTCGTTATATTCAGCCCCTGATTGGTGGGAATTAAAATCACATTTCCAGTAAATTTTGATAAAAGTTGATGAAATGTGTGATTGAAAAGTTGTGAATCCAATACAATGTGTTTAAAATTAATTGTTGACTTTGACTTGTATTAAAATCTGGATTTTAATTTCTACCAAACATGGGCACAAGTATCTGTTTAATTGTTTTGGCAATAATAATTATCATTTTCTTTGAAATTCAAAGTGATTTTGATGATATTGTTTCTACTTGAATTTGATCTAGTGTGATTTCAATTTCAACATTCCTTGTTCTTGACTAATTTGTGAGGCTTCCTTTTCTTTTTAGATATATAGAATCAAAATTATTTGTTTATATCAACTATTCTATGATGTAGATTTTGCTATTCCTCAGAAGTTACATCACAACCATTCTGAATCTGTCAAATTTTTATATCAGTTTCATTATCTAATTTATTTATTTATGACAGGAGTCTTTTACATATTGCACTAATGGGTATAACCTAACACTGAGCTAATATTATGTTTTATGCAGGCTGTAAAAGCTTTAAAGTTGTGTTGCAAAGCTTCATGGAGATGCACAGTAAATCTCTGTAAAACACTCGTGGACAAATCAAATAAGTTTCATGATGACATAGCAGAAGATACTGTTGCAGATTTTGTCAAAGAGGCTTCAGCAGAAACTGCTTTTTTGTTAGATTTACTTAATCATGGAAGTAACTGCAAGATGAATAAAATCATTAGGGAATGCCTTGAAAGCTGGTCTGTTGCTGAAAATTTGGTAGAAACACTGCCAGCTCCGGTATCTGTTGTGAAATGTTGGATAAAGGTAATATTCAAAATCTCCTTGTCGTTGGCGCAGTTTTAATATTGCCCTAATCTGATTGTGACTTTGTTTCCAGAGAGAATGTAAACTCTGTCAGGATGTGGAGGTAGAGAATGTTGCAATGCTGTACTCTTTAGCTTCATCTTCCATGGAAATGTCAAAAAGAACACTTGAAAAATTATTGGAACAGGTTCTACTCCTATCCCCCCCCCCCCCCCCCCCCACACACACACACACACACAGATACACACCCACTCGCACTTACAAAAGTATTTGCACACAAAGCTATTATAACTACCTTAGAGTTTACTCACACTTGCATACAAAGGTATGTGCACACAGAGCTATTATATCTACCTCGGAGTTTAGTGGCCTCTTCAACAACATTTCTTGCTTAATTTTAATAGGAGCTTCTCATGTACAAAGAAATGAGGTCTCTAAACCCAAGATTATGTCACAAAATGCGATTGAAAATTATGGACGTTCTTCTGGAAGAGGTTTACATCACAAAAGATAAGTGTTTAGAGAAATCCAGAATTCTGATTGAAAAGGGAAGGGAACTAAGAGCTGATGGAATAACACAACTGCATGAGTGCGTGCAGTGTCTGTCTGGTGCAATTTCCACATTGGTGAGCCATCTATACATTATTTTTGCCTTGG
Organism: Fraxinus excelsior; assembly: GCA_019097785.1. NCBI lineage: Eukaryota > Viridiplantae > Streptophyta > Magnoliopsida > Lamiales > Oleaceae > Fraxinus > Fraxinus excelsior. Next base: position 12,753,202 of record CM032633.1, on the reverse strand, counting down.
CTGCTTCTGTCTATGTACCACTCCTTTCATGGTTCTCACCTCATTTGGATGTTATAAATTGATGGTATTGAGTTAAGATGAACTGTCTTTATAAGCAGAAGGCTATCTATGGAAAAGATAAAAGCTGCAGTTCTCGAGTTCACTATCTGCTGGCCTGCGCTTATATTATACGTGCACTATGTACCCAAGAGGCAGAACCTAACTCAGAGGCCTTTTTGTATAAAAGGCTAGTCTCTTGCATTGACTAAATTCTTACTGGCAGGTTTTGTATATTCTGTTGATGATTGAGTACATGTGTCGTCCAGTTGTTTGATGCTTTCCAGTCCTTTTTTGAAACAGTAACTTTCTTCAAGATATCCAGGCTGCAGTTGAACTCTGCTCAAGTAGAAATCATTGCCATGCAGATGAACAGTGCAGTATGATGAGGGAAGATGTGCTAAATTTGTTCTGTATAACCATTGATTTGCTATCAGTAAAGGTAACAGTCAGTACGTGTATGTGGAGTAATTGGTGTGAAGTTTTCATAGATGTTCATGACCTCATTTTTCTCCTGTTTTTGGTTATTCCAGGGATACATGGAAATTCACCCCGGCATGTATGATGTGGTCATCCAGTTGTTTAACCTGAAAAACATTACCCTGGAGAAGATGTTGGCTGAACTCTGGAAAAACAGAAGGCTCAGTCACGCCCTCTGTGCTTCACCTATAAGTGATGTGTTCATGAGAACTTTTTCTAAGCATTGTGATCAATTTTACAAGTCTGATGATTTCTGGAGAACTTGTGCTGTGGAAATGAAGCCACTACTAGCTGGGTTTGATCACACTGACGATGATATTAAGAAAGCTGCTTCTGATTTAATTTCCAATGTAAGCCCCTCTAATAATTTGTAGAGTATCTTTCTGTATTTAAGGCTGAAAGAGATCGCACCTTCACACTGCCCAATATCTTAATATTCCTTTTGGGCAGGTTACTCAATACAGTGGCTCAACATTTCTTTCTTCGCATCTCTACTATGACTTGTCTGAAAGACTGATTCTAAAAGGAAAACTGATTGAGGTACCTCGAAAGAAAAATTGCTTCCATAAATTCTTTTGTTCATTTACTAGTTTGTACACGCAAATATGATTGCAGTACTTTATAAAAGTATAATCTTTAGAGCTGCATAATGGGAGAAGATTTTTGAGAGTAGTAGCTTAAAAGAAGGGGCCCTAATGTAGAGTAGCCCTGGGCTCTGAGGGATTTTTCTCATCTGCAATGCTTGGATACTTGGTTAGATAGTTATCGCTTCCTAAAAAAATTCTGGAAGTAGGGATGGGAAGAAAAGGCTTTCTGCTGTTGAACAAATTTAGTAAAATAAATAACTAGGCCAACTGTAATGCCAAATGAAGTTGTATCTCCAACTTTGAATAATTCTATTTGGTGATGGTCATCACTTCTAGCCTATATTTTAGCTCTTTTTATCTGCTTTGTGTATATAATTTTACATAAAGTTCAGATAAAATGATTTCATTTACTTCCTAGATCAACTTAACCTACTTTGGATGTGTTGATTATGAACAGGTAGATTAGGTGTTGACCTTTTCTTCTACATCCTTTTATGAAGAATGGTTCCAAACATTAATAATGAATGATTTATGTTTTTTGAAGCATATTTATGCTGCCTTTTCAATTTAAGAAATAAAATGGATAATCAACAGTTGAAATATTTTGGACTGTTTGGTTTCAAAAGTATATTTGCTCTTGCTCCCTGAAGGAATCCACTGCTTTCATTGAACTAGTCATCTCTGTTGGTCTGTAAAACTTCTTTCATACATATCTTATAGGCTCTTTCATATGCAAAAGAAGCCCATAGATTACGTAGTAAACTTCTGCATGAGAAGTTTAAATACTCAGCTGAGAATCAGACTGAAATCTTTGATGAAAATGGGGAGATCGTGGAGAAGAGTTACTATAGCATTCAGACATTTCAAATTCGTTATTTAGTGACGAACAATGGGTGGTTGGGCGATGGCATTTCTTGTGACTATGAAGGCTGCATTCTTACTCCTTGGAATGTACTTAGCTGTTACCTTGAAAGCGTTTTACAGGTATTGACTTTTCCATTCAAATATTCCTGATAAAGCTTTGATCTGAAATAATATTTCTGTAACAAAGTCATAGTTTATCTCACCTGTCAATCACAGGTTGGAATTATTCAAGAGATTCTAGGAGATGGCTCTGAAGCTGAAATGCTTTTTCGGTGGGGGAAGAGCATCTCACAGTTTCAGGGCTTGCCACTTTTTGAAATCTCTTTTTCTTCCATGCTAGGTTGGTTATTCTATTCTGTTCCTCTACTTTATAACCTTTGATGTAGGAACTCATTTTCTATTTTGAAACTTTATCAGGAAAACTATACCGGAAACAACAATTTTGGGCCTTGGCAGAAAAGGAGTTACTCAGTGCTAAGAAAACCTTGGATGATAACCGCTCTGTCCTTTCTTGCATGAAATGTGTGTATGCACTTGAAGTTACCATCAATCAGCAACTTGGAGATTTATTCTTATGCAGATCTTGTAGTAATAGAGAAGAACCTTTTACAAAGAATTTTCAAGCCAAAAGCTTGTATAGATTGGCATTAGAAAAGCTAAATCTATCTGAGTGGAGGAATTCTGTCTTTGATCCTGAAAATGCTAGGGATGAGCAGCAGGTCATTTGCGCAGAGAGTTCATTTTCTGGTTGTGCACCTGATCTTGTAGTGGCAAAAGATTCATCTTCCCGAAATGATAAACCAGAAATTAAATTTGATTCCAAAAGATCTAGAAAAACTAAGAACTTGAAGCGTGATAAAGAGACACAAGGCATCATTGTTGATCAAAATCGTAGAATGACTCGTTCCACATATCGCTCTTTAGGTAAAAGTTGTGAGATCACGCCAGGTGATGAAAAAATTGGTGATGCTACTTACTTTAACAGTGAGCATTTGTCCACTAGCACTGTTGCTTGTCATCAAGATGCACCTGATTTAGAAACTGAATGTTATGCTACTGATTTTGAATGTGATATCAACTGCCTTTGCAACAAGATGAGATGTTGGCACTGTCTTCACCTTGAAGCTGTTAACTCTGGTTCTTTGAACAGCTATGTATACATGAGGTGGGAGCTTGTCCACAGAAAGCTTTCTTTAAGGCTACTCATAAGCATAGGTACGATGAAATTCTATTATTCTCAATATGTGTAGCCAGCTTATCTAATTTAATCGGTTAATCCTGACGAGTTTGTCAATATATACAATTTGGCATCAAGGGCAATTTCTGTTAGGAGAAGATATTGTGAACTACTACTATGTTTGGCACACGGGATGACCATACAAAAAATTATGCATAAGATTAGAGGAGATAGTATTGAATAGTGAAGGTAGATAGTATGTATTATGTTTTCCCATTCAAGAGAATGTTTTTTGCACTATGTTTCTTATGTGGCCTAATCCTACCTCATTACTCCGAATTATCTTATCCATTTATCTTAATAAAGGTACTGCGAGTAACACCTTTTGAATAAAAAACAACAAAAATACTATCCACCTTACTCCACCCTAATACAATCTATCTATATAGTATATCTATTCTAATTTTATTTTTAATACCTTATACGGTCTAATTTGGTGTACTAAACACATCCTAATTGTATATCCCAATGTTTACATTATTTTATTCTTTTCTGGCACAGCTCTCCTGCTTTAATTACTACTTGACCCTTTATATTTGGTTTTCCATTTTTAGTAATTATTGTATGCAATTTGTTGAAGAGCATGTCAATATTGTTTTCTGAAGATTTTATTTTTCTTGATTGATTGAGAAAATTTTGCCAATGCTGCTGCATTCAAGTTTAAGATAAGACACCTAAGACAGTTGCTCACTACAGAGCCATGTTCTAAAATGCGCGAAAATGCGCCGCCTAGGCGCGCCTAGGCGCGATGCAGATCGAAAACGCGTCGAATTCGGCCATGCGTGTAAAAATGCGTTTGGGTCAAAAAAATGCGGGATAATGCGCGCCTAGGCGGGATAATGCGCGCCTAGGCGCGCCTAATCCCGCCTAGGCGCGCATTATCCCGCCTAGGCGGCGCATAATGCGCGCCTAATCCCCCCCCTTTTTTTTTTTGTTAATGATATATTAAAAATTTATTTTTTTATATAAAAATATATTTAATACCTTAAAAATAATTAAAATAATATTAAAAGTACGAAACGCATTATGACGCCTATTCTCGGCATTGACACGCTTAAGCTTGTGATTCTTGATTCTCGACCTCGACGCATCGCAACGCATTACGCATTTTAGAACATTGCTACAGAGTAAATCAAGTTTTTACTTTACTTATTTTCGGTTCTCATGCACGTGTATGAACAAGCATATATACATAAATATATGCATAGAAATGTGTATGTAGTTGGTATTCTTTTATTTACTTTTGCTTTAAATTTTGTTTCCCAGAGCTTCCAGTTAACAGCCATTATCTGTGAATCATGCCATTCCTTTTTCCTAAATATCCTGACCTTATGTATCATGCAGGAAAATATGAAGGCCTATGTGGTGACATTCATGATGCACGCAAACTTTTCTTGCTAAGTATTTCAGTTCTTTTCAGAAAAACTTCATCATGTTCCAAGTACTCTTCTCCTTCCCTTACTTTGTTGATTGATTCGATTGGAATGGATTTCCCCGGAGATGTGTTAGCTGTTGAACGTGCTGCTCTGCTTTACTATATATGCTGGTTCACTTTGAAAATCAATCCATATCCAGATACCAGGTATATAACAAAAGCATTTTTTATCTTCATGCTACCAGTTAAATAGATGATTGTTTTAATGTGCCTTATTCTTGGCTGTATGAAAGATTTCCTGTTTCCTGTTCTAGACGATAAGTTTTAAGTTTGTTTTCTGCAGCAAATGTCTAAGACAGCTGAATCTTCAGTTTTGAATGACATTATATTATCCTGCATTTCTTGAAATGTGGTTTGGCTGACAAATTTGTTCTTCTGATTAGGAGACATCAATACATTACTTGCTCGTGAGGATTGTGTAATGTATAATCAGCTAGGTTTACTAGTGACACTCACTTAGACTATTGTTTCAATTGATGAATAATAAATTCATCTTCTCCTGTAGGGAGCTCTATTTGTTATTTAAATGGGTATATGCATATGCATTCCTGAAGTAAAAGGTTCTTGTGGTTTCTTTTCCCCCTCCAGAGAATTTTTTTTTGATTGGTGCTTTACTTGCCCTTCTATATGACCAACTTTATACTCTCTTCTTAAGCAGAAAAGTTTGTTATGAGAATTCGTGCATCGGGACATCAAAAATTGTTTCTCTACTGAAGTTGGCCTTTCTACTTTGTCGTGAAGCTCCTTTACTTTTTCAAAAGGTTAGATTTTGCTCTTCATTTTTTTCCAGTTACAGTTGTTGTAATTACTGTGTAAGGAGAGAGAACTCTCTCCAGGGTCTTTGTACCTCATTTTTGCTCATTTTATTTTGTACATTCATTATGATGAAAAATTGTTTCAATGTGTATAAGGAAGGCATGTGTGAAGGCCAATATGAAGATATCTCTCTGCTTATTTTCTTAAAAGTTACAATGTTTCTTCCCTAAAATACACTCTTGGAACCTTTGTACTTGGTTCACTGGCATTGAACTCATTCTAAATGCACGGTCCACCCCTTGTGCTGATATCCATTCTATCTGATTTCTTTTATGGAACTGATGGGCGTGGGTCGGGTCGGGTTGGGTCGATTTTTGCTCCAACCCAAATCCAACCCAACATTGTCGGTTTATTAGAAATCCAACCTAACTCAACCCATGTAAATGTTGAAACCCAACCCAATGTGTCGGTCGGGTTGGGTTGGTCGATTTGAGATAAATTTATTGCACAAAAATTAAAATCATCCAATTTTTTGATGTAAAATAACATAAATATAACCATCAGCCATCCAATGTCAATAAACTTGAAAAATAAAATAGTACAATCCAAAATTAATCACGATAAATCACAAACTCATCTACTGCTACAAAATGGTAATCAAAAAACAATTCATTAATTGAATAAACCTTGAGATCCTCGGGAAGTTTAGATGCTAGAGCCTCAGTAAAATCTGCAATAGCATGATTTAAGTATAAAATTGTAGAATGTTGAAGGCGTTTTGTTTGGCTAACAATTGCATCCACTACTTCAGGATGGCAGTGCCCACAACACACGATGGCTATTCCTCCAAAAGCATCCAAATATCTCATACCCTTTTCATCAAACAAATACTGCATCTTCCCATCAACCAAATTCAACTGCAAAACACAAAAACTCGTTCTTGATCATCGCCCCCATCAAAAAAATTATACAATTCAAGCCAAAAAAAATAAAATAAAAGGAAAATCTTACTAGGTTATTGTAAAAATGGAAGATGGAGGGGCTGAGGAAAGCTTTTCGTTTCTTGATGATTTCATCGGCGGAGTGTAGTCGAAGGGGGGCATTTTGGGAAGAACAGTGTCATCTTCTCCAACAGTATTAACCAAAGTCGAAAATTGTGATTGTGTTACAAACTTACAAAACGAGGGGAGGTTGAAAATAAAACACTGTCTCTTTATCTTACGAGTGGAATATCCACCAATAACAAGTTTTAGTTACTTCTCCAAGCCTCAATCAGTGGTCTCGGTCCTCTGGGATTGGTGGTTCCGAGTTCGTGGGTGGGTGGGTGGGTGGGGTTGGGATTTCAGGCTTTCAGCGAGGGAGCAGATCGCTGGCGAGAGACGGAGAGAGGAGCATTTTTTGTCTGGCTACGCTCTTTAGTTTATAAGGTTTTGTTGAAGATTTTTTTTTTATTAGGTTTCGGGTCGGGTTTGGGTTGCTAGCCCATGACCCGACCCAACCCGATTACCCGAAACCCGCCCAAAAAATTCAAAAAACTGACCCAAACCTGTCGGTTTGGGTCGGGTCGGTCGGTTTTATCGGGTTGGTTTGGATTTTGCCCACCCCTACATGACACTAGTTTGACCTTGGTCTACGGTTTCATTTTTATTTTTAAATTTAGACCCTTCATTTATTTAAGCAAAATGAAAGATTTGGGACCATGATTGCATTTCTCCCTATAATATATCGTAAAACGTAGGATACTGAAATATTTCACCATGGGAATGAAGGTGACTTTTGGACAAACACAGCCTGCATGCCCTCCAAACTCCACATTCCAAACATGCTCTAACCCCTTTTGGATCAATAGAGATTTTCGGTTCCAAGAAATACATACTGTGAATTTTCTCAATTTTATTTGACTGCCTTCATTTTATGAAATTCAATTCGGACGGTGTTATAAAATTTAATCTTCTTCCCTATCTGTTTTATGTTTGAGTGATGATATGATGCTTTTTAACTGACCTCCAACGATGATGTAACAGATTTCCAGATTGCTTGCTGTTCTATATGTACTTTCTACATCAATGGAGCCTTTTTCTTTATCTCCAAGAGATGTAGGGCGCGAAAGTCAATGGGCTTCCTTTTTTCATCAAGCTTCGATTGGAAATTATCTTAACCAACAGCTCTATGGTATGATGCAGAAGCATCAAAATCAACATGATAAAGATTCGGTATGCCATTTTAAATGTTTCTTCTTTTGAAAGTACATGAAGTTGATGATTGGTCATATTGTGGTGTGCATTTTTCTGATCCTATTATTATTGCATTTTTGCATGTACCATCATTAATGCAAGTCCTTATGGACTATCTTTGGTACTGTACTTTAGTTCTTGCCATACTGTTTGTAGGTGTAATTAAAGTTTTACGTAACTACGTCTGTTTGACTTGTTAGTATTGAGGTCGGTTCTGTGTGTTAACTATTCATAAGTATCCCGTACTCTTAGAGTGATTCAATTCTTGGTATAGAAAGATTTTGTGTAACTTTAGGCGTGAAAAATGAATCACCAAACAAGTCAACACGCACACATAATTATCACGCTTCCTGATTGATGATGTATCCAAGATAGCTTAAAGATGAAGAGTGGACTTTCATGTAGAACATAACAAGTCCAAGTTAATATAAAACATTTCAAACATTATAGGGGTATTTTATGCCATGGCGAGATGGAAGAAGTCAAGAAGTGAAGAAAGTAATACATTTTCACTGTGGGACCTCCACGAAGAGGCACATTGAGAAGGAAAGCTAAAACTATAAAAGTGTGCACTGGAAGCTAATATAAATATAGCACTGGAAATAAATAGTGGGTTCATGTCGCAGTTCCAAATGAATATGGGGATGGGAACATATTGACTTGAGGAACTTTCCAGCACTTGCATTCAGCAACATAGAAAACCACTCTGGGAAAAAAATTGTATATGTTTATGTTTGGGTTTAGAGCTTTTAAGTTGATATTTGTCTTTTGCTCAGTCTATTTATTCAAACCTTTCATTATGTTTAAGTATTGCTTACGAGCCTGTCTGGATGAGTGATTTCTCATTGTTGGCATAGACTGAATTTGAAAATGCTGTCTAAATTATTAATCTAATGGTCAGTAGGAAAAGATATTTATTATTCGTGCTCAGTCATTTTTATGGACTATAGATTTCTCATGAACATCACATTTTTCGTTGTCTAGAAATATCCCAAGGCTATGTTTGGTTAGGCTGTATGAAGAATTTAGTATAAAATAATAGTGGTTAGTATTATGTAGAGAGTATTATATTGGACTAAAATGGATAGTATTCTTTAATTTTATATTTAAAAGATAGTCCTATTAACCATTTAACATAATACAGGGGTGGTGAGTTTAGGCTTGATAAAAAAAGAGAGTATTTGGCATTCTTTTAATTGAAAATTCAGAGATTATTATCCATCATAAATAATACCTTCCACTAAGTAATAATATTTATAATTTATGCTACATTTTTTTTTTTGTCCTAATCTGGTGCACTAAATGGGACCCAGATGCACAGTCTTGGTAGATTTAGTTCATGTTACCACGTACCCTCTTTACTGATTAGTTTGACGTGGAATACAATCCATGTGATAATTTATTGTTTGACTTATTACAAGGGCATTGTGGAGACCTTTATTTAATTTATGGCCGGTACCATTCCACTGTTACATGAAAATCGCTGCAGAGGTAAGTTAACTGCAAGAGACGGAAAATTCCTGGATCTGAACTCTTTCTACTACTTATTATCTTGTCTTTATGGCCTTTTTTATTTAGGAACTTCAAGGAAGCGCATGTTAAGTCATTGTGTGCTGCATTTTTCTTGCTACCTTATCCTCGTTACCCTTGATTTCTGATTGTTTCTTTTTCAGGATTCTTTGCTTCCAAAACCACTGTCCACTGTCACTGATACACTGAACTCACTCAGGTTAGACTGATATAAATAGAATGAACCATACCATGACTTTTCCTATGTCTGTTCCTAATTGAAATGGGATACTGTACTCCACGAATAATTGTACTAAATTAGATATGCGATGACAAAAAGACCCTACCTTTCCTATTTGATGGCATTATACTGGATTGCAAATCTGTCTTTTCCAAACAAGTGTAATTTATTGTTCGTGCAAAGGTGCAAGGAACTTTAGTTTATCGTAAAAACTTAAGTCATCATTCCCTTAGAATAACAAAAACTAAATGCTAATACATGCTGTAGTATTTAGTTTTTGATATTCCAAGGGACTGATGTTTTGCTGAAGTTCTTTGTGATAACTTAAAAAGTTTCTTGAAGTTGATCACAAGCAATAAATTATTGTATGTTAGGAAAATACAGATTTGCACTTTGGTATAATGCCATCAAATCAGAACATACAAGGCCTTTTTGTCTTCTCACTATCTAATTTAATACAACATAATGCGCTCCAAAACCATTTAATATTTTTTTTTTCCGTCTATAACGCCCCTTGGCATGTTTCAGGCTCGTGCCAGAATCACATGAAAATCTTGAAGAATTTGTTGCAAGATTTTTCCAAGACCTGCCTTGCACTCCAGTTATTTGCATTAGCTTGATTTCAGGTGCCGATGCTCGTCTGTTGGGAGAACTGTCGTGTTGTCCTTCGACAGTTGAAGTATGGATTCTATTATCCCATTTGAATTCAGAAAATCAGCATGTAATACTTCTGCCAGTGAATTCAATATTGGAAGGTATTTAAGTTCAGAAAGCATGGAAATTGTAATTTCCTTTGAAATTTTGTAGTATCTACTTGTTGCATTAAAATGTCTTCGTTTTATGTTAGGAGGACTTTCAGATGATGACATGAACTCCAGTTCGCGCGTCTCCTTTAAAGGCAAAGATTTTGTGAAGAGTTGGAAGTGTCCTTGGGTCACCACTGTGGTAGATTACATAGCCCCAAAATTCAGACAGCTATTGGAGGGAAACTACTACTCATCCTCTGGACATTTCCAAGAGGATACAAAAGAGAGCAGATTATTGTGGTGGAAGAAAAGGAACAGACTTGATAAATGCCTCTGTAAATTTATACAGTAAGTTCCGTTCGGAAAATACATATATAACGAATTTTGCTTGTGAATCAGAGTTGACAGCTGTATATTTTCTTTTAAATTTTGTTGATTTAAATTAAAGAAATAAATTTTGATCGAATTTTAGTGTATGCATTGAACCCCTCCCTTATGGTAAGAAATAAATGCCTGCTTAGTTATGTGCACTTCTGGAGAAATCTTAGGTTATGGAACCATATTTTACTTTCATTATGGGGATCTTTAGTTTATTATTTGCAAAATTGTCTGTTTCTTTTAAAAAAATTGATTAAGCTACAAGAGATAAATTGTGAATGGAATTTTAACATATGCCTTGAACCTCATGTTTATGTTGTAGCAGAAATGGTAAGAAACTGTTTTCTGCTCTGCAGAAGAAAACTTAGTTCATAGCAGCATATTTTATTAGCATTACAATGACGTGATATTTGGTTCAATAATTACCTAACTTTCTGATTTAATTAATTTTATGCTAACTTGTCTTCATGTATCAGAGATGTGGAAGATCATTGGCTAGGTGTTTGGAAATATGTGCTTTCGGGAGAATGGCCAAACCTCGAACATCTGGATTCCATAGAAGAGGGCCTCTGCGAAGAAGAGAAATGTGTTCTACGAATTATCTTGAGTAAAAAATGCTATCTTGATGTTAGATCAGAGGCATCATCATCTAAAGTGTCTGTTGATATTGATAGTCTCATGCAGTCAGTTTTCGAAAAAATACATGCAACATCAGATGATGTTGATAAGGTTGAATGCGTGAAGAGAAGTCCAATTATTTTGGTTTTGGATTTTGAGGTTCAGGTACACCCAGTTCCTAATTCCTATGTCAAGATGTTTGTCCCTGTTCATATTTGTTTTGTCAAGATGTTTGCCATGCTGAATTCACCTGGTACTATTATATGTAAGGCATTTTGGAGTATATAATCAGTTAGTTTGCTTTTTTTTTTTCTCTAGAATAATATTTTGGTTGGCAATATCACCATGATCCTTGCTGTCATACTCTTCTGCTTTTATTAAAAGGTTAGTTAAGCAATGTTGATTGTTCTCTGCAGATGCTGCCATGGGAGAATCTGCCAATACTGAGAAACAAAGAGGTTTATCGCATGCCCTCTGTTGGAAGCATTGTTGCAACACTCAACAGATGTTGCCAAGACCAGGCTATAACCTTTCCACTGATAGATCCTGTAGACCTATATTATTTATTGAATCCGGATGGTGATCTTAACCACACGCAGGTTGAATTCGAGCACTGGTTTCAAGATCAGAATTTCGAGGTAATCCTAATTTTGATTTCTTATGAATTTGATTAAAAAAGTACTTGCCAAGTTGCAATTTACGCCTCTTCTAGTCTTCCTTCTATTGATTGTGTAATTTTCCAGACACAGTTTTCACACCTCCATATTATTTTAATTGAGGATCTGAATTGACTGTGATGCAGGGAAAGTCTGCTACTGTGCCTCCTATCAACGAACTAACAGTAGCTTTGAAAAACCATGACCTTTTTGTTTATATGGGTCATGGAAGCGGTATGCGTAAACTACTTTTTCCCCTTCGGTTGCACTTTTGTATGTCTCGACAATCCTAAAAAACTCATGATGATTTCTTTCACAATGACATTTCAGGAATGCAATATATCCCCGGAAGCAAGATTCAAGAACTTGATAGTTGTGCTGCTACTCTACTAATGGGATGCAGTAGCGGTTCTCTCTCCTTGAGAGGGTGCTATGCCCCACGAGGAGCTCCCATCTCGTATCTGTTGGCTGGTTCTCCTGTTATTGTGGCTAATTTGTGGGAGGTAACTGACAAGGACATCGATAGATTTGGTAAGGCTGTGCTTAATGCTTGGTTGAGAGAGAGAAAAGAAGCTCCTCCGGATTGTGCTCAATGTAATGTGAATGTAAAGAAATACAAGTCTATAGATCGTTGTACTCACAGACCAAGAATTGGATCATTCATGGGACAAGCCCGAGATGCTTGTACCCTCCCTTTTCTCATTGGTGCTTCACCAGTTTGCTACGGTGTTCCTACCTGTATAATGAGAAAGAAAAATGTATAGGTTGATTATTCGTAAATAAAGTTTGTAATTTGTTTATTGCACTTGAAAATAGAAAAATGCAAGCTGTAATATGTTTATCGTGTCCTCCATATTATCGAGCCATCCGAAAACTCATCGAAGTATGGAATGTCTGCAAGTAAATGAGCATGAAAATGTAGTACAAATATAAGTGTTGACCCTTTACTACCCATTGACTAAGACGTAGAAAATCTACACTTCCACATTTTCTTTCTTTCTCTAACCCCATTAAAATCTGATTCAATTTCCACTTGCATCTCCACTAGTTCTTCTTGAACCCCTCAGAAGGACTGTACCTTGACGGCGTAGATTGCCAGTCTTCTTCATTAAAATCATCGTCGTGTTGATAAAAAATCATCAAAGTAATCAGAAGCACCTCTACCTAACGTAAGGTTGAATCTCTATCGTGCGATCTTCTATATGCAGAACCAAATGCTCCATGCCTTGATTGCCATCTGCTTCGCAATGCTCTTCTTCGCCTGAATTGAACACAGCTCCCGACACTGATGACCTAATTGTGCTTATGACATCTTGTCTCTCTCATGCTCCAACCTTCTCAACTTTTGTTCTAGAATAGGATCCATTTCACGTGGCTTAGCGAAAGCATGCATTTTTCTTCCACAATTCTTTATGCGTTCCAACAAATGAGCAGTTATCTTGCATATAGCTCCGCTTCTTGGCATCCCTTCACCTGGCCACGACAAAGGGGACATGCAAAAGTTTAGTGACCTCACAATCTTCGATACACGCAAGGTTGAATCTCTATCGTGCGATCTTCTATCTGAGAACCAAATGCTCCATGCCTTGATTGCCATCTGTTTCGCAATGCTCCTCTTCGCCTGAGTGGAACACAGCAAGCCACCAAGTTGATGATATGTTATTTAAAAATAACGTGTTAATAATTAATTAAGGGAGCAACATATTGGACAGAAAAAATTAGACAGCAGATTTCAACTCTTACATGGGACCTACAACTTTTCAATCATATATTTCATTAACTTTTATCCAGAGACGGTTGGGCTGGGTTGGGCTGTAGCCCCCACCCAAAGGCCCAAAAAAAAAAAAAAAATTCCCTGCTTTTATCAAAATCTATTAAAAATTTGATTTTAATTTCCACTAAACATGGGCTAAATTTATGAAGCTGACGTGTTAAATTTGATGTCTGTAGTGAAAACGTGGGAAATTCGTTAGTATTAAATTGACACAATTAAATTTACTGCATCTGACTACGCGTAAATGGAAAATGCTTTGATTGTTGTTAAATAAAAGTGAAGTGAGTTACATAGATGCTGCAAATTGAAACTCAGTGATCCAATTGAAACTTGGATGAAAGTTCAGTAACCAACAATACAATCAACCACGTCTATGTTGATTACAAAGTTTGCAGAAGTTTGTTTTAACTGTCATCACAGCAAGTTAAGATACGTAGTCGCACAATTGGAGTGGTTTAATTGTAATTAAATTAAAGATTAGTGACTCAATTGCAGTTAATTGAAGTTTAGTGACCTAATTACAGTTAGGTTGATTGTACAATTAACCATATTAAATTAACATTACATATCGCCTTTGTCCTATTTTGGACATTCATGGGTTAATAATCTCATTTATTTTTCATCCATGCTCAATCCAAGTCTTATTGTTTATCTTATACTGATCAGCGTTGTATGATGTCTATCTTTTTCAGATGCAAATGCCGCGGTTTTCACATTGCAAAACAAATGTCAAGATACTATATGGCCAGGGACTTTATCAGGAAGTGGAACACCTCTACTGAAGAACGGCGGCTTCCAGCTCGGACCGACTGAATCCACCACCATCGACGCGCCTAAGGGGTGGTCGGGCAGCTTCTTGGCTCGAAGTGGATGCACATTCGACATGTTAAGAAATATTGTATTATTTTATTTTATTATTTATTAAAGGTAGAATAGTCTTTTTAGTTTTCTTTATTTTAGCTTATATATAGTCTCTTTATATTTAGGTTAAATCATCATTTTGTATTCTATTTTTCATTATGTAGAATTAATGAAACCCTACCATTTTTTTTTCTTTGTTTTCTTTGAATTGTTTAACATGGTATCAGAACAATTTTTTTTTAGATCAGTTTTTGCAATCTAGCATTTCGTTTTCCTTTCTTTTGAGATCTGTTTTTTCTTATTCTTTGATTATGGCTACTGAAATAGACAACTCGCTTCAGTTTGTGAGTGTGAGGTTGGATGGAAAGAATTATTCATATTGAAGTTATGTGATGAGAAATTTTCTTAGGGGTAAAAAGATATGGGGATACGTTAGTGGAACTTTTGTGAAACCTAAAAATACCGATGAGGGTTATGCTACTTTGGTAGATGCCTGGGAATCAAACAATCGAAAATTATTACTTGGATTAACAATTCTGTTGAGCATTCCATAGGCAAAGAGTTGGCGAAATATGAGACGGGAAAGGAGGTTTAGGATCATCTGCAAAGGTTATTCACTCAGTCAAATTTTGCAAAGCTGTATCAATTGGAGAATGACATACGAGCTCTTCAGCAAAAGAATATGAGTATTCAGGAGTTTTATTCTACTATGACAGATCTTTGGGATCAATTGGCTCTTACAGAATCAGATGAATTAAAGGCATGTGATGCATATATTGCTCGTAGAGAGCAGCAACGGTTGGTACAATTTTTAACTGCATTTTGCAGTGATTTTAAGGGACTTAGAGGTTCAATTTTGCATCGTTCTCCACTTCCTCTTGTTGACTCGGTTGTTAGTGAATTATTGGCTGAAGAAATACGTCTCAAGTCTTATTCTGAAAAGGGAATTCTTTCTACTTTTAATCCTTCTGTGTTAGCAGTGCATTCTAAGTTACTCTCTAATAATCATAATAAGTTTTATGGAAGGGTTGCCCCTGACGAGTGCAGTTTCTGTAAGCAGAAATGTCATTAGAAGGCTCAGTGTCTTAAGTTGAGACAGCAGAATCAATCGCAGCAACAATTTCAAGCTTGGAAGCCTGGCAACCAGTCACAATTGAATGTTCATAGACCACCTCAAGGCTATAAACCACCATAGTCTAATGCTGCAGCAGTAGTTTCATCAGATCCCTTCACCGATCCTAGTACTCTGGGTGAGCAGTAGCTTCTTCTTGTCCTTTTTATTTGATTCATTCTGATGTATGGAGGTCTTCTCCTGTTGCCACAAAGGAGGGTCTCGATATTATGTTTCTTTTATTGATGACTATACTCGTTATTGTTGGGTTTATTTAATGAAATATCGTTCTGAATTATTTGAGATATACTCAGCATTTCGTGCTCTTGTCAAAACTCAACATTCTGTTGTTATCAAATGTTTTATGTGTGATTTGAGTGGGGAATACACTTCTAATAGATTTTGTGAGCTGTTTGTTTTAGATGGAACCATTCACCAAATGTCGTGTACATATACTCTTGAACAAAATGGTATTGTTGAAAGAAAACATAGGCACATTGTTGAAACTGCTCACTCTCTCTTGTCGTCTTCTTCTATTCCTAGTATGTTTTGGGGGTGAAGCTATTCTTACTGCTATAGATCTGATTAATACAATTTCATCTTCTCATATTTCAGGTTTCTCTCCTTTCGAAAAGTTGTATGGGTATGCCCCTGATTATTCTTTCTTTAGAGTTTTTGGTTGTACTTGTTTCGTTTTTCGTCCTCATGTAGAACGTAGCAAGTTGTCATCTCGATCTGTTATTTATATCTTTCTTGGTTATGGTAAAGGTAAAAATGGATATCGTTGTTTTGATCCAACAACTCAGAAACTTTATGTGTCTCGTCATGTTGTTTTTCTCGAGCATATACCTTTCTTTTCTATCCCATCCACTACTCGTAGTTTGAGTGGATCCGATCTTATTCGTATAGATCCCTTTTTAACGATTCTGATAGTTATCATCTCAGGTTCCTAGTACCTCAAATACCCCTTCTCATGTTCTTACCCCATTATCTTTACAACCAATTCGTACTGATCATTCTGCAGGTACTGACACTTTACTCTCCGGTACACCTAAAAGTCCCTCTTCTCCTATGGTCCCTTAAGCTCCGTCTGAGATTGTGGATCCACCTCTACGTCAATGCACTCGCATTCGTAAGTCTACAAAGTTACCAGATTTTGCTTATTATTGTTATTCTTCATCTTTTACTTGATTTTTAGCTTCAATTCATTGTCTCTCTGAGCCATCTTCCTATAAAGAGGCAATTCTTGATGCTCTTTGACAGCAAGCTATGGATGAGGAATTTTCTGCTTTGCATAAGATTGGTACTTGGGATTTTGTTCCTCTACCTCCTGGTAAGAGTGTTGTGGGTTGTCGTTGGGTGTATAAGATCAAGACTAATTCTGATGGATCAATTGAGCGATACAAAGCTAGGTTGGTTGTAAAAGGATACTCTCAACAATATGGTATGGATTATGAGGAGACATTTTTACCTGTTGCAAAAAATGACTACTATTCGTACTCTTATTGTAGTAGCTTCGGTTCGTCAGTGGCGTATCTCTCAACTTGATGTTAAAAATGTCTTCTTGAATGAAGATCTTCAAGAAGAAGTTTATATGACGCCCCCTCCTGGTGTTTCACATGATTCTGAGTATGTTTACAAGCTAAAGAAAGCGTTATATGGTCTCAAATAATCATCTCGTGCTTGGTTTGAGAAATTTTCTGTTGTGATCTCTTCCCTTAAATTTACTTCTAGTAGTCATGATTCTGCTCTTTTTGTTAAGTGCACTGATGCAGGTCGTATCATTCTATCTTTATATGTTGATGACATGATTATTACTGGTGATGATATTGATGGTATTTCAGTTTTGAAGACAGAGTTAGTTAGGCAGTTTGAAATGAAGGATTTGAGTTCTCTACGATATTTCTTGGGTATTGAGGTATCCTGCTCACCCAAAGGTTATCTTATTTCTCAGTCAAAATATGTTGCAGATATTCTTGAGTAGGCTAGACTTACTGATAATATGACTATTGATACTTCCATTGAGGTTAACACAAAGTATTCTTCTTCTGATGGTTTACCTTTGTCAGATCCTATTTTATACCGTACTATTGTTAGGAGTTTGGTATATCTCACTATTACTCGTCCAGATATTGCATATGATGTTCATGTTGTTAGTTAGTTTGTTGTTTCTCCTACTACAGTTCATTGGGCAGTTGTTCTTCGTATTTTGCGATATTTTCGGGGTACAGTCTTTCAAAGTCTTTTAATTCTATCCACCTCTTCCTTGGAGCTGCGTGCATACTCTGATGCTGATCATGGCAGTGATCCCATAAATCACAAGTCTGTTACTGGTTTTTGTATTTTTTGGGTAGTTCTCTTATTTCTTAGAAGAGCAAGAAACAATCTATTGTTTCTCAATCTTTAACCGAAGCAGAATATCGTGCTATGACATCTACTACCAAAGAGATTGTTTGGCTACGTTGGTTACTTGCAGATATGAAAGTCTTTCTTTCTCATCCTACTCCTATGTATTGCGACAACCAAAGTTCTATTCAAATTGCTCACAACTCGATTTTTCAAGAATGAACTAAGCACATTGAGATCGATTGTCACCTTACTCGTCATCATCTCAAGCATGTCACAATTACTTTGCCCTTTGTTTCTTCTTCTTTACAGCTTGCAGATTTTTTTATCAAGTCGCATTCTATTTCCCATTTTCGTTTTCTAGTTGGCAAACTCTCGATACTTGTAGTTTTCGCATCGTGAGTTTGATGGGAGATGTTAAAAAATATTGTATTATGTTATTTTATTGTTTATTAAGGGTGGAATAGTCTTTTTAGTTTCCTTTGTTTTAGCATATATATAGTCTCTTTATATTTATGTTAAATCATCTTTTTGTATTCTATTTTTCATTATACAGAATTAATGAAACCCTAGCCTCCTCTTTTTCTTTGTTTTCTTTGAATTGTTTAACACAACCAATCCGGCAAGGGAAACTGCACCACTCGTGACTGTGGCAACGTTCTACAATGTAATGGTGTTGGCGGTACGCCACCAGTGTCACTAGCCGAGTTCACCCTCGATCGCCCACAAGATTTTTACTACGTCAGCCTTGTCGATGGATATAACATGCCAATTTCCATTGTCCCTTGGGGGGGATTGGGAAGTTGTAGTGAAGTAAAATGCGTATCGGACTTGAACAAGGAATGCCCTCAAGATTTGGCGGTGGTCGGAGGGAACGGGGTGACTATGGCATGTAAAAGTGCATGTCTAGCCTTCAATGAACCACAATATTGCTGCAGTGAAGAATACAATAATCCACAGGTATGCAAACCTTCAAATTATTCACAAGTATTCAAAAAAGCTTGCCCAACATCGTACAACTACCCATATGATGATGCAACCAGTACTTTTACATGCACGGGTGTCAATTACTTGATCACTCTTAACTGTTTTGTCTGCACGTCTTTTCCAATTTTTCTGTTTCACTTTTTTGGTTTCAAAGTACCTAAACTGTGATTTTAAGTAACACTGTCGAACACTAATGCAAAGGTTTAAAATTTTATTGCACCTTTGTCACTCAATTCACACGATCTTTAATGGACATCAACTCGAGCAATGGGTGATAGAAAACAGAAAATGAATTATCAATCTATATGCTTTAATCAAACCCTTTTCACATATAAACCCTAATACATACTTTATGTTGAAATCAGAGAAAACAATAAAATATAAACATACATTGATCCATAGATATTAGATTTTTTGCCTGAATGAGTTATGATCTTCTCTTCAATTTTACTGTGCTGATGGGGATGCAGAGAATCTGAAAATCATTATAAAATTGGGGACCATGATCCCATAATAATAATAATAATATTATTATTAATAATAACTGAATAGTTATTATCTTTCAATTATTTCAAATGGCTCCTCATCAATTTAAAATAACATTCCGGTCTCTACACTATATTTTCATGAAACATAATACTCATTAGTCAAAATTAACTTTAATGAATCACTTTAATTGACTACTATTTTTTAAACAATAGCACCACACATTTTAATATATTACGTGTGACCTCATATATGTTGGGATTTTCCAACAATCTCCCATCGGACCATACATGTAATCTTACAAATGTGCACAATCAAAATTTTGCTATCATTTTCATAGGTATTTCCAAACAACCTCGTCCATCAGTTATATTGATAT
This sequence comes from Fraxinus excelsior, assembly GCA_019097785.1. NCBI lineage: Eukaryota > Viridiplantae > Streptophyta > Magnoliopsida > Lamiales > Oleaceae > Fraxinus > Fraxinus excelsior. Next base: position 12,733,481 of record CM032633.1, on the reverse strand, counting down.
AGGATCAAACGATTTTGGTCACATTTAGCGTGACTACATCCATCAATGGTCACGTACACCCCATACAACCAAATGACATAGATCAATCATTGAAGTGTAGTATGAAAATTACATGTTATGTGATCCAAACATGTCTATTTCCAACTGGTCCAACCTTATTTCTTAAGTGAGATCATCCATAAACTTTAATCAGAGTGGAACTGAATTGAATACTTTATTTCTGAAATAAACTGAATATCCATGGACAAAAATATGTGTCTAAAACGGGCAACATCCAAATACAAACTCCCACTAAACTAACATGTCATCAAAAGATGCAACACTCATGTGAGCATTATACTCATGAAAAGACCTTAGGTGGTAGCCATTTAGTAAATAGATCCATGATTATGGAGTTTGTCCTAATATGCTTTATAAAAATTTAACCACTCTGATTTCTTTCCTTGACAATTAGGAACTTAATGTCTTTAGACTTTGGTATCGTCATATTCCCGTTGGAATGCAAGACTTCTATTGTCAAAGAATAACTTAAGTGATCTTTTAATTCCATCCAAAATATGCATCCTAGTGACAATATTTTGAAGTCATATTCCATGATCATAATCAGAATATCCAACAATCTCCAATTGGTTTGATTTTCCTGATTGTGATCATGTAATCATTAATTCTCTATAGATACTGAATAATCTCATGACTGCTTTCCAAGTTTCCATCCCAAATTTAGTTAAATATCTGTCTAGTGTTCCAACAATGAATGTTATATCCTAATGTGTATAAACCTGAGTATACATTAAATTCTCAATTGCTGAAACATAGAGAATTTCACATATTTCGTTAAATTTATCCTCGAGGCATTAATTGAGAGTAAACTTGTCTCTCTTATCAATAGGGATATCACCTGAATTACATATCTGTATTTCAAATATTTTAAAAACCTTATCGATACAACTCTTTTATGATAATCAAAAAATACACCAAGAACGATTCTTGTGTATCTATATCCTTAATACAAAAGAGGTGCCACTAAGATTTTTCATTTCAGAATTTCATGACAAAAATCTTTTGGTTTCGCGCATTAAGTTTATATCATTACAGACAAGCAGTATGTCATCGACATACAATACCAAAAGTATGATTGCTCTCACTAAACTTATGATATACACAATCATTAACTGAATTTATCTTAAAACCAAATGAGATAATTATTTGATAAAATTTGTGATACCATTGATAAGTGTGCTTTTACACACTTATTTGGTACTTTTGTGGAGTCTATTATTAATAAAATTGAGTAGATTTTATTTATAATTGTGTAATTATTACTTTTGTAGGCCAAAGACCCGACAAAGAAGGGAAATGAACGAAAAGATGAGAAAAATGACTAAATGTGTACAAAATTATGAAGTTAGGGACTAAAGTGCACATGCCAGAAAGTTGAAGGACTTGGAGTGCAATTTATCAAGGGCTTTAATGAAAGATATTTTGGGATATTTGTTTTGAGTCACAAAATATCCCATAATATCTAAAATATATTATTATTCTATTTTTATAACTTAGTAGACATATTGGTAGGATAAAAATGCTTTTTTTGCTAACATTCTTGAACTACCATTATCATTCACTCTCTCTCTCTCTCTCAAAAAAAAAAGCGTCCCTCTCTCTTTTTCTTTTTCTTTTCTTTAGTTTTAAATTTTTTGATTGTTCTTGACTCATTTGGGAATCAAACATTAATAGCAAGGAGAGTGAAATAAAGAAAAACTTGGAGAAAGGCTTGGAGGAATTCAATTCTACACAAAAAGGGTTGTATCTAATGCTTTTGTATTCCTTCATTTATTTTCCAGTGTTTGTAATGTATTATATTCAATATCTCATTTGTTATTATTTTTGTATAATGAGCTAAGTAGTTTGTGTTGGAATTTTTGATAAACTTAACATATTTTCATTAATATCATAGCATGTATTAAATGATGCTTCTTTTATCAAAACATTGGTGTATTAATTATTGTGTATGATTTCATGTCATTTACTTGATCAATAGATGATGTGGTTTAGTAGTTTGGGCAATTATTGAGAAATTGTTGCACTTACTAGACCAAAATAATTAATACCATAGTATACTATACTTGTTTAGGTGATATGGAGATATATATACTTACCTTAGGTGACCCTTTGAGTATTTTCACAATAATTTAATGCAACTGGTTAAGTTTTTGTCAATATAAAGATATGCGTTAGAACTTAATCAATTAGGGTTAATATCGCTCGACAAAGGTTATTGACTAAAATTGGAAAATCGGGCCTAACTATGTATTTTGGTAATTTGCATCGAAGCATAATAGGATTGATATTAATGAAATAAAGGTTAAGTGAAATCATAAATTTCAACATTTTTTAAATCAAAATCTTATTACTTTTTAAGTGTTATTTTAAATTTTTAAATCTAAATCATGTCTTTTGTTCCTTTCCAATTTAAAAATCAATTTTTTTAAAAAAAAAATTGTGTGTGTCAATTTCGTTAATTTGAATCAAATACACTTGTAATTAAGATCAACACTCTTCGTGGGATTGATTCAGACTTAAAAGGTCAATTTTACTACTTGTACGCGACCCGTGCGCTTGTGGTGTATCTTCAGCAAACAACCATCGATGGGAAACCAACTTAAGCCCATAGATGGATTTCTTTAATTTGTAAACCATCTGAGGTAACTTAAGATCAAAATGTGTCAAACTTGTCCTAAAAGAGTCTCAAGTTACAAGACGGGCCTTATATATTTCCACATTACCATTCGAATCCCTCTTGGTTTTAAATGTTCATTTGAAACCAATTAGTTTCTCACATCCTGGTAACGGGACAATATCCCAAACTTAATTGTCTTGCATAGACTTATACTCCTCATTCATGACATCAATCCACTTTTGAGAGTTAGAACCATGCATGGCTTGATGGAAGTTAATTGATCATCTTCCATCAATCCATTATTTTCGTCATGTTTTTGGAGAAATACTATAAAATCATCCGAAATAGCATTTTTCTTTTCTCTCGTGGATCTCCTTAAAGGTATTAGTTCTTGAGGTTGTTGGGTTTGTACATCGGAATAATTACCTCATTTTGGATGGAAGGTTCTTCAACATTGTCTTGTTGAGGTTCTGGATATACTTCTTGATCAATGATAAGTATAGGAACATATACGTTGTCAAAAGCAACAGAATGAATATATACATATTCTTTATCCAAGACAAAATCATTAACTTATTACTTTATCTCTCCCGCAAACTCTACATCCTTAAAGAATCGAACATTTCTCATTCGAAAATCGACCTAGTAGTGAGATCTTTTAAAAAAAATGTAACCACTTAACAATTGCTTTACTTATAACTTTGTTGAGAATTTAAACTACAGTATTTAGTGCTTCTACCTAGAAAGATCCTGATGTACTGTGGAATGATTCTACATTCCTCTAGAAACTTAGCAAAAGGCTATGGACGTTGTTCTCCTAATTCGTCATATCTATCATAGTATTCACCACTATGGTAAGATTTGACTTGTTGAAATCTTTTACTGAGTTGATTTTCAAACTCAGTCTTGTATGCATTAAACATGTCCAGTGTTTGGGATATCTCATAGATGAGATATAGGTAGTCATAGTAAAAATAATCGTATGTGAACGTAATAAATGACTGTTGACCATTCCAAGAAGTCGAAGGGAATGGTCTATAGATATCCGTATGAATTAGTTCCAAGACGTCTGAAGTTCTATTGGCACCTAATCTCCTCATATTTTTTTGTTTTCCCTTAATGCAATTGACATAAACACTTGAGTCTGGAAAGATTAAGGGAATCAAGAATTCCTTCTAACATAAGATTTTTCATTATCTTTTGAGAGAAATGACATAATGCATGTGCCATAACAAAGTAGAATTATCATTGGTTAATTTATATTTAATACCACGAGGATTTACATATAAGATTTCTTTATAAGAAGCAACCGTATTAAACAGATATATGTTATCGTTACCGAATAAAGAACTGGTGCCCACAATTAGGGGTGGGCAAAACCCGCCCGAACCCGCCCGACCCGACCCAACCCGACCGGGTTGGGTCGGTTTTTTGACATTTTTTGTTGGTTCGGTCGGTTTTCAAGATTAAGTGGGTCGGGTTGGGTCGGGTTACGGGTTACCCACCCAACCCAACAAAAACCGACCAACCCGACCCGCCATTAAAAAAAAAAAAAATGTCAGCTAAAGCCTAAAAGTCTAAGTTTCTAACACGGTAAAATACTAAAAAGTAAAACCCCAAACATGGATTAGGTCATTTGGTTTCATTTCATTTCTTCTCTCGCCTCTCTTCACGCCTCGCCTCTCTTCGTCGAGTTCTTCAGGTAAGTTTGAAATGCAGAGAAATTATTTTAGTAAACTTAGGGGTTCGAAGTAGGGGTGTAAAGGTAGTGTCTTTGTTAATATTTTTGTAGATTTTCCCGGTGGGTAGAGTGATTGGGTGGTTGCGAAACTTGCAATAGGCGACGGTGAATGGTGGGGTGATCTGATTTTGGTTGAGGGGTGGGTTAGACTGGGATGGGATGGGGGTGGAGATGGAGATGGTTGGAAAAGATGAAGTGGGGGAGTAGGTGGAGCCGTGGGAATAGCCGAATTGGGGCAGATTGTTTGCTTTCGTTTTCTGCCATTCTCTTCAGTTTCACTTTCACTTTCACAGTTTCTAAACTTAATTTGCATCTAGTTTCATCAGTTATTTCTCTTTTTATCAGTTTCTGAACTTAAATTGTGACGAGTGCCTGTTCTATGTTCTGTAAAGTTTATCACTGTGCAGTAAATTTTGCTATCATATAAGAATTTCTTGTTTGTGTAAAGTATAGAATATGTAAGTTGGTTGTTTAAATTAATAAGTAGATGAATTGTATAGAGGAGAGAATTATTTAAGGATGTATAATGAATGAATCTTGTGTTTGTTTAACATGTTTTGCAGGGGCATATCCCTCTTTAGAACCTGTGCTGCCACAGGACCTCCTGGAACTAGTGTTGCGTGTGCTAAGATGGACACAGACGCTGCTACAGCCTACAGGTGCAATACAATATTATTACTAACTTGTATTGCATTAATACTTTCAATTAAATATATCTATTTGATAATTTTTGTACTGATTTGAGTAATATGCTGGTATTTAGTTTTACTTTTGATGAGCTAAGTTTAATAAACACATCAGTGAAGTTAAGGGATTGGAGTAATTTTTTGCGTGACAAGTTGCCCCTAACCCGACCAACCCGACCCGACCCAACCCGACCGACACTTAATTGGGTTGGGTTGGGTTGGGTTTCAACATTTATATGGGTTGGGTTGGGTTAGATTTCGAACAAACCGACAATGTTGGGTTGGGTTTGGGTTGAGGCAAAAACCGACCCAACCCAACCCACGTCCACCCCTACCCACAATATTTGAGGTAAGAAAAAAGTCAAACTGACTATTTCAAATTGAACAAGAGTAACTAAATTTGTCCAATGTAGAAATAGAAATCAAATTTCATTCAAAAGACGATACCGCAAATATCTCTTTCAAAATAATAATCAGTCTTTAATGATAACCTAAAGCTCCTATAGCATCAATCTTAACTGATTTGTCATCGCCCTACATAGATGAATCTTTCAGCATCAATTGATTTTGATAGCTCATACAACCCCCGCATAGACACACTTATTTGAGTAGTGGTACCGAAACATATTCACTAAGTGTGTCTAGGTACTGACATTAAATTTACCTCAAAACAAACCAAAGTGAAAATTGTACTTTTCTTTACACGCCAAACATGGTATTTAGTACAGTCCCTCTTTATATATCCTAGATTTTCACAAAAGTTACAGTTAAATTTATCATTTTCAGGCTTTTGCTGTTTATTTTAAATCGAACTGAATGAAACTTTGTTATTCTTTATTACTTATCCTTAGAAATACTTATCAAGTGAGTAATGTCAATTTTATCTTGCTTTAGCCTTTCTTTTTCTTGCACACAATATGAAAATGAGCTCATTAAGAGTTCATTTTTCCATTTTGACAGTTGTAATTGCCCTTAATTAATCGAATTGTGCAGGAAGCGAGATCAATACCAAATGTAACAGCAAGTTATCAAACAGCTCGAGCTTTGGTCCCTTAAGTTTAGAAGTAATATGAGACATCTCCATAATGTATTCCCTTATGTTCCTCTTGCCTTTATACTTTATAGAAATCAAGCTTTGCAAAAGCGTGCTTGTTTCAACCTTATCGTTTTTTTTCTTCATAAAACGTTTCTCAATTTCGACAAGGAAATCCTTGTCTTTAGTTACTTCTTCAGATATTGCGCCTCCAAAGGCTTCTGAAATGCTACATTTAATGATCATTAGACTCATATGATTTGAGAGATCCTACTTCTCAAAGTTCCCATTTTCATCATATGAACTTTCTTCCGTAAGAGAAGCGGGTTGCTCAATCCGGAGCAAGATCTAGATCTTTACAGCCAATAACAATTAATATGCCCTCTTTCCAATTCTTGAAGTTTGTTCCATTTAGTATGAGAATAGAATTGATGTTGACAGATATTGCAGAAGTTGATGGATTAACTGAATAGAGAACTAACTCCCAATTAACATGTACACATTGGAATCCGTATTAAACAATTAATTAATTCAAATAATGGTAAGCCTCATCTCAAGATACCTAGCACATCATTAATATCAAGTATTTGGACAGTAATATTAATTGTGCGTGGTACTCTTGGTGTAGTGATCAAATATTAACAATAACTTTTGTCAAATAATAAACTCATCTTTGGAATGATTTATAATTCAAATGAAAACCTTATAATTGTCACACATTTATCACTACAAGTGTGCATGCAATTCGGTCAAATATTAACCTTCATTTGGACAGACTAATATCCGCATGAACAAGCATACACACAAATTCTTTCTAATATTCTAAGTTAATAATTTCCACAAGAGATGTTGCTTTGGCAACATGTAGCTTCAATCAATTTATTTTCGAATATTATATTCTCAAACGAGTCCTTTATACTAAAATTTGAAAAGCAGAACACTTAATTTTATTTATCTTGAAACTTTAAGAGTCTAAGGGTTAATAATTCAATACTTTAGGGGTCAATAATCAATCATTGTAGAGTTTAGGAGTCAAAAATCATTTATTCAAAACTTTAGGAGCCGATTTAAACTAATTATGAACATTTAAGGGCTTAATTATAAAATTCAGAATTTAAATGGCCCAAATTAATTAATTTTAGAACTTCGAGAGCTGAATTATTAAAACTCATAACCTTAAGGCACAATTAAGATTAAATTTAAACTTTAGGGACTGAAACTTAAATTTTAACCCTAATTCTAAATTGCAAACAGAGGCCTAAAATAATCTAATTTGCCGCCCAAGCCCCCGCCCCCGCCCCCACCCCCTCAAATTCCAAAAACTGAAAACCTAAAAAAAACTTTACCCCTTCCTTGATCGGCACCGCCAAGAAATCGTAGTGGCGGGGGGAGGGGGGGGCGTCGCCCCCGACCCAGAAGCGCTGTTGTTCGCAGCGTGAAAGTGCTATTGTTACAACAGCGGCTGCCTCAACAATTTTTTTTTAACTTAAAATGAGATTTTAATAGATCTGTAAAATCCTTTATTTTAAAAATCCGAATTTTTGAAGAAAATGCTTCATTATTCCAAAATTCATATAATAATTTGCTTAATTCCATAATAACATGCTAAATTTCATAAAATAACATGAAGATCAAATAACCCAAAAATTCAGAATTTTAAAAACTTTAATTTCTCAAGAATTCAACCACGAAGTGACTTTGATACCACTTGATAAAAAAACAGAAAAGGAAATATCAATTCATATGATTTAATCAAACTATTTTCACATATAAACCCTAATACATACTATATGTTGAAATCAGAGAAAACAAAAAAAATATAAACATAACTTGATCCACATATGTTTGATTCTTTGCCTGAATGTGTTATAATCTTCCAATTGATTGGTGATCTTCTTTTCAATTTTACTCTCTGTTAATGGAGATGCAAAGAATATGAAAATCACTATCAAATTGGGGACCATGACCCCATAATAATAATAATAATAATAATAATAATAATAATAATAATTGAATATTTATTATCTTTCAGTTGTTTCAAATTGGCTCCTCATCAATTTAAAACAACATTTCGATCTCTACACTATATTTTCATGAAATCTAATACACATTAGTCAAAATGAAATTTAATTGATCACTTTAATTGACTAATATTCTTTAAACAATAGCACCACACATTTAAATATATTACGTGTGGCCCCATATATGTTGAAATTTTCCAACAATGGACGCTCAAAGAGTTAAGTCCTCGGACATCATGCACAACTACCGTCTCTAGTTTAGGCCATCGCGCCTAAGATCCTCCAACGTGCCGCTGAAACTATTTTTTCATGTTGTATAGTGATACCAAAAATATGTGCATGTGAATACCCAAGCTTGACGATCGAAACAAATCCTATCACGATTGTCGTGTCTAACTCTATTAATAAAATTCATCCATTCATCATTCAAGTACACTTTACATTAATTGAGTTCATAGTCTTACGCTCATATTTTCTCTTTTCGTTAACTTTAGTAGCGAAAGGGCTCATTCCCAATCGTCAAGCTCGGGTATTCACAAGTGTAGATTATTGATAGCATCATATAGCCCTTTGATGTGCCTTCAATATACGATTAGGCATTAATAAATTCAAGGGAAATTTACAAAATGCACTTAGACTGTAATTGTGATCATAAATTGTGCAATATTGTAACTTTAATATATTTAATTAATAACATATTTTTTAATCAATTATTTAATAGAATTTAATTAAGACTTGATTTTTGAAATAATAAACATAATTTCTTAACTTCGGAATTGTATTTTGCAACCACCACCTAATACATGAAATTTTCCCCTTATATTATATCTAGCCCTTGAGCACCCAAAGTTAAGTTCATTTAACTTTTACTTTGATTATAAATGAGCGGGGTTATCAAAATAATTAAGGGAAAACATGTAACTTCCTAAACCAAAGAATCCTAATAAATTACAATATCTTGGTCAACTATCCCAATTAACAATTGACAACTATTTTAATCATAACAAATGAATACCAAATCAATATAGGATAATTTACAAAAATAAATTAAAAAGAATTTTGCTCCAAAAACAGGGTTGAGGACATAGTTAAAAACAAGTGGGACACGTGTCATTCACTGATTGAACATTTTAAAAAAATAAAAAATGACCCACCTTCCCCGTCCCCAACCCTGTCTGCCTGAATATCATAACTCAATTAGGAAAGAATTTTGCTATAAAAATAGGGTTGAGGACATCGTTAAAAATAGGTGGGACACGTGTCATTCACTGATTGGACAATTTTAAAAAAATACCCAAACATGTGGGACACGTGTCATCACTGATGTGTTTAATTTTTTAGGACCCACAAGTTCTACATGTAACTTCCTAAACTAAAGAATCCTAATAAATTACAATATCTTTGTCAAGTATCCTACTTAACAATTGACAACTATTTTAATTATCAAATAAATACCAAATAAATCTATGATAATTTACATAAATAAATTAGGAAATACAATTCCTACTGACAGTAAGGTGTTTAATTTTTGAATAATGTTGTTAGAAAATTGCAACTCTTACATCATTGATACACAATCTTGCACACATCCCTCTCACATGGGGGTGGGGCCCACGTGGGGTCCACAATCGCGGGCTCCACCCCCATGTGAGGGGAATGTGTACCAATAATGTAAGAGTAGCATGATTGTTGAAAACTTGTGATATTTTCTTGTTTGTGATTGCCATGGGTAGTATTCATACCAAAAAAGTTGATTAAAATTTAAGTAAAAGTCGACAATTAATCTTAATCACATATTTTTTAGTATTCACAACGTTTCAACCATACATTTTATCAACTTTTATCAAAATCTGTTAAAATTTTGATTTTAATCTCAACCAAACATGGGCTTAGATTGCCATGATTAGTGAAATCTCCTTAAGATTGCCTATAATCTTCATTAATTTAGAAAATCAAAGAAAATATCAGATTCATCAAATCATAATATATATGTAATCTGTAATCCGTACTCTGCAATCCACACACCCCCACACATATATATATATATATATATACCCCACCTCTTTGAAATTGTTCATTAAGCTACATCACATTTGGTTGAGAATTAATCATGGCATTGTTATGGCATCTCTCCTTCGTTCTAGTCTGGAATTTCTTAGGTTAATTAAATTTATTATGCTGAATCGAAATCTTCTGCTTCTCTATTTTTTTTAACACCAACTGTTTGCTGATTTTTATCTTTTCCAGGAGCAAGTGCTGCAATTTTCACGTTGCAGAACAAATGTCCATACACTATATGGCCAGCGACTTTATCAGGAGCTGGAAAACCTCCACTAGTGAATGGTGGCTTCCAGCTCAGGCCGGCTCAAGCCGCCACCATCAATACCCCTGTAGGGTGGTCAGGACGCTTCTGGGCTCGTACTGGATGCACTTTCGACCAATCTGGCAAGGGAAGCTGCGCCACCGGTGACTGTGGCGGTATTCTGCAGTGTAACGGTGCAGGCGGTATACCACCAGTGTCACTAGCTGAGTTCACCCTCAACAGCCCACAAGATTTTTACGATGTCAGCCTTGTGGATGGATTTAACCTGCCAATTTCCATCTTCCCTTCTGGAGGGACGGGAAGTTGTGGATCAGTAATCTGCAAAGCCGATTTGAATAGAGCATGCCCACCTGAATTGGTGGTGGTCGGAGGGAATGGGGCGAGGGTGGCGTGTAAAAGTGCCTGTCTCGCCTTCCATCAACCCCAATACTGCTGCACTGGAGCATTCAATAGTCCGACGACATGCAAGCCTACAAATTATTCACAAATTTTCAAACGAGCTTGCCCTACCGCGTACAGCTACCCATTTGACGATCGAACCAGCACTTTTACATGCATGGGAGCTAACTATGTGATCACATTCTGTTGATGTTGAAATTTATACAAGATCGTAATTGGCAATAAATTAATTGTTAAAATTTGAGGTTTCATCTTAAAATGTCAACCTTATTAAAAAGAATAATCCGAATATTTATAAATTCGTCTATATTTTTATCTTTATTCGATGTGGAATTTTATCCATTAACTTGCCTTCGCAAGATGGTGGCTCATTTGAGCAAACCAATCTTGAAATCATTGTGCTCAATTTTTTTGAACTTTAATCGGATAGAATTGTTCGTTGGAGTTTAACGAGCTCTGATACCATGTCAAGAATTTGGGTTCCATTTTAAAATGTCAACTTAATTAAGAGTAGCAGCTCAAACCCTTATAAATTGATCTATGTTTTCATTTTCATTCGATGTGAGATTTTATCCCTTGACATTAATGTAGATCGAAATGATAAAGTTTTTCCTGATTTATATTTTTGTTTCAATTTCCATACCTTTGAGGCATGAATGAGTTTAAGACTGAACAAAACTCCTGAACCGGAATTGAACCGAATCGAGCGATTCTTCATAAGTTAAATACCTGAACGTGTATCTGAATCGGGAATCGATGGGTTTGGGTCGGTTCTAGATCAAGAACCGAATCTAATAATTTTTTAAACTTTTTATCTTGAATTAATTAAATTATTTTATTTTTTAAACTTTAATTTATATTTCATTTTCCTTATGTGGGCTGTTTGAAGCAAATGAATTATTGATATGGATCATCGATATTTTAATATTAGTTTCTACTTTTTGATATTTGTATGCATTGAATTAATTTTATTCGACAACTTGTTATTTATATGTTTTTAAATTGGGTTACGCTAATTTATTAAAGTTACGAATAAAATGTCATTAGTTGTATTTATGTAGTGTTACTGTAAATGTTAGGGCGAACATGAGTCGGTTCGATTCGGTTCTCTTCAGAATCGAACCGATCAAAAAATTCCGGGTATTTAATAAATGGAATCGTCGGGTCCAAATATAATTATGGAACCATTCGAATTTGGTTAAGTTCGGTTCGGTTCGGTTCCGTACCATAATTAATTTTTTTAACATTTACAGCAAGTCAACAACATTACGTAAATACAATTAATAACATGTTCATTCGTAACTTTTACAAATTAACGTAAGCCAATTTAAAAACATATAAATAACAATTTGTTGTTGTTGTCCAATAAGGAGCGTCAAATTCCATTTTAATACTTATACTACACTCAAAAATTTAATCAGTAGCTACTATCGTCGGTGAAATGAATGAGCTTCAAAATCGATTTGGGAATGTAGATGTAGATTTTAAAATTATCAAATGATTTGGATTTATACGGGAGTGAGAGTACTGCTTACCAAATGAAATTGGAATGGAAATGAGAAGGGGAAGGATAAGGCTCAAATATTGAGTTAACAAAAAATTAATTTGACTAGTTTGTTTAATTAATTTGCTAATTTGTTTAGAAAAATTAAAATAATTTAATTAATTCAATATAAAAAATTAAAAAAATTATTTAAATTCGGTTCTTATTCGATTTTTCGGTTCTTGATCTAGAACCGAGAATCGATCCAAATTCATCGGCTCTCGATTCAGATATCCGTTCGGGTATTTAACTTATGAAGAACCGCTCGATTCGGTTCGGATTCAATTCGGTCCGTTTTTGTTCGAAAATTTTGTCCAGCCTTAGTAAATATTAAAAAATCTAATTATGGTATGGAATCGAACAAAACCGAATCGAATGGAATCGAACCTGAACGGTTTCATAATTATATTTAGATCCGACGGTTCCATTTATTAAATACCCAAAATTTTTGGATCGATTCGGTTCTCTACCGACCCTACCCGACTCATGTCCTGCCCTAGTTCCATACCAATATGTACCACCAAAATCACTTCTCTTCAAGTTTAAATCGGTCCAGAAGTCCACGTTGTGGATGGACAATCTATTTGTTACAAAACGAGAAATGTGCCACGTATGTCAGATATGTCAGCAAATAGAACAAATACAACAGTGTACCCTCCAAGAGCGAAGGATGGGTCGGGCCTATGAAGATCCACAACAGCTGAACTTTCTTTCTGAGAGTACCGGCTCTTGGCCAGGAACAACGATCTTGGTTCCTTTCAGAAGAGATGAATTTCCTCCAGATTCTGGTTCCTCATTGGCCGAAAGGGCTTTCTTGCTAACGACCCGATAAATCTCAGACAGGATATTTAGGAAAGCAGGTTCCACGTTGGTTGCCTCAAGGGCTGATGTTTCCATGAAGAATAGGTTCTCCCTCTGGGCAAACTCTCTAGCATCATCCACAGGTACAGCTCGAAGAGTTCCCAGATCAGATTTGTTTCCTATAAGCATGATTACGATGTTCTTGTCAGCATGGCCCCGCAGTTCATCCAACCACCTAGCCACATGATCAAATGATTCACGTTTCGTGATGTCATAGACCAGCATTGCCCCCAATGCACCTCTGTAATATGCACTAGTCACTGCCCTATATCTGAAGCCACCAAATTTGCAATATCAAGTGAAGAATTTAAAAACATTAGTAAAAAATGATCTCCAAAACATACAACAAAAGAGGCTGCTGCAACTAACAAAGAGTAGAAGACGAAAAAAAATTCAAAAGGGAAGTGCATGAAACATATATTAATTTGGTTCCTCTTCCAGTCTTTCAAATTTATTGAACTCCACATGACAAAGGAGAGACTAAAATCAGGTTGGCATCTGTGACATGCCAATGGGAGTAGAAAACTTTTCTGCGCTCCTTCACATAATTATAATGCGCCTAGTGCATAAAGGCACAAAGGTTGGTGTTTAAGCTGAAAGTCCAAAGCCATGTACACACTTCATTGTAGCAAAACACAAAACTATATGGAAAGTACGATTCAACATAAACACATAATATTCTAGAAAATTCAGACATTGCCCCAATTTTCAGCACATATCAGTTAATTTCATCAAGTTGAGCAAAAGACATGAAACATTGCAAAATTTTCACTTCAATGACAGCTGCACTTTGACACGCCAAAAATAGCCTCCTAGCATTATATCCATAACAGTAAAGTTAAACAAAACACAAGACGTTAATAAGCATTTAAGCTGAAGGATAACTTTAAAATGGAAAATATAAGGCCAAAGCCACCTGAACCACCACTTCGTTGCACCGATGCTCCTTTGCCTAGTCAATATAGAACTTGTACAAATTGGAAGTAGGGTCTTGACAAACAATTGACCAATATGTGATCCCACAAATAGGACAGGAGGGGGACAATGGCACTCCTTTATCAAGATAAAAGAAAGACTAGCATGTCAAGTTTAATGATAAAACTAAGGATCTAATTTTACTTAACTGATCATCAGTCTCGAAATCAGTCCAATTAGTGCACCTATTTCCAATACCTATTCAACATTTCACTTTTAGAATACAATTATATTTTCTTAAAAAATCTTTTACTGGTCATCTTTTAATTTTAAATTGTGTCTTGCTACAGGTTTAGGTGCACGCCATGCTGTGCATCTTGGCTAAAATAGGCATTAGTGAATTAATATGATTTGCTTCCATAGAAAGGAGTAAATCCAGTCTCCGACCTACATTTGATTATATAATCTCACAAATGCAGAGTAGCTTAAGTAGAATGTTAATTGATTCTAAATGAACGTAAATTTTAGAGACAGGATGATAGATACAAAGCATTGAATTAAGATAGCAGACAACCCCCCTGTGGACGATAACTGGGAAAGACACCTCCTCATACGTAATAAAATAATTTGTGAAATAAATTTTTTTATATGAATCAGATTCTACTGGGACATCTTTTCCAACACAAAATTGTGTTAGTCAAAGCTCAGTTGCAAGCGAGCTCCCTCTTTTGGCATGATCAGCAGACAGTACAGTCAATAGCTTGTATTTGAAGGAGACGTATTTCATTAGTATGGCAGAAAGCTTTTTCCCAACAGAACTGGTAACTTGAATACACGATGTCAGTTTTTCCATCAGGAGAAACATACAGACCAAAGACCGAAATGAAAACATGAAACATGAACAAGAAAATCCTCAGACCATATTCCCTTATGAGTTTGAGGAGCCATTCATGAACCATATATGCACATGCTTTATTTTTTTTGTTTCTTTTCCCTTTCTGAAAAGAGGACTAAATCCACATGATGAGCAGTAATATAATAACCACACCGAGGGCCAGACAAACAGCTACTGAGCTAATGTAAAAGAGTTTTTCAGGCACGTTTAAAGATTGCAAAATCAATTTATGTGATGGAATACTCCATAAAACCAGTATTTTTCTGCTTTTTGTCACAAATTTCCAATAAGCTGTTGCCTTTAATTTCATAATGATTTGCAACGGAACGTATTGTACAATCTAAGGTGTATTTACATATAACAATGCATTACATACCCCTTATGGCATATCTTAAATTACCTATACATATTTTTTAACCATGAGCCACAAAATATTGACAACAACTCATCTTTGGAAATAAATCAATAACTAGGCAAACACCCGTGAAAATTAATTAATTCAACCTCAACAAAGAAAGAAAAGAACTCTGTGAGCAAAAAACAAAGAAATGTGCTTGTGAAGAAGATTGCTCAAGAATATTCTCAAAAGACCTGAGGCTACAGACCAGTTGCAGCCAGTTGATCATCAAAATTTGCTGAAGGGTGTTGGCTGATGAGCTTATGTCAGTTGTGGGCTTTCTATTTCAGTTAGTAGTTAGCTATTGAGTTATTTGTATTGTAAGAAAACATGCTTTTCCCGTTACTGTCTTCTTCTATTATAAAAGGAGTAGTTAGTTCACCAACAAAACATAACTCGCACGCATGCACGCAAATACGCAACCCAGATACAGGAGAAATAGAACAGTTCCTTTCTTCCCTAAATTTGTGAAATCTGTCATCTTGTTGACTGTAATCAATAAATCCTGGCCCAGGGACTGGAGTAGGCAATTGCTGAACCATGTAAAACTTTGTTTTTCATTCTCCACTGCATATACTTCACAAACTGCACACCAATTCACTGCTAATATTCTTGACTGCGATTGCTGATGAATTCTAGAAGTTGGAGTTTTCCTTCCTGTCCAAACAGAGCTAGCTAATAGAGAACCAGAGAGGTATGAATAACATCTTCTCACTGCTAATATTCTTGGCTGCAATTGCTGCTGAATCAAAGCAGTTAGAGTTTTCCATTTTCTGTCCTAACAGAGCTTGCTAATAGAGAAAGCGAGAGGTAAGAATAACATCTGCTCACTGCATATTGATACACATTCTAATATGAGAACGGAATTTCTTCAGTCTCATTCTTCTGAGAATCAAGAAAAACAATAATATAACTAGAAGTAGTGATAAAATCCCCACCTATAACAGCAACAAGCTAAGCTTTATTCCAGATAAAGTTGGGTTCGACTGCATGAATCTAATTTCACTATTCCATTTGATGCGAGCCTCTGAAGTGTCTTCGTAAAGCATGCTACCTGATTCACCAGTACCTAATTTACCGGCCATTCATGCCATCTCCACTGGTGGAAATATTATCACATTTCTTTTGCTTCTTATATCCTTTTTATTCTAGTATACCTATACATCTATCTTAACATTCTCTTATAATGTGTTGTTTTGGACTTTCACTTTAAAAATTCAATACTCACTACAAAAGTAAAGTTGTTCTTAACTACTTTCAAGCTTTTATATATTTATAGGTACTCAAATTATGTATATACAGATTGACAAGTGTTATCAATAAGTTTTACAGAGATCAATGGTGGGAATTTTGACCGTTATTTGTGATAAATGATAATCATATTGAGCTCGCTCTATGCGAACCTATGCTACTATTAGCAAACACTTCTAAGTTAAAAAATTATCTGAATGTGCGAACCTAAGCCACTGTGAGGGAGCATTTATAATACAAAGCCATAAGTCCGATCTTGAATACAAGCAACGAGCACATGAGGCGTGCGAATGAAAAATTACTGAAAAAGCAAATATACTCTTATTTATTTCTAAGTGCTATTCCTCATCAACAAAAATCGTTATTGAAGTAAACATGAATAAGAATGGTAAACTATTAAACATTGCATCACAACCAATGAGTGAAGAACATGTGACATGATAAATAAAATGTGAAGAGGTAACATGTTCAGTTAAAGCTTACTAATCCTAAACTGCGACTTGTCATTAAAGTCACCTGCATTAAAGAAAAAGACTTTACTACCATCATGGCCTCGTTAAAACTCTGTAAATAAGCATAGTTGGGAGCAAAGGAGGATAAGAAAAATTGAGAACACTTTCCTTACATATAGACATTCCTGCCCTAGCTCTTATTTTAATAGAATTCAATGAGTTTAGGGGAGCGAATCCCAAATTAGGTGAAAGGAATTAGTTATTCTCGATTTTGAAGGGGAGAGAGAGAATTTTGTGAAGGAACACAAGGACATGAACTAAACCAAAGTGGTGTGTAACAAATTGATGAAAATACTTTAACAAAATCAGCTTGGTAATATCGTAGATTGGAGAAAAAAGTTCATCTAAAACATAGGCTCTATTCTCCCTGCTTATATTCCAACTGCAGACTATTATGTTATATAATGTAGCCAGATGATCATCCAATCCAATACCGACGATCACAACGTCTAAAGTCTGCAATGTCATCTTTTTTTTCAACCAAATTCAGTTCCATTCAACAAGCATTTGATGTCTCTTGTAAACTATGCAAACAGAAAATGAGAATCAACTATCAAAGTAATTACCTTTCTTGACCAGCTGTATCCCAAATCTGAGCCTTGACCGTTTTGTGATCAATTTCAATTGTTCGCGTCTGAAATTCAACTCCAATAGTGGCTTTTGAGTCCAAACTGAACTCATTTCTTGCATATCGCGCCAACAGCTGCGATTTCCCCACTGCCGAATCGCCTATTATTACGATCTTGAACACGTAATCGATTTTGGAATTGAAATCCCCTCTGTATAGATTCGACATCTCTCACAAAACCCTTCTCAATCAATCAATAACTGGAAATATTGGATCAAATAAAATGATCATGCGAGTACGTCTGTATATATTTGCGTGTACATGTACTGAAAGGCCAAAGAAAAGGAGGAAAAGCAAAAATTTTGAGCATCTGTTTGACTAGTAAATATTTTCTTCTTTTAACTTGAAGAAACAAAAATAAATTATTATTTTTTTATTTTTGGGTAAATTTCATCCGTGATGACTGAACTTTAAGGAAAATCAGTGCTGGGTTATAAAATATTAATTTGTTTTAATTAAAATAGTGAACTTCAATTCACTCTCTAAAAAAGAGGTGCATCTCAAATCTTGAGAGACGAGCGAAATAGACGAAAGCTAGTTTTCATAAATCATGTCTTACGGAATAATTTAAATAAATGTGTTATCCCATTAGCGTAAAATTGTTGATTTCTGCCCATTCCGCTTCAAACTTTTAATCTATATCGTTTCATATATTTTCTAAACGGTTGCTAAAAAGGCTAGCTGGGACAGTGTACTTATAGGATCAAGCTTGAATTGCTTATAGAATGAGATTCGAGAATACACATATTAATACTACGATGTATTCTTATTGAGAGAGAAATGAGACAAATCAATCCCACGATAGGATTAGAAGACAATCGCCCCTATCACTGTATAAACAGTCCAGATATTTGCTAAATTATAATTAGCGTGCACCTTATTTAATTTAGTTTTCGAGTGTTACTTTAACTTGGTTAAATTAAAGTAACTTTTAAGTAAATGTAGCTATCTAGGACACTTAATAATCCAATCCATCATTATTGAGACCCTTCTAAAAGCCTAATGTTGCAATCTTATATTACATGATTAATTTAAAATTTAATTGGTCTAAATCAACAAAACTAGGACTCACAAGTTCGCATGATCAATATTTTGATTTATATATTAATCAGTAAAATAAAATAAAAAAATATGGTTTCCCCAATAAAATAATCCCAAGTCATAGATGGAGAGTATGCCGGCTAAACTTTTTCAAGTTTACACGCTGGTTAAACATCATTTTTATTTAAATTCTTCAGAGCTCGCAATTTTCATTCACTTTTTGTCCACACATTTCGAGAGTATGTACCTTATAATTTGAAAGAAAAAAATTACCAAATTGTTGAAAAATACTAGTTGTGAATCGTCCATGTTGAATGACACAATCCTAGTTTGAATTAAACTCGAACCCATAACTTCCCACAACATAAAATATGGAATTCTTATGAAAATCACACATAAATTGAAAAGTGCCTAAAACCACATATTTGACATGGAACCCGCAAAATTAGGTACTTAGATTATAAATAATAATCTCATTTCATTGCAATTGAGATTTGAACCATTGGAGTGCAAAAAATAAAGACTTTGAATTTTAGAAAGAAAGGTAATTCAACCACAAAAAGATCATGGAAATTCTCCTTTCAAGTGAGAATCTTAACCAGATTTGTGTTAAAGAAAATTGTAAATTCTTTCACAAACATACATGAAATTCTTTCACAAACATACATGACACAACTCAATAGGCAGCTCTAATAACTGTAACAGGGTCAACCTTCTAGAGTGCAGGAACAAGTTGTTGGTGGAGAAAACCCCTTTTACTAAAACAATAGTGTCCTCATTATATCACAAAAGATTCCGTGCCTATCATTGTTCGAGGAGATTGACGCAAATACACTTGAGCATGCAACCTGCTTAAAAAATAAGTGTCAAAATTCAGTGCAAACTTGTTACTATGAGTAACAATCACAGTATTGAAAGATTGCAGTAGAGATTCATAGTGATTCCTCACCAAATGCATGCGACTTCATTATCGAGTAAAGAAACTGCAAGCGAGAAACTCTATCTTGATGGGCATTCAGGAACGTTGAGACTTGTGCAAAGACAACAAATAGATACTATTTGCACGAGAGCAAAAGAAGAGAAGAAATAGTCTTTGTTGTGCCCTATTTACGGAATCAATCGCAACAAAAAACAGAGAGAGAGAGAGAGAGAAGAAAATAAAATAAAAAAAATTATATATACATACATAAAGAAAGTAGCCTGTTGAATTCAGCAATGTCATAAAAGCTATTTTCTTCGGATAAATCTCCATGTACATAATTCATGTACATAATGGATTACATAAGTCCATGTGGAAGAAATCCGACCGTGGATGTGAAGTGTGGAAAAGTCAAAAATTGTAGACTACCGGTGGATGCGCGCCACATGTCAATTATGTAATGTATTATGTAAATGGTTATGTACATGTAGCATGGTCCATTTTCTTCTGCCAATCCCGAAGCCATTCCCACAGGAAATACACTAATTTCGGAAAAGGTTAGTACACAGTATTTACTTGTGGCATACTTTCAGCAAATAATACCTTTTTTTATTTTTATTTTTTGTTCGGAATGATCGCTCCTTATTGAACTGATCCAAGAAATGTCATCATCTGGAGTTTCAACCATACTACACAGACATAATAATAATCCCCACCCCATCTTAAAAAAAGAAAAAAAGAAAAAATTGAAATCCAGTTAGTTATTTGACAGGACTTGGACCAGACTAGGGAAGTATGTAGGTCAATTTTGTTTGTCGCCTCCGTATTCTCGTTCCTCTGCTTCAGCAGCCACCAATTCATCGAAGTTCTCTGACTTGTCGACTAATATCTCAATCTTTTCTTGGGACTGGTCGTGTGCCTGGTTAATCCCTTGTGTCTGCTGTCATGTCCTGATTTTCTTTTCAATGCCAAATCCATTGTTTTTTCAGGATTTCAGCAATACCAACCACTGTGGAAAAAGCCATCCCTAGACCATGGAGTTCCACTTTATTGTATTGCTGCATATACCTCTTGGAGATATTGACATAGAAGAAGAGGGATTGAGGTAAGAGACTTGGATTCTGTTCCTCTTTTTGATTCAGATGAATAAATGCTAATATTGTTTACTCCCCCTGATATGCCCTCATCTTTTCCTGAGTGTCAAGTTTTGTAATTTAAAATATCAAGCCTCAGCACCTTAAAACTTGAGAAATGAGAGTGGAGAGAAGTCCATAACTGAGGTTTTCACCTTTTTGTTTGCAATCAAAAAACCCTGCTTGATACCACAGTGTCCAATATAAGCTTCAGTGGATGAACAAGAATTATCGTTAGCATATGGTGGTACAATTTAGTTTTACGAAATCAACGTGATGCTTATCCTAGAGAAGAATGAAAGCCCAATACTAGTTCAATTTAATTTTATCGTATGCCTTAAAAAAGAATTTGGTTGCATTTTCAAATGAATGGGTTGCTTGTACCATGGAGAAAAGGCATGCTGGTTCACACAAGCCACCATGCATTCCTTTTGTAAAAACTTGTTCTATCAAGAGGGCATTATTGCTCCTTTATTTTCTTTTTAATTACTACTACTTTTTTTAGTCGAGGTTGGACCCAACAAGGAGATTTTAACCCAATCATCAATCATTTGTGCCACCATCAACTAGAAGACTTGATACTTGACAGCGTATCTTAAAAAACGCAACTGTTGATTTAGGACCCTAATTGAGGAAAAATATAAATTTCTAATCAGATACACTTTCGGAAAGACGATTAAAGAGAAATAAAAAGTTTACTCCTTCAATTCAAGAATGGGCAGATGAAGTGAAGTAAAGAACTAGTTTAGCATGTAGAATTATAGTGGTAGCGTGAGGAAGTTAGACATTAAACATATAAACTCAACCTTAGTTCAATGTTGATTAAAAAAAGCATTTCGGCCCAAATCCATGAGAATAAGACCTGGCATTTTGTCTAGTATGCCAGATCGTACACTTTAGAACCCACCAACCTGATGTGGGAAACAAAAACTTTCAGAGAAAAAATGGCCATCTAGAAATTCTTTATGAAAGCTATAATCAGCTCAGAAAGATACGGTGGAGGTGATCGCTCAGCTGAGCACAAAGTTGTAGCCTAAGGACGACTAAGAATGCATAAGCAAATGAAGGCAAAATGCACACCTCACAAGCCAAACTTTGAGATGGAAGCCTAACTCCAGAGACAAGGCTCACGTAAGCTCGAATGATGTCAACTTAAAGCGTGGTATGCAGCAGTAGCAAAAAGCAATAAGGATATAAGATCACCTCAAGATAAGTTGCTAACGTGGACCTGCCAAACCCACTTACAGTGCAACAGCACAAGGTGCTTCCATAATTTAAATGCGGAAGGCTACTCACTCTACAATTGCAGAAGGCTCGTTCCCTTACTAAGCTCCACTCCCTCTAATCTCTATAAATATTCTTGCAACACTAGATGCAAATGGTAATCACAAATACAATTATAAAAAATGAAACACTGGATTTATCTCTCAGCTACTGTAAATTTAAGCATCAGAGTACGAGGGTCGCCGCTGTGCAGAATTAAAATTTCTATGTACATTATATCAAAAAAATAATATCGTCTATTCAAGCGAAACCATCCGTTACAACAATTAAATTATACAATTAATTCTATAATCTAACATTGAAAAATAACATAATGGCATAATTTGAGGTACCTTGTTGAAGCACTGATCATTTCCTTTTGCCCTTTTTTCCACCATCCATTCTATCACCATGATGATATTCTTCTTCTTCTTCTTCTTCTTCTTCTTCACTGCTTTCATCATCAGAGAGGGGAGAAGGGTCCAGCCTAGCAGCATCAATTGCCCATTTTATTACCTTTTCAACTTCATCCTCCTCCTTATCATTCTCTTCTTCTTGCTGACTACTAACAACTACAGAAGAATCAATATCATTTTTACGATTATGCGACGGAATAGAATTCTTGAGCGCCACAAATCTAGCAAACAGATCATCCTCCTCAAACCCACCAATATTATTAGTAATATTGACTTTCACTTGGTCCTTATCATCATCAATTGTTGTTGTAGTTGAAACAGCAGCAGTTGATGTGTTTTTGGGTTTGGATTTGAGGGCTTCGAAGCGGCGTTCGAGATCTGGATCAATGGAGGTCCGAGAGGAGGAGGAGGCGCGCGCCATGTGGGAATCGACGCTGAGTTTGAGAAGAAGGTCGTCCTGCGCTGCTTGCAGCAACTGTTGAACCTCATCGTCTTCGTGTGCACCTTTCTTCCTTGCGTTGCTCATTTGGTGCCTCAAAAGATGTCAATTTGATCTGAATATCGAAATTTGTCAAAACTCACTCACAAGTATATTATTTATTTAGGGTGCAACCACATTATTTTGAAAAGAATGCATTCTGAAATAATAAATTTATAAAAAATAATTATTTATATGATAAAAAATATTATTTTATTAAAAAATATGTGGTTAAAAATGAGTAGAAAAATAAGAATGAAAATTTTAATATATATCAAACATGAACTTAATTATACTTATGTCAAAAATGCAAGGATGCAATGAAATTGGTTGAAAAGAAAATAAAGTTCAAGAAATTGAATTGTGTAGGACTTGTTTTAGTGAGAATTTATAAAAAACAATGCAAGGGTGGAATGGAATTGTCAATTAATTGTATTTAATTGATATTATTTTTCACTTGGAGAATATTAAAATTTTGAATCTTCTGGTGTTCGTTTGGTTTTATTTTTCATGGTAATTGTTCATTAAATAGATAAAATTTGTTACAATTAGGGATATAATTTGTTTCCATTGCAAAAAAAAAAAAAAAAAACTTGTCTAATTTTTCCCACCAAACTCATGAGAAAAAATTTTCCTCAAAAATCAAGAAAATGTAAAAAACCCAATTACATAGAAGATTTAGTCAATCAAACATACAAAAAAATAAAAATAAAATTTAATTTACATTTTACATGAAAAATATAGCCCAATCAAAAAAGCATGAGGGAAAATTACCATAGGAACTTTCAATTATATATTCTCAAGAAAAATCAATTCACACATTTTTTCTTTTAAGTTTTCCCTATATTTTAAATACACGTTCACCAATACTTTTCAAAAATCTTAACCTTTGTTTGGTACCATTTTTTTTTCTTTCTTATTTTCAACCACACATTTAGCTTGTGTTTGAATCTCATTAAAATGAGAATATAATTTTTTGAAATAGTTATTGATGAAAGAATGTGCAGTGGAAAAGTGATAAAATTTTTTAAATTTATGTGTAATATTATTTTATTTGAAAAATGTGTGATTGAAATGAAGAAAAAATAAATGAAAATGAGAATGGGACGAGAATATGTGTCAAAAAAAAAATTCCACGCATTTTTCATTTCAAAATGCATTTTCATCAAAAAAAAAAAAAAGGCTCAAACAGGCTCTTTATCAAACAAGTGTGTAATGTTGTTTTGCGTTTAAACTAGAATTTGAATCTAGGAATTCCGATTATTGCGGGACAAAAATTGTGAATATTTTGTTAAAATCACATGCTAATTTTACGTGATTTAAAGTTTGAGGACAAAACTGTTAGTTGAACTTTCAATTGCATGAAAGACCTATGCACATCTAACATCAACATTGACAATTTTGATCACATAGAATCCAAGATTTAGAGTGTGTTTGGTAGAAATTAAAATTGAAAAATTAGTCGTTATTAATTTTAATCCGATTTTGAGCTCTTCGAAACGGGCTCTTAAATGTATGGGACTTGAAACCTCATGGTTGAAAGTCACACTCAGAATTAGATTCTAAAAAGTAAAAGATATGGCAAGACATCAAGTTCAATTCTCAAGTCCTATGTGTTAAATATATTAATTTTATTAAGGGCACATTAGTCATTTTACTTATGTTAGTATTTAAAGCTTTTGTTTTCTTGTATTTTGATCGTTTCATTAATCAATAAAACCCTAGCCTCCTTCTTGTTTCTCTCTATATTTTTGTATTATTTGTTTGTTTAGCATGGTATCAGAGCCGTAATCTTATGAAATTTGTTGTTAAAAGAATTTTATATCTCATCTATTGACATCCGGTGTTTTCGGTAGACATTATGTGATTTGATTTCGTTTGGAGTAAATTCTTGACAGCGATTTGAATTAGATTCATCCATCAATTACATGTTATTCTCAATATGAAGGTTCGTGCCTTTTTTATTTCGTATTCGGTTTTGTCGAAAGGATTGTTAATTATATTGTCCTCGTATGTTGATTTTGGATACCGCCTTACTGAGTTATCGTCTTGAAATCAATTGAACTGGTTAAATATGCACTGTTGCACTGGTGTCACAAGTTGGAGTTCTTTTAAATTGGTTGGATGATTTCAAAATTGGAAATTTGTTTGAATTGGTATACGTGCAAATTATAGTCAAAATTTGGAATTCAAATTTGGGAATTTGTTTTAATTGGAACATGTGTTGGTACGGCTTAAAATTCAATTAAAATTGAAAATATGACCGTTATTGGGTCCCACCCGTCTAATAAAAATCAACAATAACGGTTATATTTTCAATTTTAATCTGATTTTAATTTCTACCAAACACCCTCTTGGTATACGTGCACAATTATTGTCAGAATTTGGAATTCAATTGGTTGGATAATTAATTCCAAATTCTGGAATTGGTTTGAATTGATATATTTGAATTCGTATTGGACACTGATTGAGATTTGGCTTCCGCTAATTCTCGTTTGATTTTGGTTTGATTCTGTATCAGACTATTGTTTATTTTTCATATTGATCATTATTTGTTTATTTCACTATGGCTGGAAGTCGGGATGATTCTCTTCAATCTATTAGTGTGCAATTAAATGGGAATGATTATTCTTATTGAAGTTACGTGATGAGAAATTTTTTGAAGGGCAAAAAGATGTGGAGTTATGTTTCGAGCACTTCTCAAAAAATGACAAAGTCGTCAATTATGTGGAGTTGGTAGATACTTGGGAATCTGATAATTCGAAGATTATTACTTGGATTAATAATTATGTTGTGCAATCGATATGCACACAATTGGCTAAGTATGATACTGTTAAGGAGTTTTGGGAGCACCTGTCTAGATTGTACACGCAGTCTAACTTTGCAAAATAGTATCAGTTAGAGATATATATTCGAGCTCTTCAACAGAAAAATATGAGTATTCAAGAATTTTATTCTGCTATGACAAATTTATGGGATCAATTGGCATTCATAGAATCTGCAGAATTACAAGAATTTGAACCTTATATCACTCGAAGGGAAGAACGACTGGTTCAATTTTTTATGGCGCTACGTGATGATTTTGAGGGACTTCGTGGAACAATCCTACATCGTAGTCCTCTTCCTTCTGTTGATTCTGTGGTTAGTGAATTGATGGCTGAAGAGATACGCCTTAAATCTCAAACGGACAAGGGGACTACTCCATCACCTGCTACTCCATCTATATTCACAACACCTCAGAGGTCACATGTCGGTCATCAAAGTAGGTCGTCTTTGAATGTTGCACATGATGAATGTCGTTTCTGTAACCAGAAGGTCATTGGAAGGGAAAATGTCCTCTATTGTTGAATGGAGCTACACAACAGCGGCCCTCACAACAGCAGCAAAGACAGGGTCTTCTTCCATGGAAATTTGGAAACCAACCACTTCAACCTAATATTGCAATAGATGTCCCATCAATAGATCCACTAATATTTGAGCAGTTTCAAAAGTTTCTAGCATCACAATCAAACTCAACACCTCCATATGCAATGTCTGCCTCTTCTATAGGTTTGTCATCTTCTAGTTCCTCAGGTATATCATCTTCTTTGTGGGTCTTAGATTCTGGGGCTTCCCATCATATGTCACCTAATTTATCCTTTTTTGTTTCATTATCTCCCAAGCCTTTTGTGTCAGTTACGACTGCTAATGGTACTTCTATGCCTATAGCAGGTGTTGGTTCTGTTGATACATATTGTTTATCTCTCAATGATATTTACCATATTCTCAATTTTACCTTAAATCTTGTCTCTGTTAGCCAATTATGTGAATCTGGATATTTAGTCTCATTTTCTTCTTCTACTTGTTATGTGCAGGATCCGCAGACTCAAAAGCTGATTGGGATCGGCCGTAGGCAAGGGGGACTCTATGTTTTGGATGAGCTTAAAGTACCAGAATTTGCAGCTTCTAGTGTTGATTTGTCATCTTTTCGTTTGAGTCATTTATCTTCTACCTTTTATTTATAGCATTCTCGCCTTGGTCATGTTTCAGCTCTCATTTAAAGTTCTTAGTTTATACAGGAGCATTAGGAAATTTGAAAACAAATGATATTTCTGATCGTAATGGATGCAAATTAGAAAAAATTCTGCATTACCTTTCAATAAAAGTACTTCTACTTTTGTTGCCCCATTTGATCTTGTTCATTCTGATGTATGGGGACCTTCTCCTGTCACCACTAAAGGGGGTTCACGATATTATGTTTCCTTTATTGATGATTACACTCGTTACTATTGGGTTTTTCATATGAAACATTGATTTCCTTAGTATTTTCAGTACATTTAGAGCACTTGTACAAACTCAACATTCTGTTATTATCAAATGTTTTCGATGTGATTTAGGTGGAGAGTATACTTCTAATGCCTTTTCCGATTTGCTTGCTTCTGATGGAACCATTCGCCAAAGTGCCTGTACAGATACTCCCGAACAAAATAGTGTTGTCGAAAGGAAACATAAACATAATGTTGAGACGGCCCCGGTCTCTTTTACTCTTTGCTTCCACTCTTAGTGAATTCTGGGGAGAAGCCATTCTTTCTGCTACTTATTTGATTAATAAGATCCCAACCTCACATAATTCAGGTTTGTCTCCCTTTGAGAAGTTGTATGGATATGTTCCTGATTATTCTTCCTTACGTGTCTTTGGTTCTACTTGTTTTGTCCTTCGACCTCATGTTGAGCATAGTAAATTATCAACTAGATCTGTTATATGTATTTTTTTGGGTTATGGAGCAAGACAAAAAGGTTATTGTTGTTTTGATCCAGTTGGTCAAAAATTATATGCTTCTCGTCATGTTGTTTTCCTTGAACATATACCTTTCTCTACTATTCCCCCTAGTTTTCATAACATGACCAGGTCTGATCTTATTCGCATTGATCCATTTGATGTTGATACTGAAAATGTCCCACCTTTTGTTCCACATACATCTACTTCTACTTCAGATCATGATTCTTGTAGGGTTCCCATTGATAGTTCTACAGATACTGGTACTTTGGCTCCTAATACTTCAATTGTTACCTTTCCTCCTATGGCTGCCCAATCACCTCCTGAGACTGGGGCTCCTTCTCCTCGTTATCCTTCACGTACTCGTAAGTCCTCTCAATTACCAGACTTTGCTTACTTTTGTTACCCTGGTTCTTTTTTAGCTTCTATTCATCGTTTTTCTGAGCTTTTATCCTATAGAGAGACAGTTTGTGATCCACTATGGCAGGAAGCTATGGCTGAGGAACTTACTACTTTGAATCAGACACATACTTGGGATTTGGTATTTCTACCGCCAGGAAAACGAGCAATTGGTTCTCCTTGGGTCTATAAAATCAAAACCAAGTCGATGGATCTGTTGAACGATATATGGCCCGATTAGTTTCAAAGGGGTATTCTCAAAAGTATGGTATGGATTATGAGGAGACGTTTGCACATGTTGCAAAGATGACTACTGTTCGTACTCTTATTGCAGTTGCTTCCATTCGTCGATGGAATATATCTCATATGGATGTTAAAAATGCTTTCTTGAATGGAGATCTACAGGAAGAAGTCTATATGGTTCATCCTCCTGGTGTTTTCCATCAACATGGTGAAGTTTGCAAACTTCGAAAAGCTCTCTACTGTCTTAAACAGGCACCTCGAGCTTGGTTTGAGAAGTTTTCCACTGTGATTACTTTGCTCGGTTTCCGTCTTAGCCATCATGATTCAGCTTTATTTTATAGATGTACAACCGTTGGTCGTGTTTTGCTTTCTTTATATGTTGACGACATGATTATTACTGCTGATGATATTGATGGTATTGCAGAATTAAAGTCAAAGTTAGCTCGTTGTTTTGCGATGAAAGATTTGGGTTCACTCTGTTACTTTATAGGTATTGAAGTTGCATCTTCTCCGACAGGTTATCTTTTTTCTCAATCCAAGTACATAGCAAATATATTTGAGTGTGCTCGTCTCACTGATAATAAGACTGTTGATACGCCTCTTGAGCTTAATGCTCGATATTCTTCTTCTGATAGCTCTCCATTATCTGATCCTAGTTTATATCGTACTATTGTTGGTAGCTTGGTTTATCTCACCATCACTCGTCCATATATTGCACATGTTGTTCATGTAGTTAGTCATTTTGTTACTGTGCTTACTACAGTTCATTGGGCTGCTGTTCCTCGCATTTTGAGGTATCTTCGTGGCACTCAGTTTCAAAGCCTTTTTCTTTCATCTACTTCATCACTAGCATTGCGAGCATATTCTAATGCCGATTGGACTAGTGATTCTACAGATCGTTGTTCTACCACTGGATTTTCTATCTTTCTCGGGGATTCTCTTATTTCTTGGAAGAGCAAGAAGCAAGATACTGTTTCTAGGTATTCCACGGAAGCAGAGTATCGTGCTATGACTTCTACTACTTATGAGATAGTTTGATTACGCTGGTTGCTTGCAGATATGTGTGTACTTCTTCGCCAACCCACTCCATTGTATTGAGACAATAAGAGTGCAATTCAGATTGTGCGCAATTCGGTATTCCATGAGAAAACCAAATATATTGAGATTGATTGTCATGTCACTCGACATCACCATCAACTTGGCACTATCACATTACCTTTTGTTCATTCCTCCATGCAGATTGCTGACTTATTTACAAAGTCACATTCTATTTCGCGGTTTCGTTTTTTATTTGGCAAACTCTCAATGCTTCTTACATTAGCATCATGAGTTTGAGGGGAGATGTTAAATATATTAATTTTATTAAGGGCACATTAGTCATTTTACTTATGTTAGTATTTAAAGCTTTTGTTTTCATGTATTTTGATCATTCCATTAATCAATAAAACCCTAGCCTCCTTTTTGTTTCTCTCTATATTTTTGTATTATTTGTTTGTTTAACACTATGAACCCTAGATCTGATTATTATATTATTTTAATAAGATTATTTGTTTAATTATTTTTAATAAGATTATTAATATTTTTCCTTTTATTTATTTAATTTTGAAAAACCTGCACACAAAAAATAAAAAGCATAATTTTTTTAGGAAAATTTATATGCCAAGTTATACCACTTGGGTTTCGAATAAAGATTTCTCAACATTCAGATTTCCAAACTTTCATTTTTTATACAAGTTGGGTGTAAAATATTAGATGCGCACACAACGTGAAGGTTCTCTCCCCTAGTTGGCGAAATCTCAAAACTTCTCCTTGACGATAATAGGCTTTTGGTGGTGGTGTTGAGGTGGACTTTGGTGGTGGAGGCGCCGGTGGCCCAGTGGGTGGACTTCTGAGCCTAGTGGTGGCTGAAGAAGACAATTTATCTTTTTGTTTCTTTTTTTTAATTGTTTTTAATAAAAGCAACGATGATGCGCCAAAATAAATCATGTCACAAGTAGTCACGTTCAAGACGGGATAGTTTGAAGTGATTTTTTTATGGTTTCCATCTTATTGGAACAATTTGATTGCAATTTCCTTTCTCCATTTGATCTCAACAACTCATTTAATGCTCAATTTCGATGTCAATCACCAATGTTGTTACAGTTAGGTTTGAACATAAACATTAAGGGCCTGTTCGGTAGGGATTGAAATCAGATTAAAATTGAAAAATTAGTCGTTATTGTTAACTTTTATTAGACGAGTGGAATCCAATAACGACCATATTTACAATTTTAATTGGATTTTAATCCCTACCGAACGGGGCCTAAAACAAGACATTCACGAAAACTATTGGAACGTAAAATATATCACCTTAAAGTGGTAGAAAATCATATGAAGGATACGAAGTGAAGACATTCTCTATGAAATGATACATGTAAATGGATGAAGAAATGAATGAAAAATACTTTATAATGGGTGGTCAAATTTCTTGTACATGGGAGGGGTTTAAAGTGCTTCCATAAAACATAGATAATCATTTTAAACCAGTCAACAATCCCACTTAATTTCCTCCTCAACTTGCTTATTTGATCTTAAAAATTGGCAATGTACTAATCCAATTTGAGGGATTTTGAAGGGCTTTTCAAGCTCAAATAAATACTAGAAAATCATTTAAAGCCCAAAAAAATTAATGTACTCATCCAAAGTAAATATTTTCATATAAAATACGTCGTACTCAAGATTTTGAAAACTTTTACTATAGTCCTCGATGATGCCATAACTCCCAAGCCCGACGTGGGAGTACCCGAACAGCATGCCCTTGGCTTGTCTTGATCCCTCAAGGTGGACGCCTCTTCCTCGAGGTCAAGGACCCCAACTTCACCATTGATCCATGGATCTGTCCCGGTTCATCTCGATGACCTCGACTCTTGCGTGGGTCCACCTTAGGGTTCACTGCCCCCACGTTGGCAAGGAGTCATACTTCGTTTGTCTCCTACATTCTGATTCTAATAGGAGTTCTAAGGCATCAGAAGTTCAATCCTATCGATTCTATTTGTTCTTCCATATCTATTTCTTAGTTAGGTACATATTTCATTATCGCTCAATTTTTAGCGTCACGTTCAAATTTTTGTCCAATTGTTTGATGATTCGCTACGAGACAATCCCTAGTCCTTTTTGCATGTTGTCCTGAGGTCCTCATCACTCGTTTTTTCTCAACTCGAGATCGAGTCATCCCGGATACAATTTTTGATAGCTTCGACCCTCATCTCTTACCATAATGCCGAATTTTTCAGTTCTATGGCTTGAAAAAAAAAACTCATTTTCGAGCATACAAATAATAACAATAATGCTATTACTCTCACGGTACACTGAATAAATGTCGCGGATAAAACTATATTTTCTTATATTTGCACTGCCCACTAAGAATTGCAAATCTTTCATTTTGCTCCCTAACTTCCCAAATCCTTTCAATTAAGTCCTTGTGGCAAATTTAGGAATTTTGGAGTGTTAAATATTGCGACCCATATTTTATAATTGCATAATTACATTTGCTCTCTATACGTCAGACTATAATTTTAACATTAGAATCCATACTCTTTAAGTCTCCCAGACCACTAATTTTATTTATTTTTAATTCTAAATTACAATAAACATACATAACACATATATTTTAGAACATTGTAAATATTTCCATTCAAATATATATATTTTCCAATTCCGGGGCAAGATGAAACTCATGGAGGCTACATTTATTCTAGTGACATAGATTAAAATTGAAACTACGTACATAGATCTGCCATGCCATCGTCGCATCTTTCGAATTATTCGTAGTACTCTTCATCGACTAATAGAGAGCATACATTAATTCAGATGCCGGCCTTCACCACCATAAAGGCACATCACGACAGCGTAAAGTCCTTCGATCCATTTCCGTTTATTAAACTGAATATATATCGCGCATATCTAATAGAAGCACGTAAAAACGCAACTCACAGGATATGAAATGCATCTTTTCCAGACTTCAACATCTGCACTTTGCCCTCTTGTCCGTGAGTATCTACACAAAATGAAGTTTTTGAGACAGATTTCATGTGAATCTAATCCTTTAAAGTGAAAGGGATTTATCTTCTTTATTACCTTGGCTTGTTCTTGAAGCTCTTTAATGTACTCAACTGCCAAATCTAACATATGGGCCGTGTTCGTTTGCTGCCACGAAAAAAAAATCTCGATCCCTAAGCACTTCCGAAAAATAGAAAAATAAAAATACAACCGCAGGAAAAATATCTACCTTGTCCATATTTGGGCAGAGCTCTTGCAGCTTCTTCATTCTTTCACTAATCCGAGTTCGTCTCACCTGTAAATTAGCTTAACAAAATGTTAAAACTATCCAATATAATTCAATTTGGGAGTACTAATAAGGTCTTGTTCATTGTTGTGAAACAGAGAGTGAATGAATAATACGATTAACAAAATCGACACAAATATGAATAAGAATTTTACCCTCTCTGCAATACTTCGGGGATGAGTAGCACAACCTCTTTTAGCCCGGATTTGACAGGGGATGGTGTCCTGTTGACATTGTAGAAATTTTTGTGCCGAATCTATTTCGGAAGGGATTTTCGGCAAGCTCAAATGGTGAGTCAAATGCATAGCAGTGTTTCTAGTTTCCCCGTTCTGATTTGAAGATATGAATATCAGCAATAGAAGTAGTATGTACAAGCAAACAACATGAAAACCAGCACAAAAAACCAATAAAAACTACCTCATTTCCCATTATTCCATTAAGATTAGAGAACATTTTCGGATCACCATCTCGGTATCTTTTCATGCTGTTGAAGGGTGAACCATTCCAAGAGTCTTCTAGCAAGGCAGAGTCATACTCTCTGCAATTATTTCCATTTCCATTCTCAACTCTACGCGTGCCTATGTTTTCGTTCCCATTTTCGGGAATGCTAGGCATGAACCTAGTGCTCGAAGCCGTACCAGACGAGTAATCAATGTGATTCTTCAAACCATTAGCGGGTGAACTGGCTTCTGCATGATTACATATTCTGTAGTTTCCCACTTCTCCCATTACACCCAAACCTGAGATCAAATAAGAACCTTTAAGCAACTTCTTCATAACTGTGTAAAAGCTCATGATTGCTGTGCATCACAAAAATCACAAGAAACGGCTCGGAAATTGTAATTAGTCGCAGTGTAACACATGAAATCTAGTTTAATACACAAGTGTCCAATGCCCATAGGCTTTATCATCACTGCACAATTGGCTTAATAACGTAAGATTTGCCTTCTCGTGTAGGATTATGCTCCCCCTTTAACATCGCAGCTGGAGTCACTTGATGCTCCCCTCCACACCACACGCAAGGCTAAGGCACGTCAAGTGGTTTAGCAGATTTTGATAAAAGTTGATAAAATATGTGGTTATCAGTCTCATGAAATGTGTGATTAAAATTAATTGTTGAGTTTGACTTATATTAGAATACGGCTATAGATATATATAAAAAATCCCCAGATATTTCCTCTTTTTCAGCTAGCTTCATCTATAGCAAAACATCGTAATGATCCCAACCTTTTTCTATACCCTATCTTGAAAGCAGAAAGTCAGCCCTATATATCAACCAAAAGCAGCATCCTTGTTATGTACAGATAATGAATAAATTAATATACAAATTATGCAGACAAATTTAATTCTAATTAACTAATAAACCAGCATAAACAAATTTGAATTTTACCATTGAAAAATCCAGGTGGGGAACTAGTTTGGCTGGCAAGATTCCCACAATTTTTCATCCTCACATTCTCCATTCCTACAGAATAAGATCCATTGTGTTGCTCCATTGAAACATCAATTTCTTGCTTCATATGCATAGCCCCCCTTTGATTCAACAAATTAGAGAATATTGCATCAGATTCTTCACCATTTTCATGACCAGGATCCAAAAGGGTAGCTAAAAATGAACTGGGAGCTGAACGATATCGAGCTAAACCACCACAGTTTTGCTGATTATCACTGGAAAACAGAAAACTACTACTGTTGTTCATGTTTCTTGAAATTGTTTCTGAGCCGAACATAGTGTATTTAAAGACTTCAAACTTCAACTATTACTGCAAAATATCATCTCTTTTTGGATAATGCTACTTTTTTTTGTTGCAAAATATCATCTCTCTTTTTTTTTTTTGTTGTTGGCCATTCACTGATAACAAGGGCTTATTTTCTGCAAACAGATTTTTGCTAATTCGGGTGAGACAGAAGGCCTGCAGTTCTTATATTGACACCATTTCCGCAAACTGCCCTTACTTTTATTTGTTTTTACGGAAATCCATTGCCCTTGAGGTGAACAAGACTCGAAACTCAAATCTTAACATAGTAGTATCAAACTTCATTAAATTTTAATGAGCAATTCGATCAGATTAAAACTAAAAAAAAAAAAAATATAGATTACGAAAATCATAAGATTGATTTGCTCGAACGAACCATCATCTTACAAAACATATTAAGAAATAAAATATCATATCGAGTACAAACATACATTAACATATAAAGATTTGGATCACTCTTTCTAATAAATTTGACATTTTAAGATAATTCAAAATCTTAATAGCAATCATTTCAATTGATAAAAATGCCCTCTCCATAAAAACTCTCCTAACCTTAGACGCCAAGTCAATCACTCGTGGATTTGTCGTATACGTTGATTCAGAACCACTTCCATATGCCAAGAATTGCATTTCTTTCTGAGTAATCACAGGGCCCTGTACTGAGGGCCCTGTGAAGTAATAGGGCATTACTCTTTCTTTTGTCTAAATATTTTATTTTACTTTTAATTAGTAATCTAATTAACGTTTAAGTGTTTTTTCCCCCAACTTAATTTAAAAGCTTTCAAGCATAGGAAACGTGGCTCTATTGTGACCTTATACTTCAACTATTGTTTACAATTAATCTCGGCCTCCATTTTTTCAATATTTAATGTCAAAAAAAAAAAAAAAAAAAAAAAATAAATTATAAACATATATCAAGAAAAATCTTATTTTTTAGCTACGCATTTATTAAAATGTCACTATTCCAAAATGAATGAGTAATGTTATTCATCTCCACTGGAGTTACAAACACAGTCTATGTGGCGTTAATGTGACATTAAATGATAGAGTAAAATTAAATAAGGTGCATTTAATTTTACCTTTTCATACACCTATCATTTAGAGTATCTAGACTGTATTTGCATCCCCATTCAAAATGAAAACTTTTGAAGAAGACTTTCACAGAATTCATTGATTTTTGCGAAAACGAACAAAATAAAAATGCACCATACAGTTATTGCGTTGACGGCACCTATATGGTGCTTGTAAATAATTCCATGTACGTTGGGAATTATTCTTTAAAAATATATTATCCCAAAAAATGGAGTTCAAACAAAATGTAATTTTAAGGTCGAGACAATTTTTGAAAGATTAGGGTACGAATGCTTTCTTTATCATTGGGTAGAGGTAAATACTATATGCTAAAAAATTATTACACGAGACGAATAGATACTCATTTTTTTTTTAAACTTGCTACACTTACCGTCATTCGTGAGCGGTAATTTTTAAAGCTCACTCTAATTAGTGTGGAGCCCACTAATTATACAAACATCATTTTTTATTTTTTTTTTATTTTTTGTGTAGTAATCTCGCATCACAATTAATTGTTAAAAATTTTTTTTTTTTTTTAAAAAACAAAAATCTATTCACGTAAAAGAAAAATTAGTTAAATTACCCCCCTCCCCCCCCCCTCCCCCTTTATATTTAAATTTTATTTTGTGTGTGTGAAATTGTGAAAATAGCATGCAAACAGATGGATAAGGGGGGGCGTATTTGAGGCAAGAAGCCAAATCTGTAACTTTCTTTCACTATATACAAAGAACCTTAACGACGTTGTTGGACTATGCATGTATCAAGAATGGAACGTTTGATCAAAATCATTACCACCTATTATAAGCTTTATTTTTTTGGTATCTCATAATTCTTCTTTTAGTATAGACCGTTGATATCATTTTTTTGGGTATAAAATGCATTTTAAAAATATTTTTTTGTGAATGTGTGATTAGAAATTTAGTTTAATAATTACTTATATATTTATGCCGTCAACTAGGTCGAATTCATAACACCGTTACGAATCTACAAAACAGGGGCGACCAACATGGGGTAAGTGGGGTCAGATGACCCCAAAAAAAAAAAAATAATACATAAATTGAGTTTTTTTTTTTAGTTTTTTTTTTTGTTTTTAAACTAACAATTTTGAAATCTCATTGTTGGACCCACAAAAAATTTGGCACGGTCCGCCCCGGTCTACAAAGGTCCTATTGAATTAAGTACGGCGAAATGTTTATCTTAGATTACGTTTAAAATGAATTGTAAACTTTATTATGACCGCAATAAGTGATTAAGAAGAAGAGGGAGTGACGGAATCGATACGAAATTCGTAAAGAATAGCTGCCATAAATGAAACTCCCACTTTTGTGAATGTGATGTTTTTTCTAATACTTTGACTTGATAGAAAATTCAACCCTTATCCACAAAGTTTAGATTGATGGTTTTGATTAGAATACAAAATATAGAGGTTTTGCAGTCTTTGCTACTGCCAAAAATATTGATTAGAATAAATCTATGGGTACAGAAAAATTTCAAAGGCTTTTTGCACTGTCTTTCTGTGATTTGCTGATGTCAAAAACGGATTGACGATCGACTTAGATTTTGATTAGAATAAATCTCTAGCGGTACAGAAAAGTTTCACGGATTTTTGCGGTCATTTGCTACTGTCAAAAACATCGATTAGAATCAATTTGTAGGTAACCATAAAATTTTAACTTTGCATTGTTTTTTGTAGCAACCAATCATATGAAGACGGCAAAGACTTGAATTTTCTGTACTCAGAACGCATCGCTCTTGATTAAGTGTCATTTTTCTAGAGTTAAAAATTATTTCTTAGTAAAATTTTATAAAATTAAAAGAAAAATTATTGTTGTTGGAAAATTTTGATAAAAACTTGTTAATTCTATGAAATGCACGATTGAAGAAATTTTCGCACGCGCGGGTCAGTGTGGTGGGGGTGGCGGGGGGGGGGGGAGGGGTTTTTTTTTTTTTTTTTTTTTTTTTTTGTTGTCATTTTTTTTAAGCTCATGTTTTGGTGGGAATTAAAATTATATTGTTTTAATAGATTTTGATAAAAAAAAAGAGAAACGTGTGCTTGAAATGTTATGAGACTCATAAAATATGTGATTAAAATAAAAAAAAAAAAAAAAAAAATTAAATGTAAAATATAGATTGTAATCGGAACGAAATAGGATTTGCATTGAAACATAGACTTGTGTATGGGTAGACATGGTCTGATTGTGTACAATTTAAAAGTAAGTGATGGGCTTGTAGCAAAAATCAAAGAGAAAATTAACAATTAATTAAAAATTTTATTCAAAATTATATTTCAAAAAAAAAAAAAAAAAAAAAAAAAAAAAAAAAAAAAAAAATATATTATAATAAATTATTAAAAATTAAAACCTTAAGGTATTCATTTATTCACAACCCTTTCTCTCGTCTCTCTCTAACTATCTTGCTCTCTCTCTCTCTCCGCTCATACCCACCCAACCCAAGCTCATATCTACCCCCAATCCCGATCTGCAACCATACCCACCCAACCCCAAACCTAAACCTTAATAATCCCCCCCAATCCCGGTGCTGCAAACACGCGTCGTCGCCACCACAATCTCGGTACTGCAATGAAGAAGTCGAGGCACCGTTTCGCGGAGTCGACGACAGCTGTAATGGGAGGGGACCGGAGTCGACGGCAGCTGCGCTTTGCAGTGATCTGGAAGCTGTCGCCGGAGACACCACCAGAAGCCGTCACTAGGAGCGTTGTTGATGAAGCCTTGCGTCCCACCTTGTCTCCTTCACTCCGCTGTTCGATGAGAGGCGTTGCGAGATCTGGTGCACAATCGGTGTACTGTGATGTTCGATCTGGTGGCCGCCGAAGGTTTTGGGAGGTTTTGTTGGTTGTTTGATTGTGGCTATTGTGGTGTTGTGTTGATGGCGCTAGTGAAGTGGTGGTTTTATTAATTTTGAAATTATAAAAAAGACATCCGATGGTTGATGTTGTGGGTGTACGATGACTGGGTTGAGTGTGTGGGTCGACTGTGGTGGAGGCATAGTCGACGCCGCTACAGAGTGAGAAGGTTGCAACCGAAGTTGGTGGTGTCGGCGAACCTTTTCTGATTAATAACCATATCACAATTTGACTACCGTGTAGTTCATTGTGATCATTTGTGACCGATTGTGATCGTTTGTGACCGTTTGTGTCCGATTGTGACTGGTTCTTTGTGACTCGTTGTGACTGATTGTGACTATGTAACATTCGGAAAATTTGTTGGAAGTCTGGAATGGGTAGATAGATGGGGTCGGTACGTAAGAATGTACCCCTTGTAACAAATCTA
Organism: Fraxinus excelsior; assembly: GCA_019097785.1. Lineage (NCBI taxonomy): Eukaryota > Viridiplantae > Streptophyta > Magnoliopsida > Lamiales > Oleaceae > Fraxinus > Fraxinus excelsior. Next base: position 12,694,509 of record CM032633.1, on the reverse strand, counting down.
GGACGCGAGGATAGTGAAGTAGAAGCTTATTCATCGAAGAATTGCACCCATTCACACATTGCTTATGAGAGAGCTAAAAATCCTAATTTCCCGTTATTGCACCAGCATCAATGCACCGGATTCGTGACTAGTCACGAATTCAGAATTGGAGGTCGGGTAGGGCGGACGTTGACCGTTGATAGGCAACGTCCGTAATGATGAGGTCGTTTAATAATATTTAATTAAATAATATTAAAAATCCTTCAATCTATTTGAAAATGCACTAAAATGAAAGTCAACTATGACAAATGCATTCTCTCTTTCCCCTTCTTATTCAACTGCATTTTGTCCTTCCCCTTCTAGGGGCCTTCTTATTCTTCTACGGGACTTATAGTTGAGAGACGAGAGTGATGAAATCGAGGAACTTAAGTATTTTGCTTCATGTGTTTCAAGGATGAAGCATTTCAATTTAAGTCCCTGTTTGAAACCCATTTTTAGGTGGAGAGAAATTTTGGAATAGTGATTGATGTGAGAATGTGTGGTGAAAAAGTGATGAAAAGTTTTTGATTTGTGTGTAATATTATTTTATTTGGAGAATGTGTGGTTGAAATGAAGAATGAGAATGAGAAAGAGAAAGAGAAATAGAAATTAAAGGGTGTCAAACGGGGGCTAAATGTATTTAACTGGTAAAGTTCAATTGTTATTAAGAGAGGAGAGAAGCCTTCTTTTTTTCCAACTAGTTGGAGCCAAAAACAGAGACAACGGAGAAGCTGGGGTTGGGGCTCGCCGGTAGCCGCAACGATCATAGAGAAAGGGGCAAAGGGCAAGCAAGGCGGCGAGGAGGGAGAACCAAGTTTGCAAAATGAATACTTTTTTTTGGTTGTTTATTTTTCTAATTTATGTAATTTATACTTTTATATTCGTTTAAAATTATATTTATTAAAATATATTATTATGATACAATAAGTTGTGGATCATTTGGTCATACAAATAGCGGCTTAGAAAAATGTGTAATAAGTTATATTAGGGTTGAACAAAACTCCCGTATCGAATCGTACTTGAAGCGTTCGGTTCGGTTTCACAATTAAATTTAGACCCGACAGTTCCACTTACTAAATATTCGAGAATCCTGGTTTTTTTTTTTTTTGTTATCTTTAAAATCGAATCGGACATGATCATGTCTAACCCTAAGTTATATACAAGAATTTCCTAAAATAGAAGTTCAAAAAATTCAAATTAATTCTATAGAAGTTTATAAAAATCTTTAAATAAAAGTTTATAGAAGTAATTAAATATTATTGAATTCTACAAGTCATTTACCAAAAAAATCTCTACAAATCATTAAAAATTCAAATTGAATCATTCTTACTTATCTTTAATTCTGAAAGTCTCAGTTACCAAAATATGACTTTCTCTAATACTGATAACCCAAGCCCCAAGGAAAGGACAGCCCAGTTTCTTTAATTTTTCTTTTTATTATTTTTTTTCAAGATTTCTAGCTTATACATTTTTTATAATTTCGAATTAAATCAATAAATTTTATTACGTGTCTTTTTAATTATTCACACATCACGCATGAGAACAGATTAATAAAATGGGAAAAGTTAAACAGAAAATAAGTTATCAATTAATAAATTAGTGTAAAGTAAAAATGTCAGAAAGAAAAAATATGAGTGCTCAGATGTGCATTTTTCGTCTGAAGATCAGACGGTTGTGGAGACCCAATCACCACTGTTAGCACAAATATATCATCATAGCAGCCCATTTGTGATTTTACATGCACCAGCCGGGAATCGAACCCGGGTCTGTACCGTGGCAGGGTACTATTCTACCACTAGACCACTGGTGCTTCGTTGATTACATATTTAGAAATATGTAACAAAGGTCAATGAAATCTCTTGACTTTGCCATTTTTACACCTTTGCACCCTCTTGCATTGTTATCAAAAAGTGATTAGATGAAAAAACAATCTGCCGTGTGATAAAATGTAAATAAGAGTGTACACCAAGCATAATTCGAAATCTCTCCCTTTCTTGTAACAAAAATTGATTTTTCCTCCTATTCACCATTTTTATGTTTTATTAATAACAATAACCCTGTGATGAGTTGCTAGTTTTCAATCGGAGATACGATCACGAGCAATCTAATGTGGATGTCCAAGTGTGCATGTAAATTTACGTGGATAGCTATGATCAGGGACGTAGCCATGATTTTAATATTGGAGGGACGAAAATATGGAGGGTGGAGCGGAGCAGAGCCCTTGATTATTTTTTTTTAAATTAAGATGACTGAAAACGACGATTTTGATTATCAAAATAGGCAAGTTAGACTGACTGACTAAAAAGACAATTAATATCTGTAAAGTCAGCGGGATAAAATTTATCTGCAAACTTACATATATTCTGAACATCAAAAGCCTTGTAGCCGTCTCTAGGATCTAATGATGAGCTAATAATAAGCAATTTCATCACATCTTCCGTAAATCTATCTCTTAAAGAATAAAATTTTTGTATTGTTAAATTTTAAAGTGTAAGTTATTGAGTCAATATTTATTAATGAAAAAAAAATTAAAAAATTTCAAAATTTTGTGGGGGTGCGTCAATTTTTTTGGGGGGGGAGAGCGGGGGGGGGGGGGGGGGGACAGAAAAATACATTACAAATTAATTAGGAATAGTGGACCGGTGGATAATGTTGGGGGCGGTCGTTCCCCTCAAAAAGAAAATCAGTCAATCGATATAAAAACAATATGTTCATCTATGTGTCTAACGCTATACGAGGGGATTGAAAAATACATTACAAATTAACTAGGAATAGTGGACCAGCGGACCGATCCTTTGATCGTGTTGGATTTTGAGATCTACATTAGGTAATGTTTAGCAAAATAGTGCCTAAGGCTAAAAAAAGAGAGAGTGGACAAGGAGGACTGAGGCTAATAGATATTAACAAGGACAACAATGAACAATCAATTAATACAGCCGACATAGTTAATAAATTAAATAAGTGGCCCTCTATTTTATCCTCTAATACATTAAAAATAAAATCATATAGGCTATTTAAAAGATTACAAAGTCTAGTAAAGGTCTTCATAAAGGCCTAACATGCATATTTTTAATTTCATTGTCACAGCGAGTCTTTAATAATTAGTATTTTTTTTATGACAATTATTCATACAAGAACTAGAAATTAAGGAGAGTTTATAGGAAGATTAATTTTAATAGCGATAAATTAGTAAGAATGTACCCCTTGTAACAAATCTAGGACGCTAGGATAGTGAAGTAGAAGCTTATTCATCAAAGAATTGTTCCCATTCGCCTGTTCCTTATGAGAGCAAAAAAATCCTAATTTCCCGTTATTGCACCGGATTCGTGACCAATGGCGAATCCAAAATTAGAGGTCAGGTAGGGTGAATGTTGACTGTCGATAGGCAACGTTTGTAATGACGATGTCTTTTATTTTAGTAAGCATTAAAATTTTCATTTTCATTCTTCTATTCATTTTCAATCGCACATTCTTCAATAAAACAATATTTTCCATTACATCAATAACTTTTCATTCTCTTTTAACAACACATTCTCCATCAACCTATTATTCCAAAGTACATTCTTTCAAAATAATGTAGCTCAAACACACCCTTAAATAGCTATGTCAACGAGCCGAGCTCAAGCAAAAAAAAAAAAACTCAAGCTCGGCTCGAGCTTTTTTTGACCCGAGCCAAGCCCGACCAAACAAATGAGGCTTGACCCGAACTTTTGGCCCGGTTTAGGTTTGAGTTTTTCTCCAACCGATTTAAACGGTTTGGTTTGAAAATTTGTCAAAAATCGGTAAAATCGGACCGCTTACACCCCTAGGTATTGGTTTAGCACTTTTTAGGATTACATGTACATAACAACTTATATAATGATTTATGTTATGAGATTTAATTGAATTAAAATCTCATCAATCAAATAATTTTTTCACTTAGGGTCCGTTTGATAGAAATGTGGAAAATGGGTGGAAAGAAAATATTTTACAGGGAAAAGATTTTCTTAGAAATTATTTTGTTGGGAATTGTAATTAATTGTGTTTGATTGGTATAATTTTTCATTGAAAATATTGAAAGTTTGATATCTGTTTGATTTCGTTTTTTATGAAAATTGTCCATTAAAGTGATAATGTTTTCTACAATTGGGTCTAAAATTTGTTCCAATTGCAAAAAAAAAAATTTTTAAAAAAAATCATATCGAATATCATTCATTTGGCTTTGTTTTGCATGGAAATTGTCAATAAAAGTGAAATTTTTTTTACCATTGTGTCTAGAATTTTTTCCAATTGCAAAAACAAAATTTTTTTTTGAAAAGTTGAAAAATATTTTCTCATCAAAACATCAAGAATTTATTTTCCTCAAAAATGTGGAAAATTTAAAAAGTTGGAAAATATTTTCCCCGAGAAAATTTTGTTAATCAAACACTAGAAAAGTTGGAGAAAATAAAGCGTTCAAACGGACCCTTACATCTTGACACCTCATAAATATGTAAAATATTATATAAATAGTTATGTACAAGAAGTATGTTCCATCTTTTTGTCTTTCCTTTTCTTTTCGATCTTATTTTATTTAAATAAAAGAAAGGGTATGATAATCTTTTTTGATAAAAAAAGGAAAAATCAGAATGGACTCCCGACCTTTTATGTGATGTGATTATGGGTCACCAATTTATTAAAATCTATGAATTTGAATTCATATGTGACTGAAATCGTCAATTTATATGTTAAAATCGCAAGCAACTTTCAATTGATTTGAAGGTAGGTGGCAAAACTATCAAACATTTTAATATTTCTGTCCAATTAAATTGAAGTCGAGTGTAATTTTAACTTTTACACTGATAATTTCAATCGCGCATGAATCCAAATTCACAAATTTATATAGATTACAGATCTAAAGATTGGAGACTCATAGCCACACTGCATGAAAAAATGGGGAATGGAGTCCTAATCATCCCATAAAAATTGAATTTTAACTATCACATAAATGGAATATGATGGTAAGAACTATCTTCGCACCAAACGATTCGTATGAGGACATCACAAGACTGAAAAGATATGTTCCATTTCTACATAGCGTCCATAGATTGGATACCGTTTGTGCAAATAAATCTCCTTTTACTTTATTAGATTTAGGCCTAGTTCTGATCAATCAAACAGAGCTAATCCTCACCCCATGACCCCATCAACTGTCATTGTCCTATTTTAAAAAAAAGCTATTCCTTCCACCCCATCACAAGGGCATTTTCGTCCCAAATCCACTTATAAATACACTGTCCAGCAAACCCATCCCCTCCCCTTGTTAAACACAGTCACGACTCTCTCACACACCCACACAAACTTTAGCTTTGAACCTTCTACATTTTCATATACATTATATAGAAAGACAAACATGAAACTGACCAGAGATTTCTTGGTCAGACTCACGGTGCTACTCGCCATTACTTTCACCGTCAATGCCTGCCCACCGGCAGACCGGTCAGCATTGCTAGCGTTCAAGGCAGCACTCAACGAGCCATACTTGGGCATATTCAAGACGTGGTCCGGTACCGACTGTTGCAACAGCTGGTACGGCATCAGTTGCGACCCCGAAACTAAACGGGTCGCCGACATTTCCCTCCGAGGAGAATCCGAGGACCCGATTTTCGAAAAGGCCGGCCGATCTGGGTACATGACCGGTTCACTATCTCCTTCCATCTGTCAGCTCGATCGGCTTACCACCCTAGTTGTTGCCGACTGGAAAGACATCTCCGGCGAAATCCCGACTTGCTTAACCTCACTTCCCAACCTCCGCATTATTGACCTCGTCGGAAATAAAATCTCCGGCAAAATTCCGGCGGATATCGGCAAGCTGAGTAAACTCACTGTGTTGAATCTGGCCGATAATCAAATATCAGGTTCTATCCCAGCTTCCATTGTTAACCTCAACAGCTTAATGCACCTTGATCTCAGCAGCAACAAACTCACCGGGGCGATTCCATCCGACGTAGGCAAATTGTCCATGATGAGCCGTGCTTTACTGAGTCGAAACCAAATCACCGGTTCAATTCCAGTTTCTCTTTCGAAAATATATAGACTAGCCGATCTAGATTTATCAATGAACCAAATAACCGGTACCATCCCGGCCGAGTTCGGGTCAATGCCGGTTCTTTCAACCCTAAATTTAGACAGTAACCGATTTTCGGGTGAGATACCGAAAAGTTTACTAAGCAACTCGGGTTTAAACATTCTAAACTTGAGCCGAAACTCATTAGAAGGCTACTTACCCGATGTTTTTGGTCCCAAAACTTACTTCACGGCACTCGACATATCGTACAATAATTTGAGGGGTTCGATTCCAAAATCAATGTCGTCGGCTAAGTACATCGGCCACTTGGATCTGAGTCACAATCATCTTTGCGGGTCGATTCCACACGGATCGCCATTCGATCACCTCGAAGCCTCGTCATTTGCCAACAACGACTGCCTGTGTGGATCTCCACTATTACGTGTTTGTTAATTATTTTTAATTTGGATAATTAAATTATGTTTATGGGTAATCAATTTGAAAATTTCTATATTATTATTATTGTACTTGTGATTTTTAATGTTATCCTCCTCGAGCAACGGTCATGTAGTTGCATCACGTGAAAATGTGCTACAACTTTTAGTGGGCAAAGATTTTGTGCTTTATTAATTATTACAATAAGGTTTGGTTTAATTATTATTATTATTTTGTTATAATGTAACAAAGGAATATTTCTGTCCTTTTGATTTTAAAGTAGAAATGGTAGTGGGCTGAGCCGTACTCGGACTCGCTCGGCTCATGGCATCTTGGGCGAGCTCGGCTCGTGCTCGAGCTCGTCCAAGACGAGCCGAGCTTCGGCTCGCTTGAATTTTTTATTTTTTATTTTTTTTCTTCCCCTCCTTACAGACTTATTACCTTCAGAATAAAAAAATAAAAAAATTTGGCTAGCCGACGAACCGGCTCGTTGGCTTGTTTGCCACCACTAGGAAATGGCATCATTTACCACAATTTTTACAAGTCAATTTCTTTTTGGGTTCTTAATAATTAAAATTTGTAAAATTTATGCACAACGATCATTGAAGAAATCATATTTTGTGGAAATCATTGGTAAAGACACAAGTTGCGCTACAGCTTGTCGAATGGGACAAAATATAAAATGTTTGAGATGACATAAATAAAGACAAATTATTCATTGTCACGTTATTCTTGTCTTTATTCGTCATAATTATACATTGTATATACTTTAGTTTTATTGCAATCGGGTAATTTCAAATGATATAGAAGTCGATGAATGGTACGTGTCATTTTTTCAATGAAATTGTACTTATTTCACATCAGCAAAAAATAGCTACACGGTGATAAAATTCTTTTATCGACTGCCATGTCATTGATTATTGTTAGTGAAATTGTATAAAATTAGTTTGAATGATATTAAATTAAAGTGTAGTTACTCAATTAGTATTATATTGAATAAAATTGAAGTACATTTACACGATGAAAATCAAATTATAGTGCAGTTACAGCGAATGAAATTTACTAGAACAAATAAATTTGGTGTGAAAAAAGTAAAAATAATGTTAGGTAACAAAGGTCTTTGGTTCTAATCGTAAAGTAAAAGTTGAAGAATTGTGGTCAATCATGCTAGATGTCACTTGGTTCCCCATAGCTTAATTCAATTGTGGTTACTTTATATGTACTAATATACAAATGTTTTTTATATACATTATTACATATAAATTGTTGGCGCGATTACTTTAAATTAACTTTCATGATCATCATGACCCTTCAATCTAATTTCCATAAGATGGTTGAGCTAGGAGGTTGACCTTTGTATGGATCCCTGATACCTAAATTAGTGCATAACTATACGAAAGTGCATAATTACTTTCAAATATCCCCTAAATGAATGAGATTTTTCATTGTATAGTTTGAGTAAGTGAGAGATGTAATCACAAGTCTCTAGCTTCAAAGTCAGATAACGAACTAAAAGTTCAAATTGGTTCGATTGGTGAGTTTCATCAATGGTTTCTAATAACAGGTATGTTTCCTGTACACCACACCAAGATGTTTTTAGTGTACATCTAGCGTTTTTGCTCTAATAATAACAACACGTTAATTTGTATGTTGCAATACATGTGAGATATCGTCATTCTTGACGTCACTTCAACAAGTCTCATCACAAGTCAAGTTGTCATGGCTATTTAGAGCCATCACCTCCAACTCCAATCTTTTGTCATTCTTACAAAATATTTAGCACGCACAGAAAAATTCACTATCCATTTACCAAGTTAGGGTGTGTTTGAGTCACAATATTTTGAATTAATGTATTTTGGAATAGTAGATTGATGGAGAATGTGTGGTTGAAAAAGAAGAAAAAATTATTGATGTGATGGAAAATATTATTTTATTGAAGAATGTGTGGTTGAAATGAGTAGAAGAATGAGAATGATAATTTTAATGCATATGTACCAAACGGTGTCTTAATGCATGTGCTTGCTTGAAATGCAGGTGGGCCTATTATCTTTATTTGGGAATAATTCAATAGTGCCTTTGTAAGTAAGGTGTCCTTCAAAGTAAGTCCCAAATGGAGTGGACTTGAAGTAGATTTCGAGACCTAATTTCGATGAATTAGGGTGGATGTGCTCTCCCATTAGGTATAACTTTTGAACAAAATAGTTGCATCTCCCTACATTGTGATATTAGAGGCGAATGTCTCAAGTTTGAGTCAATGTTGAAGTATTTTCATAGAGTAGTTGTATAATGCAGTAAGGCATGGTAGAGCAGTTGTTCTCACATAAGGTGGATCCCGATGACCCACCTCATTAAACCCCCCCCCCCCCCCCCCACAAACACCCACCTCTCTTCTCACATTTGCTCTGCCAGGCTTTTTACAGGTCTGGCAAAGCAGCTCAGTTCAAGTGATTATATCACCCTACATCATGAGTCGATGATACGAAAAATTGTAGTAGATGAGTTTTTAGAAAAAGGCACATGCATTGCAGGGCAGGGACCGAGAGAACCAAAAGTGGGAAGCATTAACAATAAAATTAGGACGAAAAAACAGAGGTCAAGGTGTTGCATGTTGAAATCCCATGTGACCTGCCAGCCTGCAAATGAACATTTATTTGTGGACCCAACTTCCCACAAATAATGACATTTCCTCACAATATAATATCCAATAAAAAATAAGACTTGTATGCTGAACTTGAATTTGTTCAAGATTAATCACAAAATTTTACAAAAATATTTCAGTCACACCTTTGTTTTAGCTTTACATAAAAAAATTCATACTTGAACTAACGATTTGACGACTTGGCACGTGGATGTATATACTTTTCAGTTAAAAAATGAATGAAAATTTTCAGTGGACAAACATCGTTGGAAAAAGTTTTCCAAGAACTGCTGACAGTACCTCTAAGTTCACTGCATTTAAAAAATTTTAAATAAATTTATAAATTAAATCAATCATTTAATTTAAAAATTGAAAATAATATTTAAATTTTATACTGAGTCCAAATAAATCCTTCCGACAACCTAACAACTACGCCATTGGGTCTTGTCCCAATCCTACATAAATACAGCAATAAATGAAATGAAAAATTTAAAGATTTCTTGAAGCAATGCAATTATTTTCATTGTTTTCCGGTTCTCGGTTGAATTTTTCAACTTTTAGATGAACAACCCTTTCCCTCGTACTCTTATAGATTAATTACGTTCTCTTTATTTTAAATAATTATACAGAAATCGTGCGAAGTTATGACAAATTGAGTCATTTCAATGGATTAAATTAAATGGATCGCGGGCAAGGATATAGCCAAAATATTCGAGTTGTGGGGACAAATGAAATGATAATATCAATAATTATCAATTTAAAATTATAAAAATGCCCAAACATGGCATTTCCTGGTAGGGTCGAACATCAAGGCCGGTCGTGATTGGAGGGGCCTCTTCTGAATTCCACCCCTACCCAAGTTCTACTACATCAAATGGGAGCAAACGGTCATTTGTATCATAATTTACAATATAACCTTTATATATGTTGGATATAGTTTCAATATGAATATAAATAAAAATAAGCAATTATCAAACCCAGCAATTTCACATTCTGTTCTAAACATGAATTTGTTATCTAGATATTCAGAGCCCCAAGAAAATGTCTATGATATAACATCTAAGAATTAGCCACAAGATAGAAAAAAAAAGGTCCTTTATCACTGATCATTGATGCAAACCAAAGATTTAATTTTACAAAACATAGGAGTAAAAAGAGATTTTTGCGTACAAATACCTTTCAAGAAAGCAATTCATCGCTTCATGGAGATAATGAAAACATCCTCTATGCAATTCTATTATGCGAACCATGACTTTCTGTCTTTTTGGTACAAATAAACGTACCTGATGAGTACGATTTTTGTACAACCTGACCACCCACGACCTCGTGGTCAACGTCATGGTAACCTCTAGCACTCTCTTAGGGTCAAAACATCATTGGGCTCGTATGAATGAGCTTGAGCTTAAACTTGAAGCTCACGGTTTACCCATGAGTGCTCAATTGATTTATCTTACCAAGAGTGCTCAAACTTTAATCAGATAAGAATGCTCAATTGATTTATCCTACTAAGAGTGTACTACCTACCTCTATAAATACAAAGCTTTGAATCATTATATAGGTATGCTTTTACATTCAATTTATAGCCTTAAGCATATATTTCCCCCTCTTGCTAACTTAAGCATCGGTGGGGACCTCATCGCCTTTATTTCAAGTCTTGGAGATTCCGTTCGTGCTTATTCTCGATCGTCAAGCACGGGTATCCTCAAATCATTAACACATTTGTTCCAAGTCTTGGAGATCATGTTCGTGCTCTTCCTTGTCGTCAAGCGCTCAAGAAATCCACATGTGCAAATTTTTGGTAGTATCATTAGCATCGTCTGTGAGAAACGCTACCAAAAGCCATGGTCAACACACGCTCAGTACCTCCTCCAGCAAGCTCATCTGCTCCGGTTCGACCCTTACCAAGGATCCACAAATTCCTTCAAGAGCAACACCTGAAGTACCAATACCCCAACCAATAGATGTTACTTCAACGGTCTTAGAAAATCTTCATCAACAAGTTTTTTGTTGACTCGGTTGCCAAGCCAATAAATTCTATGGCCGATGCTCGAGCTCGAGCTCATCATCCCGTTCTTAATATTGGTAGCTCGGAGTCCTCAAGTCAACCACGACCACCTCACACGACCTTGGGTTCAAGATCTGTAGCCATGGCCTCAAACAAGATTTGCAGAATCATTCAAGATGGAACGAGAACAATCAGTGCTCAACAGGTTTTGTCATACTTGCTGCTAGACAGATTCAAATACAATCAAAGCTTTGTCCCCGAACAAGCACCACAAGCCTTGCCACACACAATCACCTCTAAACCTTGTCCCAAGCAATCACCTCTAAGCTTTGCCCCGCTCAAGTATCATAAGTATTGCCCCAAGCAAACACCTTTAAGTCTTGCCCACGAGCAAGCACTCATAAGTTTTGCCCGCGCAAGAACCTCTAAACATTGCTCCACTCAAGTGATAACCCAAGAATAACTAACCAAGAGGGGAGTGAATTTATTTTTGAAACTTTTTAGACAATTAGTTTCAAAACTATTTAATATACAAGATAAAAATGCAAAGTGTAATAAGAGAAATAAATATGCAAATTCGATAACTTAATTCAAGTATTGTCACTCAAGTAGTTATCGCACAATATAAATAGCAATTTAAAGTAAAGTACAATAATGAAAAGATGAAAAGCGAATTTAATGGAGTTCGATACACAATGTGTTCTACGTTTCCATTATCAAACTCTATGTCACGAGTAAAGCCAAATGCACTATAGTAGTAACTTACAAACAATGAGTACCAATCCTTAAGTGACTTACAACAATGAGCACTTATCCTTAGGTGACTTACAACAATGAGCACTTATCATTAACAATCGAGTTTTCACAAGGCTCTTGAAACCACCAAAATATAAATGATAATTTTACAATTGAAATAACTCTTTTAACAAATGATATAATCAAGTCAAGTGTTTAAAGAGTTGGGATAACACTTTAATAGATAGCAAATAATAAAGTTCAAGTGTTTATGTTATAAACTTTGATGAATAATGGATAATGAAATAGTTTGTATCTCTGTATCAAAATTTTCAACCTATGATATCTCTTAACAAATAATACAAGTTGAAATAAATGAAACTAGTTTGATCAAACAAGAGATTCTTTATAATAAATGAAATAGAATATATAATCAAATAAACTCAATGATTCTCAATAAATATACTCTCTTAATTGCTCTTGTAAGTTGTTAAAATTGAATGTAAAATAATGAGCTATTTATGGATCAAGATGTTTGAAAATCAGCAACTTTCAGTTGAACATATCAAACATTTCGGTCGACCGGAAGATGAGTAGCTATTGTATATTTTAAACCGTTGGAATTTCGGTTGAGCATTTCTGTTGTTTTGGTCGAATAGAGTTTCGGTCGACCCATGTGTACTTCATTTGACCGAAGTATGAGAATTTTGGAAATTAATTTTTATATCAAAATATTCATTTTTCCAAAATCTATTTCATATTATGAATCAAAAACATTTTTATGTAAGTAGTGAATTATGAAAATAATTTGAACTTTATGCACTTGCTAAAGATTGATAAGTTGATACTTTTACATAAAAATGGAACTTTCGAAAAAGAACCTCTAAACTCTAATCTTCAAAATTCTTGTACTCTTCGAGTTTCTTTTGATCGCTTGTTTTTCAATGGATAACGATTTGAGCTTTTGAATGCTTAAAAAGATTTATACATGAAAAACTCAAGAAACAAGACTTGTTAAAAACATAAGCATCTTATTTGTTATAATCAAAACAAATAGAGCTATATTAAGTCATAGGTCAACATCAAGCACCCAAAGCATGTCCCCACTCAAGCACCTCTAAGCTTTGCCCCGCACAAGCACCTCAAGTCTTGTCTTGCACAATCATCTAAGCCTTGTCCCATGCAAGTACCCTTAAAAATACTTAGCCCTTGTTTAACATCCATTTTTTTTCTCATTCTTCATTTCAACCACATATTCTATCAATTAAAATAATATTACACATAAATCTAAAAATTCTCCTTACTTTTTAACCACACATTATTCCATCGATCACTATTTCAAATCAAATTCTTCTCCAGAATGGGTGTCAAACACACCCTTAGTACATTCAAGGAAAATTAGTCCTAAAAAAATCATTGAGTAGAAAGACCGACCTTATAACCCCAAATACTATAAAGCATCATCATATGTGAAAATCATAAAACAAGGTTAGGGTGAAAATCCCTTCCTTTCAAATTTAAGCTTGTGTTTGACACCCATTTTGGGAAAGAATAAATTATAGAATTGATGGAAGAATGTGTAGTTAAAAAGTAAGGAGAATTTTTGAGTTTATATGTAATATTATTTTATTGATAGAATGTGTGGTTAAAATGAAGAAATGGAGAAAAAATGAGAAATATAATGATTGTCAAACATGGGCTTTAAAGGTCGGGCTCCAAAACCTTCCTTTCAAATCTTTTAACAAAGTTGGGATCGAGCTCCTTCCTTTCAAATCTTTTAACAAGGTCTTCAAATTTTTAGCATGGTCAAGATTGATCTCCTTACATTCAGATTTTTTAACAATGTCGGAATCAAGACCTTCCTTTCAAAAAATTTAACAAAGTTGGTGTGCAACCTCTTTCCTTTCAAATTTTAAACAAGTCCAAGATCGAGCTACTTCCTTGCAAATTTTTTAACAAGGTCGAGATCAAGCCATTCCTTTCAAAATCTTTAACAAGGTCAAGGTCAAGCTCCTTTGGTCCTTCCTTTCAAAATTTTAGCGCCTGTTTGTTCCACATTTTCTGCTAATTTTTAGTAAAAATTTCCCGATTGCAAGAGCAGTAGCCGTAATATTGATATATCAGTGGGATCCTTTGTGCAGCAATTACTAACACAAAATTCACTTTTATGCCCAAAAAACCCTTTTGTAAAGAGGAATGAATTAAATTAAATGGGGCACATTGGTAATTTTAATCATTTTAGTCAAACATTGTGGCTCCTCTTCATTGACATGGTACCGTATAACGGCATGATTTCTTCTAAAAATTAGATACAAATGCCTTCCAAACATACGCTTTACAAGGTCGGGGTCTAGCAAACCCATTCCTTTCAAAACTCTCAACGTCGTCGGGTCAAGCTCTTTCCCTTTCAAAATTTTAACAAAGTTTGAGGCTAAATCCCTCATGTTCAAATTTTTAACAAGGTCAGAGTCTTGCCCTTTCTTTCAAATTTTTTAACAAAGCTCTAGGTCGAGCTCATTCCTTTCAAATTTTTAAAATAGTCAAGACTGCTACTCTAGATCTATGTGCTCAAGGGCCTATCAACTTAACATGAATTTGCCTAATTTTTGAACCCAATGTACTTGTGCATCTTATTCTAGGAACTCACACGTTGTGCACAGCTCCTGACGTGGATGCAAGGGGACCTATAATGTTTACGATTTTTGGAACGTCCCGACCACCAACGACCTCATGGTCGAGGGCATGATAACCTCGAGCACTCTACGAACGAGCTCGAGCTCGGGCTGGAAGCCCTTGGTATCCCTGAGAATTTCACAACTCTTTAACTATATAAGGATCCTCAATTAATTTATTCTACCTTTTTTTTTTTATACCCAGGTGTCCACCTTCGACGACTAATCCTGGAATCTACGCATTGGCCCCTCAAGACGCAAACAGGTAAACCGCGAGATGTGTCTCAAACTAGCCAGGGTCCAAGAGCCCATCCACTAATCTGCCAAAGTGTCGAGCGAGTCAACATATGTTGCATCTTGCCTTCCAGGAGAGAGTCTGCCTTCCAAGAGTCTCACGAATCGAACCCGTGACCTCTGAACTGCCAACAATTATGAGCTCATTCCTTTGCCAGTTGGGATGTGCCCCGAGGGGCAAGTGCTCTACTTAATCTTACTAGGAGTGTACTGCCTATTTCTATAAATACAAAGCTTTGGATCATTATTTAGGTACGCTTTTACATTCAATTTATAGCCTTACGCTTATATTTCCCCATCTCGCTAACTTAAGCATCGAAGGGGCACAAGGTTACACCTCGTTGCCTTTGTTTCAGGTCCTGAAGATTCTGTTCGTACTTATTCTCGATCGTCAAGCTTGGATATCCTTGGGTGCAAATCATTAGCACATTTGTTAATTGTGGTAGCATCAGTACCCTTTTATTTTATTAATGTTCATTGTGTAACAATATAGAGCCAAATCTGTACTCTACAAGTCCCTTGAGTGGCCGTGAACAACTAATGATCAGTATAAGGTTTTAGAATGATTACGAGAATAAAACTCAATACTACATTAATCTTTGTAGCATACTATATGGATATTCAAGCTGGCAGGGAGATAAAAATCTTGTATACCAATTTGACCTGACCTTG
This sequence comes from Fraxinus excelsior, assembly GCA_019097785.1. NCBI lineage: Eukaryota > Viridiplantae > Streptophyta > Magnoliopsida > Lamiales > Oleaceae > Fraxinus > Fraxinus excelsior. The sequence continues at coordinate 12,679,015 of CM032633.1, read as the reverse complement.
TTTTATACCCTTTGAATAGTAAGCAAGTAAGATGGATTCATTATTACTAGTAATTAAAATAAATCTGAAATCAAATATATGAATCGGGAACTTACATTTCAGATTCAAATCCAATATTCCAAAATCCTTCGGGAGTTGAAGGAGGAGCATACCTATATCGATGCCTAGAAACTCCATCATGATGCTCACAGCGTATTTGCTTATTCCCATCAGAATTTTTACCCTCGTTAGGAAGAACAGCATCATAGAACTTTCTGCATTGCTTGCATTCTATACCCTTCAGACTTTCCCTCTCAGATTTCTTTCTTACTGGTTCTATGTACTTGAAACCCGATGTCCCAGCCTTTGGAGATGACAATTGTAGCTTCTTCGGACCAGGATCAATGTTCATGTCCTGTGTCTCATCATCCGAGTTGTCAAAGTTCATATTCTCTGGAACTCGCATAGGAATATCATTAGTTTTCTCCTTTATAACCTTCCCTAAGTTTCCTCTCATATTCTCCAAAGGGGTGTCAAGAAAATCATCGTGGAGATCAGGTCCAACACGGCTCTGATGGGACCTGGTATCCCTCCAATAAGAAACCGGACGTTTTGTACCAGCTGGGGAGCAAGATTTTGCACTGTTTGGGCATTTCGGTGCAATGGCAACACTTGAAGTAGAAGGTGAAACAGAGTTTGATCTTTGAATGAGTACAACTCCTTTGTCATCCTCCAATAATTCTTGGTCACCCTTCTGTTTCATCACTTCATTAACAAGGCCAATGGGTTTTAAAACTTCATTTCCAGCATCTGTAATGACATAAATATTTTACAAAGGGTAAGATCATTTTAAACAATGAGAAAGAAAGAAGATTACCAGACATTTTTGACCTAAAATATTCTACTAATATGAAGAACAGAATAGCAGTATTCATCAAATTGTGATCAACTATATGTTCAACAAAAGTGGGATAAGAGAACCATATGGGCAGTTCAATTGAAATCTCATGGACTTGTCATACCAAAAGAACAAAAATTACCATGAGAAGTTCCAGGACTATGATTATGCCTCAAAATTTCACTTTCATCTCCTAATTTGTGGAGAGGGAGCATATTTTCTGGAGTAAGACCACATTTTTTGCACAGAAAGTTGTATTGAGATTTCAGCTTCTTATAGGCAGCAATAACTTCACGCCTTTTCTTCTTTTCAGACTGTGATTCCAAATCCTTCACTTCAATTTGCTGTAGTAACTTTGCATGTAAGTCCATCCCCTCAAAAGACTCCTTACTTCTCTCGTGCAGATTTTGTTGGAGTTTCTCAACTTTGTCCTCGGACTCTTTCTGTTTGGCCAGAAGCTGTTTCTTTTCCTTCTCAAACTCTTCCAATTCCTGTTCTCTCTTCAACTTTTCCAGCGTATTGGAATTAATCTGTTGGTGAAGTTGCTCTTGGGCGTTTCTTTCCTCCTCCATTTCATTTTCTTTTGTCCTGAGTTCTTTCTGGAGCTCATCAACACGGTTCGCCAAACTCTCTATTTGGACTGTGAGTAGTCTTTTGTCCTTCTCATGCTTATTCAACATCTGTTCGTTATTCATAATTTCTAAGGCTTGCATTTCAATTTTTTTCAGTAGATTGCTTTGCAACTCCCTTCCCTTTTCCACTTCTTCAGTTTTTTCTCTATATCCCTGCTGAAGCTCGTCAACCTTTTTCTCCATACTTCGGAGTTTGGAAATGAGTCCATTTGACTTCTCTTCTTGGTCCTTTAATTGCTTTTCTTTATGCACTATCAGAGAGGCTTTAGATTGATTTATTTGGAGAAGCTTGTTCTGCAATTCCATTACCTCGTCAACTTCTTGAGACTTCATCATCAGCTCTAACCGCAATTTCTCCGCTTCAACCTCCGCATCTTTTTTCTTTTTCAGGAGCAGAAGATTTTTCTCTTCAAGCTCTTTCCGTGCATTTTCATGACTAAGAATGAGGGAAGCTTTTGAGTCAAGAAGCTTCTGCAAATTTTGTTGCAATTCTCTCCCCTCACTTACTTCATTAGTTTTATGTTTCAATTCCTCTTGGAGCTTGAGGACACAACTGGGGGATAGGTTTTCTATACTTGTAAAGTTTTCCTTCAGCATCTTCAGAGACTGATATTCTTCAAGAACTTGCTCTTTTTCAAACTGAAGCTTTTTAATCTGAACCAACATATCTTTTTCCTTCTCTTTCCATGCATCTGCAGCTTCCCTTGCTTCCAAATACACTTTATGCCAGCTTTTAGATTTTGACTGAAAATTTGGAAAGAGTTGGCTGCAGAATATGTACTCTATCTGCGAAATCCTATCTTTTGCTTCTTCAATTGTGGCAACCAGTATGGTGCTAAGGCCAGATACAAACTTTGCATCAGAACTATCAGTAGGATGCCCTAACTGTGGAGACTTTTGCATGCCACCTTCCATCTTTCAAAAGTTATTACAAATGCAACGAGTGAGTTCTAGTGGCAAAATAATAATAAATCAGCATCATAATAGCATCCTCAGGAATGTCTACGTTCCAAGAATAGGTTGTGATTAGAAAGATAGGTTTTTTACTTTCAATCTCAAAACACTACAAAATTATTTCTGCAGAATCTGTCCTATTAACCAGCACTTAAAAGGATGTAAAGTTTCTGAGAAGAAATCCATTGAAACTCCAAACAAGCTTGAACCTGATCCTAGTGATGTTTCTTCGAATATGACTGTGATAGCATATGTCAATTATCCTAATCTATAGGAAGTGTAATTAAACCATTTTTATATGAATACTTCTTATATATAACTGTTTACATAGCCATTGCTACAAAATATATTTTTCTCTCTCTTATTTTTAATCACACATTCTTTAATAAAATAATATTACACGCAAATTCAAAAAATTTCCTTATTTTTTTATTACACATTCCCCGTCAAATTACTATTCAAAAATGCATTTTAACAAAATAATGAGGCTCAAGCAGGCTCATAATGTTTTACATAATGATGAAGTATCAAAATATAAGTGGGAATGTTATTTGATTGATGAGAGTTTGATTCAATTAAATCTCCCTACACCATCTGTTGATAAATTATTATGTAAGTTGTTATGTACATGTAGCACAACCGTAATAAAACTAATGTCTAATAAATATATCATAGTCTGCTGATTTAACAACCTATTTCATTAAGATTTCTTAATTCTTCTTCTATGATGTGTTATAGAAACTCAAAAGGTTTAATATTTTTTTTTTATTTTTTCTAAGTTTAAGCCCGTGTTTGGGCTCCATTAATCCTAAAATACATTTTTCCTCTATCCTTTTAACACATTTTTCAATGGAATAATGTTACATGCAAATCCAAAATTTTTCTCACACATTCTCTAACAATCTACTATTCCAAAATATATTTTTAGCCAAAATCAGGGCTTAAACAGGCGCTAACTTTTTTTACATTCCTTCCTTGTGGTTTTCACTTTCTTTAACTTCCAAAAAGATCCTCTTTCTCATTTTATACATTTTATGCAAATTTTGGAATTTTGCCCACAAGTTATGCCTGTTCACCTAAAAAATTGCCTACTCATTTTCACACACAGTAAATGGAAAAATCCATTAAATATTCTGCAAAATCTATGAACTGTATTTCCAAGTACAAAATCACATACACACGCAATTGAATAAATCCCAATGCTAAAAACCCACGCAAACAAATAATGAAAAAATTACCATAAATGATTCCTTACCCAGAATAAGCCAGTATTCACAGTCGAAGGTTGAGCATACAATAGAAGCGAGAAAATTTATAATTAGCAAGAAAATGCAAATTATATGAACTTCAGTAAACCGAGGGTTCAAAAGAAAAGCCTATATGTTGCAAAAAAAATATAAAAAAATAATCATTACATCTTCGACTAAAAAAAGGCTTCTTATAGTAATTCATGCTACAGTGTAAACATCGAATGCATTTTAATTTTTTGCACATTCTAATTCCCAAATTCGGAGTCAAACTTGAGCAATTGTTTAGGATTCATCAGCTAATTCATTCTATTATGAATGCGTGTGTGTGAGATGGGGATTTAGAGAGAAGATCTGCTTACCAGCGGTTGTAGAGAGACAAAAAGAGAGTGAGAATGGAGATAAAAAGAAACCCTACCCAATGAGAAGCTCAAACGAAACGCGCAGGAGTCCTTGGTACGTTTTTGCACGCGGGAATTGTTTTTCGAAAAGCAAGAAAATTTCCTTGTTCAGTACTGCACCACCTGAGTAATGGGGTTAACTTAAATCCACGATTGGCACCCAACTTTATATGCAATATCACCATGACCACCTAATTTTATTTTATTTAACGATGATCATCCAATTTTATATAGGCCCCATTCGACACCCATTAATTTCTCATTCTCATTCTTTATTTTAACCACACGTTTTTCAAATAAAATAATATTACATACAAATTAAAAAAAAAATCATCATTTTTCCACCATACATTCTCACATCAATGACTATTCCAAAATTTCTATTCTCTTCAAAATGGGTTTCAAAAATGGGCATAATGTTTGGATTGTTGGAAGGAGGGGCCGCCTGGCGTCCATTATGGACGCCCTTATGTGCCCAATGTACTTTTAGCATTTTTCATAATGTTTTACCATGATCATTCAACTTCTTTTCACCAATTTTCGCTAATTTTAAAAAGGTAAAATGATAACTTTATATTTTATATATATAGTAAATTAAAAAATAAATGGACCCACATTCGTTTCAAGACCCACATTTGTTACTCATGTATATTATTACTTTCGCACTTTGAACTTTTTTATTTATTTTAATAACAGACCCACATTCGTTTCAAGCATACTTCCACGATATATCCACTTAATAAAACTGCTCCAACATTGACTCAAACATGTGACTTGATCTTAATTAATGTAGGGATATTCAGCCCCCCTTGACCCATTAAAATTATAATTTATTTTGTTCTATCTTCTTATCAACAACACATTTTTCAATAAAATAATATTACACATAATAATTTATTCTTTTTAACCACACGTTTTTCAAGATAATATTCCGAAAATTATAATATCAAATAATGATAAATAATGGAGGCCAAATGGGGGTTAAATATACCTTAGAATTATAGCTCATGAAGAAGGTACAATTCACTTTACAACCCCAAAATCAAGCCCAATAATCCATTGCAATCTTAATCCATTTAGGATTCACTTGGAAAGACGCCTTACGAATGTCTCATTAGGTCATATACCCAAATAGTGAAAAAAGACTCATCCTATTTTGTGAGATTTTCTCTAAGTTTGGATTTCATGGTTGCTTTGAGGTGAGATTGATCGACGCTGCACATATACTTATCCACCTTACACACGAGGAAGACTACAACATGCTCTTTCTTAAGCCTTTCTGGTACATTGATGGGTGTCCCGATGAAGATCCTTAAATGGGCATGTCATTTCAGACCAAAGCGGGAGACCCCAATAGTTCATGTATGAGTTTCATTCCCCTTGCGTGCCAATGGTTTTTTTCGCTTATCGAGGGCAATAGAAATACCCCTAAAGATTGATGAGGTCACCTCGGACTTGATACGACCTAGTGAGGCTAAGATGTGCATTGAGGTATATTTGGAGCATAGATTTCCTAATGGGGTTTGGATTGAGCGCGGTGGTAACTGCGACTTTTGGTAGAAGATCATATATAAGAAGATGCCGATTTTTTACTTCAATTGTAGACATATGGGCCACTCTCATGATAAGTTCACTTCAGGGACACCTTCTCCCCCAGTTGTTGCATCTTCCCATGTTCAACCCCCTCTTCCTATTGTGACCAGTGCTAGTAGGGTTGACAAAGGTAAATGTAAGGTGTCGTTTGTGGAGCCGAGGAAGCAGTGGATGCCAGTTTCAGCAATGCCTACTATGTTCCCCACTACTCGTGTCGTAGTTCGGATAGAGTCAGCTACTACATCGACAGTTGCTCGATCCTCATGACAGTAGCTCCAAAGGTACCACCAATTATACTTTCAGTTACTAAGCCTACGCTAGAGGCTCCTATCGAGGTACCCCTGCCCCTACTATCAATGTTACTCCTCTCCCAACTAGTGAGGCACCGACTCTGACGACACATATCAATTTTCCTTCTTTAGGGACACATACAGAGGATACTCAATCACCACAGATATCAGGATCCGCCATACCGATCAGCACATGTACAGTTGATCTAGAGGTACCACCATTTATTCATTTAGTCGCTAAGCTTACTCCAGATGCTCTTATCGAGGTACACACTTTTCCTACTATCATTGACATAGTACCTATTCCCACCCCTGCTGTTGAGGCACCCCTAAGCTCGCACATATCAGTTATCCACCATTGAAGACACACTGTGGTACTCAGTCAGCATAGGGATCGAGTACATGGACAGTTCTTCATACCACTATTGCACATGGGTTGTTGGCTGAGATCGGCTTAGAACGGCATGGTATCAAACATATGTTGATTGATCACTTTACGAATGACTATGGCATGAATGTTAGATCACCATTAGATTGCCATTGAGGACTTTGTTATCGAGCTCTTTGGTAAGGGACCTTCTGTTAGCAAGACTCGTACACATACGCCTTTACATAGTCCTTCTATCACAGCTCCTACACAGGATAAGGTGAAGGAACATTTACAGAGAGAAATGGAGGCATGCGACTTAGAGACTACATGCAAAACGCAGAGGATGACGTACCTACAATCGAGAGTCATTCTCACATGCTTTAGATGTTGCAACATAGAGCACCATGAGATCAGATGCATCTACTTTTTGCTCGACGTTCAATGCATCATCGTTCGTACAACATTTTTCACCTAGGTGGGCCCCCTTCTCTCTAGTGGCCAGTGGGACCCTTCTCCAATGAGCGAGCCCAACTACGCAAATTACTACGACTCGAAAATGTTTTAGATCAGACGCATGACCTTGTTGATGTCTGTGTATTACCACTCGAAAGTTTACCCTCGAGAGTACCATTGAGTAGTTTTCATTAGTTTTTGTTCATTTACTATTTATTGCATTTCATTTTGAGATATTTTTAGTATTTGTCATTTATTGGAGATCATGTATATGCCCCTCCTTTCATGTACTTCATTTTATTATATATATAAAATAGATACGCTAGTAGTTTTTGCTTAAAATAAAATAAAATTAGGTTGCTACTCTAATTTGATTTAAAATTTGACCAATTGTCATATACATTCTACCGAAATTAATTTAAATTGTTTAATTGATAGTCATATAAATATCAAATGCCATCCTAAAGATCTCCTCAAATTTGAGCATGTCTGGATAAGATCAAAATGTTTACTTATAAATGAATGAGTTAAAATTTTTTTTTTTTTTTATCTTGATCATAGTAAAGAAATAAGTAATTTTAGTAGGCTCTTATTTGAAAGTAATTATTTGAAAATTATTTATTCCCCACAGTTAGCCCCCTTTGGCACTCATTAAAATTATAATTCAATTTTCTCTCACTTCTTATCAATCATACATTTTTCAATAAAATAATATTATACGTAAATTTAAATTTTCTTCCTCTTTTTTAATCACTCATTCTTAAAATAATAATAAAAAAAACTATTTCAAAAATTATAACCTCAAAATAACGGGCCCAATCAGGGGGCTTAACTTCCATGCACACATTTAAGGGGGAAAAAAAAAAATTCACATAAAAATTTTCATTTTCATTTTTTTACTCATTTCAATGACACATTCTTCTATAAAATAATATTTTCTATCACATCAATAATTTTTTTCTTCTTTTTTAACCGCACATTCTCCATCAATCTGCTGTTCCAAAATACATCATTCCAAAATAATATGGCTCAAACACACCCGTAATATTTTTCCATAACTTTTCCTACGGTCACTCTCAAAAAATTACTTTTACATAAACACTAAGAATTCGTTTGGTACCGTTTAAAATCCAATTAAAATTGAAAATATAGTCGTTATTGGGTCTCACTCGTCTAATAAAAGTCAACAATAACGAATAGTTTTTCAATTTTAATCCGATTTTAATCTATCCCAAATGAACTCTAAATATTATACTTGGTGGATGTCCAAAACCTACAATTTTAAAGATAAAAGCGAAATTTGCATTTTTCATTTTTCTAATTTTTTTATTTGTTATTATGCATTTAATTGTTTTATGGGTAATTTATTTGTACTTTTGAAAAGTTGAGAGATTTCATTTACATTTTATCACTTTATTTTATTTTTGTTTTATCACTTTATTTTATTCTTGTTTGTTTAAAGAAAACGATAAATTCATCATTTTATTGTCCAAAATGGAGGGAAGACAAGTTTTGCTGGAATGTATTATGCTAAAAAAAGATGAAGGGTAAACTTGTTATATTTCACAAAGATGAAGGATGAAAAATGAAAATTTCAGAAGATAAATATGTAAGTTCACATTTTTCTGAAGGCAAACATGATATTATTGTATCGAACTGGAGCGCATTCTCAAACCAAAAGCAAGAAGAACTGAGAAAAAATTAGGGCAAGATTCTGTTCTACCTCCCGTTTAAGATCGTAAGCCTCTCAGAATTTTAAGCGAATTTGTAACATTATGCTCGAAGCACACTGAATTTACCGAAATTCTTTTCTGTCTTCAGGTTAACCTTTTCGCTTGCTAGCTCGGATCTTTTGGCCTTTTTTACAGTCCATTGATTTGCCTACATGGTATCGTACTCTCTCTCAGGCACGCACAACATACACTTTTTTGCCTCGCAGTTACATGTATAATTGTATTTAGATAATAACTTGGATTTGAAGGGTAAACGCATTGATTATTATTATTATTTTTTTTATCTAATGGTTGTAATTTCAATGCGATTAATAAGAAATAAATTAGTCATAATGTCTCAAATGGAAATTTTATAAATAAAGAAAAAAAAGTGGTCTCTCGTTGCTTGTATTTGCATCACAGGAGAGGCTTTTAGATGTTTCCAACTTAAGTTTAAGGTGTTCAAGATTGAAAAAATGAGTAAAAAACTAGGGGGAACAGTAGGAATTTTTTTGCCTTCTCGCAACTTTAGTTCTGTTTGTATCTTTAAGTATGTTTTATGCTGTTAAATTTTCTTTCCAGTCAGGAAGAAAAGAAACAGTGTTGGATCTAGCAAAGTTTGTTGACAAGGGCGTCCAAGTCAAGCTCACTGGTGGAAGACAAGGTTGGTAGTTATGATTATATTTATCTTTTGTAAGCAACTGTCAGCAGTATATTTTTTTTTTTCTTAATCATTTTTATTGTATTCCTATTTTTTTTTTCTCGAGTTAAAAGGAAAATTCTTATGCTAGAAATTTAATTCTATCTGTTCTTGCGGTTTACCATGAGTCTTGCAAGGTCAGGTTTGTTGCAGTATGACTAAATGAATTCGTAACCCATGGTAAAAAAAAAATGAAATTATAAGCACGTGTTTGTAACTTGACTACTAGGTATTCTCCTTTAGATTTGGTTGTTGTTTTAGCCACTTTCATGTTCTTCCATAGTGTCCTAGGAAAATTTTGAAAAACTGAGCCGGAATGAAATTAGTAAGAATTGACAATAGTAAATCAAATGTATTGGGGATGTTAATGAGTTAGGATTATGGAGGCATGTTACCTTTTTGAAGAGTTTTGGGAAGATTTCTACTTCATGAGTGTTGAAGTCATCCGATATAGATACTAATATCGTCATGGCCATTTATCTGGGAAATTAAATTCTTTTCCATGTAATCTATTCTGTCCTCTGTCCCTCATGCTTCAAGGAAAGCCTCCAAATAGTTAGGTTTTGAGATACCAAAATGTCAATGCAATTATCCATATCGTGTTATATGTGAAAGTAAGAAAGATCATATCTACTGGATAGTGATGGACATATGTTTTGTTTCTTCGTTTGGTATCCGGATGCATCAACTTTTTTTCCATAAATCGGGAAAGTTAACATTTGTTTCTTCCTTTTAGTGACTGGTACGCTAAAAGGATATGACCAATTGCTGAATCTTGTGTTGGATGAAGCAACAGAGTTTCTTAGAGGTAATTAATACATATTCAATCTTTTATAGCTTTCTATACTCCAAATTTAATAGAATTCTTGTAGGTAGTATGTTAATGAGATTATTTTCACTGTTGAAACATGTTATTCAATCTCGGTTTCCATACGCTAACAAGTTAATTATGTTTGTCAAACTATTGGTTATTTTGATCGAAAAGGAGTTCTTTCATCTTACAAAATCTCAACAATATATATTCCATAAATTTTTTGGATAACTCAGTTTCCAATCAAGACACCTCTACTCTTTTCTAACGTATTCATCGTTAATGGGTAAAATCTCTTATCGAATAAAGATGAAAACATATATCAACAAATATGAGCTTATGCTACTTCTCTTAATAATGTTAACCTTTTAAGATGGAATTTTCAGAGTTGTTTAAGTTTCAACAAGCAATTTGATTCGATTAATACAAAAAAATGAGCACGTGAATTTCAAAATTGGTTTGCTCAAACGAGCCACTATCGTGTGGAGGCATGTTAAGAGATAAATTTCACATAAAAAAAAAAAAAAAAATGAAAACATAGACCAACAATTATGGGCTTTGGCTACTCCTTTAATTAAGGTTGACCTTTTGAGATGGAATCCTTTTCCATCCATCGTGTCCATGGTAGATTTTGTGGATTAGGAAGTGTCTGCCAGAATTAACATTTATAAGATGTTAGATTCTATGTGGTGGTTTATTTTGTTGCATCTATGGCATGAAGTCTGAAACTTTTGTCTATTTTTTGTTTATTGAGCTGTTACAAATAATGGTTTTATCCCTCGTACGTTGCATATGACTTGTAAGTGATACATTAGTTGCCCATTTCTGTCTTTAAATTTGAAATGCTACAGACGAATGAGTTAGCACATTATTTAGAAAAATGTTTTTATAAGGAGTAGGGAGCCTTCTGTATTATAAACTAATAAAAGCTGCAAATGTGCAAATTACTATTTGATGACTCTTAGGCCTTTCATTTGAAAATTATCAAGGAAGCATGCTTCTGTATTTTGTTTATATAAATGAAAATGATATTATTAAAAAAAAATACCACTATTCCTTCTTTAAAAGTTATATTGTACTTGTGAAAATTGCCCTAGCATCTTCCCACTATTGAAGTTGGTATTGCATATTGTTATGCTAGAAATGCCATTACTTTTTTATGCTTTCTTACTTCGTGTTTGCTATGAACTGTAGACCCCGATGATCCACTGAAGACTACTGATCAGACCCGGCGTCTTGGCTTAATAGTATGTTTCACCATCGTATATGCATTATCATATTTTACATCGTACTGCATTAGTGCTTTGGTTCAACTATTGCAAGTTGATATCATTTAATCACGGGTTGAATTATTTGGGAGATGATCGAGGCCTCACAGAGGTTTCTGTTCTTGGATCTTTGATATTGTAACGGCCACTTATTTTATGGACCCTATCCAGTCAAATTAGTCCTTTGGCCATGTACCCTGCTGTCAAATTTTGGGATCTACAACTTTTATCAATTAAAGGTTCTTAAGTTTTTGGCTACAACTTTATTTGGTTATGGGTATCTACCTCTTTGGATTAATATGCATCTGAAATGATAACTGTTCTTGGTTTTTATGCTGGTCCAAGCCATTTTATTGCACATGAATGCCGGTGTTGAAGTAAAATTGTGACGGCGTTGAAATTTGTAATCTTAGATTCTTTTATTGCAGGTTTGTAGAGGGACTGCCGTGATGCTTGTCTCCCCTACTGAAGGAACAGACGAGATCGCCAATCCATTTGTCCAGCCAGATGGGGCATGAGTTGTGTTGACAGCAGACATTTTGTGCCGATCTCTTGTTTTTTAGGCAGCAAGTATTATTATTTTTCTTTAGACCTGAAATGAGAATCCTCGTAATTTTCAGTAGACTGAATTAAAACTTGTACCTTCCAATGTTACAGGAACATTTTGAATGTTTGGTACGCAAAATTGAAATGTTTCGAGATTCAAAATTCAGTCTTGGACAATTTGAAAAGTTTTTACACAATGATAATTTTAAATATTTTATTCCACGATATATAGAAGGAGACCAATTTTGAAATATTTTGTGTTGTTCTATGTCCCTGGTTACTTTGATTTGAAATGAAGGATATTGAGATATTCACATACCTCTCTTTTTGAATATTAAATTGGGTGCTATGTGTGTTTTTAGTGTAATTAGTACATAACACTTATTTTTCACTATTATTGTGAAAAATAACACAACTTTTTATTTTTTTGGCATTTATATCTTTATTTTTACATTTCATTGTGTAAAATGTTATTTTCATTCATTTTTTCAATTAAAAGTTGTGAAATGACGAATATACTATTTTATTTAAATAAAACAAAAGAAAAAGGGACTAATTGTAATCATAGTTTCAATTTTTTTTTTTAAAAAAGTGCAAATGAGTTACAAATAAATTTTTAAAAGGGTAATTAGAACATAATGTTTTCATTTTTATTATTATTGTGAAAAACGTTCATATATTTTGTTTTTTGACATTTTCAACCTTTGCCCCTGTTTGTCTCCCATTATGGGAGAAATAATGGAGTTTTGAATATTATTTTTTGGGGAATGTGTGGTTAAAAGTTTAAGAAACTTTATTGGTTTGTGTGTAAAATATTTTATTGGGTGAATATGTGGTGAATAAATGATATTACAACAAACAATTTAATTTTTAAAGAATGACAAACACACCCTTAATAGCGAGACCATTGTTTCTATCCATTTTTATCCAATTTTTCAATAAAAGTTGTAAAATGACGAATATTCACTCATATTTAAATTAAAAAAAAAAAAAGAGTGAATTTGATTATCCAAATTTGGAGAGCGCACCACTCTCGATTCTTACTTTAAAATAATTATATTAAAAAGTTATAAGTTTTAATAATGTACTTATTAAATTGTACAAATTATATTTGAATTGATTGATGATTAATATATAATAGTGTGTTAAATAAATGGTGAGAAGAAAGCAATAAATATTTCTGATAAAAAGCAAAATGAAGATAGTAGCATAATTATCAACTCCCTATCTTGTTCTTGAAAATGTTGGAATTGGTTAAATAAAAATTAATAAAAAGTTGATTTTGTATCAACTTTGCCGAATATTTGGATGGATTTCAATGGTCAAATAACGAGAATAGGCTTGTTCAACTTATCGAGTAGATGATCGTAGTATATTTGAAAACTCAAAACCAAATCCGAATTAATGATAAATTGTTATCTAACGATAGAAGATAAAAATTGAATTTTGCCCATATAACACTGACGCTCGAGCGGCGACCTTGTGCGCAACGAAAAGCGGTGTTCCTATTGTGGGTGCTTGAGCGGCAATCGAGCGTTCCGGAAGCGGCGTGAAGGGCTAAGTCCATTCATGAAATATGCCAAATTTGGGGCGTATTTTGTCGATCACAACCTCTCATCTTCTATAAATAGTACTCCTTTGGAAGCCAAAATTCATTCCATATCATATTCATATCTTACTTTGCATCAAAAACACTCCAAAATATTGTTTCTTTGCATAAAAAATCATCAAATAGTAGAGAGAAAATTCTATTTTTGAGTTCATCGGTTCTTATGATTTGAAGTGCTATCATCTCAAGAAGTAATCATTGTATCTTTGGATATGATTGACATTTCACTGTCGGCACCAGTGCGATGCAAATTCATCTTAAAGAAAAAAGTTTAACTCGTTACGACTCTTTTGCATTTCATTCTTCTAGTTGGTTTTTGTTTAAAAAGGTTTGTAATCATTTTCTGAATTTTGATCCTTATTTCAACTACGGGTATAGTTGGTAAGGTTTGTGGTACGATTGTATTTTACTTCTATACAAAAAAATAAAATAAAATAAATAAAATCACTTTATCAACTTTATTTACAACATAAAATGCTAACATATGGCTTTACGTGGATCATCAAGGGAACATACTTTCACGGGTTACCTTTCTTCTTAGCATAGAAAGGGACACCGTGCGGCAGTAGTCTGCTCTGCTAGACTACCTTCCTCATTTTCTCGGTCGTGTCAGGACGAAAGTAAATTTGATTACAATTTTAAGAAAGCTTGCAACATGAAATTGAACACAATGGAAATAACATCTTCATTGATTGCTAGAAAGGTGAAAATTACAATAGACGAAAGCAGGAAATTACAATGGCTAGTGCAGGGGGAAGACACTAGTAAGTTTGAAAATGTTTGAAAGACCAATACCCCCTATAATAGATTTCGGAACAAAAACTCAAATGACGGGAGTAGACATCATTTGGCTCTAGAATCATACTTTTTCTTTTCTATTTTCTAACTATTTTACGAATTAAATAAACTATTTACAATACGGGGTTTAAGCAAAGCTGTAGCCCGTGACACAAGGTCTCTTCTCATTTCACAAGTTGAAACGGTGGAGGAATACTAATTTACTTGCATCCTGGTTTCAAAGTTTGGAGAGTTGTCCAAAGCCAACAGGTTGCAGATTTGGGAGGTGATTGATTTAAACGACTATGAATTGCCAAACAAAAATTAAAAATACAAGGATCGAAAAATTGCCACTGGGGTGGTCGAAAACTTTGTTAAAGGATGACACTACGTGAATCCTCAAGGGACCACAAAAGCCCCATCTCGCTATACATGTTGAAACGGTGGAGTAATGCTAATTTGGAAAGTCTTTTAACTCTGCAAGTTTGTTATTAGATTACTTGCTCTTGTGAACTTTCTTCTCGCAATACCCTAGAAATAGAAGCCCTAGTAGAAAGACTTCGAAAGATAAGATTATTACGAGAGTCGAAGTCGATTCTCAATGTTCTCGTATTCTATTTTATATCACTTTAAATACAGAGGTAACAGAGGTGAGTAAGTAATGTATAATGTTAAGAACTATCGTATGCCTGTTTAGAAAATGAATGTCTTTATCCCAATTTAGAATTCGTACTGGATTTGGTCAAATTTGTAATTCGGAATTTATGTCAATTTGTTACTCAATAGCATGTTTCCTCATATGTACGAGGAGAAAACAGTAGTTAAGATTATAGTGAGCTTAACTCCTACTTGTTGGAAAATTCTAATATATATGGGGTCACACGTAATACATTAAAATGTGTGTTGCTATTATTTAAAGAATATTAGTGAATTAAAATGATCCAATAAAGTTAAATTTTGACTAATGGATATTAGATTTCATGGAAATATAGTGTAGTGACCGGATGTTTGTTTTAAATTGATGAGAGCCCGATTTAAAACAAATGAAAGAGAATGAATATTCATTATCTTATTATAATATGGGGTCATGGTCTCCAATTCTTGACGTTCTTGAGATTCTCTGCATCCCCATCAATATAAATTGAAATTGAAAAGAAGACTGATAGGAATGTAAAATACACATTTTACATCTTTATTTAATTCGCTCATATGACTATTTTATGCCTAAATATACTTAGTATTATCATATTTTGGTTTATGTGGCAATTCGATGGATATGACGTAATTTGGAAGAAATAAGAGGAAAATGACCAAAGTGAGAGGAAATAAAAGTTCAGGGACTAGCGTGCAAATACTATAAATTTGTCTCCAACCTTGTGATGAATATTCGAGAGTGTTAGAGGTCAATTAGATGAAAAAATGAGTCAAATAGATGAAATATAGCTAAGACATTATCAAACATCAACTTTCAAGCTGTAAAGTTTCGCATCGATTTTTAACCTCATATTGAGACCAATTTTGGACATGGAAAATGATCAAATTCGAATATAGTTGTTGAAGCAAAGTTGTAGCCCTTTGAGTTAGTATTCTAACGCATCTTGAATCACTTCAATCGGATATCGAGAGAGGAAGATATAGTCAAAATATTGAAAACTGTTTGACAGGAAAATTTTGTATTGTGCGTACGCACAGGCCTGTAGAACGTGCGTACGTGAGATACAAAAACATAACTACTGAGGTTATTTTTAGTACATTGTGCGTAAGCAAGAGTTTAACTATGCGTACGCATGGTTCATTCTGGACCCGAAATTCCACTTTCCTTTTACGACTCAAACTCCTTTGGTAACATATATTGCACGACTTATAAACCTTAGAATAGAACCAGAACGCCTTCCAACTTTATTATTCTCTATTTTTCTCTTAGATTCATGAATTGTAACTAAACTCTTACACTTGGTCGAAAGAGATTGAAGTTTCGGAACCACATATTTTGAGATCTAAATGATTTTTCTTAATTTAATTCATATTTTTGAATATTGAATATTCTTTTGTACTTATTTCCATGATTGTTATGTTTAATTGCTAGGAGACCTACTAGTTTATTATTCGTTACAATCAACCGCTAAGTTAAATATCAAATTCGTAATTATTTGATTCCTTTAACTTGTGAAGCACTAGAATTTGATGATTTTTTGCGATAGAGGTTATTGAATCTTAAGAAAAATGTTTAAATAGATTGACTATAACCACTGGTGTTTGTGTTATTTAGTTCATCGATTTTTCTATTGTGTAAAGATGTTATTAAATTGAATCTTGAGCGCTGGTTCGGGGTTATTTAATAATTAGAGCTAATTAGAATGTTGGTTTCTAACTAACTAAAATTAATGAGAAATATGAAAATTATTCCAACAGTGAAAATTCAAAATATGAATTGAATTATCATTGAATCTATGATCAATTGTGGATTTTCGAACGTGGATATTGACTTGGACCGATGTTAGTCTTTTGATCGTTCTCGTTAATTTAATTTTCAATATTATTAATTGCGTTATTTACAATTGTTTGCATACAAAAACCCCGTAATCATTGTACGTAGCATAAAATATTGAATTACACACTCTTTGTAGGACCGACCCTTACTTCTACTACTAAATTAGTTTTAGAGGTTTAAAAACTATTTTTGGGTGCCTACGACTATCACATCAAATTTTGGCGTCGTTGCCGGGAATGGTATTAATTTATTTTTGTGCTTCTTAGTTGTTTATTTTAATTTTGAAAAAGAAAAAAAATCATAATTTTCTAGGTTTTTAGGTATTTTATTGTTTTAGAAATTTTAGCATAAAATTTTATTTATCTTCCTTATTCTAGCTTTTTTTAATTTATTTTTCATTTGTTCTAGTTGTTTATGACCGCAACTCGATCTTCTAATCAAAGTGATTTGCAGTACGATCCAGAAATTGAGAGAACTTTGCGCATGTTAAGGAATAACATCCAACAAAATCTTTAAAAAAACAATCTCAACCCCAACAATCCATTTGCAAGTGATTTTGAGTTTGAAGGAGAGAACCATAATCGAAAATAGGACTTTGAAGGAGCTTGCGGCCCCTACATTGAATCAACAACTTTTTATCCATAACTTTTCCTATTTTAGATGCTACTACTATATTTGAGTTTAAATCTGGGCTAATTCATCTTCTGCCCACTTTTCATGGTCTTGCAGGTGAGGATCCACACAAACATCTAAAGGAATTCCATGTGGTTTGCACAAGTATGAAACCTACGGGCGTCACCGAAAAACAAATCAAACTGAGAGCCTTTTCATTTTCTTTGAAGGATTCGGCTAAGGATTGACTCTACTATCTACCATCGGGAAGCATTACCACATAAGATGGAATGAAGAGACTATTTCTAGATAAATATTTTTCAGCTTCAAAGACAGCAAATATTAGGAAAGGAATTTGTGGTGTCAGACAAGATCACAAGGAATCCCTACATGAGTATTGGGGGCAGTTCAAGAAATTATGTGCAAGTTGTCCCCACCATTAGATCAGTGAGCAACTTCTCATCCAATACTTCTATGAATGTCTTCTACCCACAGAAAGGAGCATAATTGACGCTGCAAGTGGAGGAGCTTTGATGGATAAAACTCCAGAAGGAGCGAAGAATTTAATTGCAAATATGGCAGCCAACTTTCAACAATTTGGCACTAGATTCGATCCCCCTTCTAGACAAGTTAACAAGGTAAATATCTCATCACTTGAACAACAAATAGCGAGTCTAACCACTATTGTTCGTCAAATGGCTGCAGGTACTATGCAAACAGTGAAGGCATGTAGAGTTTGTTCATTGGTAGGCCATCCAACTGATATGTGCCCAACACTTCAAGAAGAATCTGTTGAACACGTAAATGCAGCCGATAGTTTTCCTGGACAACCACAGAGGAATTATGATCCCTATTTAAACACGTACAACCAAGGATGGAGGGGTCATCCAAATCTTAGCTATGAGAATCGACAAGTGAATCAACCTATGAATCAAAATCGACAAAATTTCCAATAATATAATCGGCCATACCCTCCTAGAAAACAACATGACCAAACTTCTAACTCTGGTATGTCTTTAGAAGATATTATTAAATCTCTTGCCACTAACACTTTGCAACTTTAACAGGAGACCAGGGTTAGCATTCAATGTTTGGAGAATCAAATGGGTCAAGTATGTAATACAGTCAGTTGGCTAGAGTCACAGAATTCGGGGAAACTACCATCTCAAACAACGGTGAATCCAAAAGAAAATGTGAGCGCAATCATCCTAAGAAGTGGTAAAGAGGTTGAGATTTCGGTAAAGGCATCCCCTTGGCCGTTGGAGCAAAAAGAGAAAGAAAAAGAGGTTGCAAACAAGACTGTCACCAATGATACTAAAGTCTGAGCGTAAGTTTTTACCCCTCTCTGATTATAAACCAATACCCCATTTTCCTCAAACTTTAGTAGGATCTAGAAAATATGAACGAGATCATGATGAGCTGCATGAAATTTTTAGTAAATGCAAGGTAAATATTCCACTTTTAGATCTTTTTAAACAAGTGCCTCGTTATGCTAAATTTTTGAAACAATCGTGCACAAGTAAAAGGAAACAGAAATTGAAGGAAATTGAAAGGGTAAAAGTTGGAGAACGTGTATTTGCAATAATTCAAGAAAAACTTCCTGCAAAGTGCACGGATCCAGGTATGTTCACTATCCCTTGCATGATAAGCGATACTAAGTTTGAGAAGGCCATGATAGATTCAGGAGCATCTATTAATGTCATGTCATATTCTGTATACACTTCCTTGAAACTTGGACCTTTAAATAAAACTAGTATGATAATTCAACGAGCTGATAAATCAATGCCTATTTTAAGGAGGTAGTTGAGGATGTTCTCTTGAAAGTTAATGAGTTGGTTTTTCATGTTGATTTTTATGTGCTTGACATGGGTAATAGTAATCATACTACCTCTATCTTGTTAAGAATACCGTTTTTAAGGACATCCAAAACTAAAATTGATTTTAATAATGACACATTGACCATGAAATTTGATGATAAGACCATTAAACTTAATACCTAAGATTCCATACAATATCAAAGTAATAATAATCGTAGCACATGAGGTTTTTGAATTTGATACTAAAAGTGAATGGAAAGCTGTCATTAGTGAGCATCTTGGGAAGGAAAAAGAGGAGATGGCCTTAAACACTGAGTTGTAAAGAATTGTGGCAGCATTAAATGCTCTTCCAAAGTCAGGTAACAGTTCTTGTTGTATATTACTTGTTTCTAATGATAGGCCTTTACTTTCTGTTTTGCAGAGTTCAATTCCAGATTTGAAGCCTCACCCCAGTCACCACAAGTATATATTCCATGGAGGTGGAAGAACATTGCCAGTTATCATTTCCATTGGACTTGGTGTACCGCAAGGAAGATCGAAGCCAACATGATAGATCCAGGTTAAATAAGGAAACTTTGAGTCGAGCCAAAGACAATAAACAAAAGGCACTGCTTGAGAGGCAACCCAATAGGAGTTCGTTCCTTTATCTTTTTATTCTTGTTTTTATTTTTCGCCTTTTTTTAAGTTATATTTGTCATTTTCTTTGCATTGGACCTTACATTGGGGACAATGTAAATTTTAAGTGTGGGGGAGGTATTTAGATTTAGGTTGCATTTAGATTAAGTGAATTAATTTTCAAAAAAAAATTTGCATGATTTTTCACGAAGATGAGTTGAAGTTAAAAGATTTTTGACTGTGTATGCTATTTGTAAGAATTAATTAGGTTTTTAAAGAACTCATAACATGATTGAATGAATAATTCTCCAACTTAGAGTTGATTAGTGGAGTTATTTTCTTTGATGATGGTAGTAACTAAATTCTGTAGACAAAAGTCGATGAGATTTTTGAGCATTTAGACTGATACATCCATAACAGTCTCATTATTCTTTTTTATGTGATTTTCTTCCATGGTTTTGTTTCTCTAGAACTTGCATTGATTCTCTTCAAGATTACATTGACACATGCATGCACGAACATGATTAAGATAATCTTTATTACATAAATGAGTTTATTAGCCAAATAGCCAACCTTATAATTGAATTTTCCATTGTTGAGCCTCTTTGAGCCTTATTACCTTTTCTTTGTATAAAATCACATTACAATTTTTAAACTGGAAAAACAATATATTTACCCAACCCTTAGAGCTAGTGGAGTACTGTTGGATGTCATGAGAAATGTGGGTATGCAAAAAAATAAGTGCGGAGGTATCAAGATGTGTGGTAGTGCTATTATTGGTGAATTGGAACAAGTTTTCTATGTCAATTTAGAAAGTTTCAGTATTGATGTATAATTTAGAGTTTACATAGTGCAAGAAAAAGATAAGAAGAAGAAGGAAAAAAATGAATGACTGAAGAAAAAGACAAGAAAGAAAAATAAAATAAGTGATAAATGAGAGTGATTTTAATGTGAAAAAGATCTCTATTCATAACTCTTCATACATCTCAAGAAAGAGTTCGATTTGTGTGGGATATATGCAAAAATGATGAAGCGATCATGTGGAGTGATTGGTTTACATGTCTTATGTATATGTTTGAGCTAAGTTTATTTATCTTTATTCCACTAGTTTCGATGGCTCTTGAGTCACATATCCAAATATTCCTCACCTTGACCATAAGCCACATTACAACATTTGGAAAGTTCTTATGATTCTAGAAAAACATGTGATCTAAGTGGTGGCGAATGAGAAGATATACAAGCATATGGTAGAACATCTCCATTGGAATGAATTTGAGCGAAACACTTACCCTTTAAACACATGAGAGTAGAGTGTTTATATCATTGAGAGTCTACATGTTTAGTTTACTCAATCTTGATATGAAAATGCTTGCTAATTGATTATGAGTTCTGTGGAATGTTTATTCATGATATTTTATGTGTTTTGAAAAAGTTTGATGGTTCTATGTTCTTGGCATTATGATATGGTGTTTTTAGGAAATTAAATTTGAGTTTTGCTCGAGGACGAGCAAAAGCTAAGTGTGGAGGAATTTGATATGAATGTAAAATACATATTTTACATCTTTATTTAATGCGCTCATATGACTATTTTATGCCTAAATGTACTTAGTATTCTTATATTTTGATTTAGATGACAATTCGATGGCTATGACGTAATTTGGAAGAAATAAGGGGAAAATGACTAAAGTGAAAGGAAATAAAAGTTCAGGAACTAGCGTGAAAATACTATAAACTTGTTTCCAACCTTGTGATGAATATTCGAGAGTGTTAGATGTGAAACGGATGAAGAAATGAGTCAAAGGAATGAAATATAGCTAAGACATTATCAAATATCAACTTTCAAGCTGAAAAGTTTTGCATTGATTTTTAGCCTCACATTGAGACCAATTTTGGACATGGAAAATGATCGAATTCAAAGATAGTTTCTGAAGCAAAGTTGTATCCCTTTGAGTTAGCTTTTCAACTCATCTTAAATCACCTCAATCGGATATCGGGAGAGAAAGATATGATCAAAACACTGAAACCTATTTGACGGGAAAATTTTGTATTGTGCGTACGCACAGGCCTGTAGGACGTGCGTACGCACATAACTACTGAGGTTATTTTTAGTGTATTGTGCGTACGTAAGAATTTAACTATGCATATGCATGGTTCATTCTGGACCCGAATTTCCACTTTCATTCTACGACTCAAACTCCTTTGGTAACATATCTTGCACGATTTATAAACCCTAAAACAGAACCAAAACGCCTCCCAACTTTATCATTCTCTAATTTTCTCTTAAATTCATGAATTGTAACTAAATTTTTACACTTAGTCGAAGGAGATTGAAGCCTGGAACCACATATTGTGAGATCTAAATGACTTTTCTTAATTTAATTCATATTATTGAGTATTGAATATTCTTCTGCACTTATTTTCATAATTGTTATGTTTAATTGTTAGGAGGCCAACTAGTTTATTATTCGTTACAATCTACCGCTAAATTAAATATCAAATTCGTAATTGTTTGATTCCTTTAATTTGTGAAGCCTAGGATTTGATATTTTTTGCGATAGAGGTTATTGAATATTAAGAAGAATGTTTAAATAGATTGAATGCAACCGCTGATGTTTGTGTTATCTAGTTTATCGATTTCTCTATTGTGTAAAACTGTTATTAAATTGAATCTTAAACGCCGGTCTGGGGTTATTTAATAATTAGGGTTAATTAGAACGCTGATTTCTAACTAACTAAAATTAAGGAGAAATAAGAAATTTATTCCAACGGCGAATATTCAAAATATGAATTGAATTATCCTTGCATCTATGATCAATTGTGAATTTTCGAAGGTGGATATTGATTTGGACCAAGGTTACTCTTTTGATTGTTTTCGTTAATTTAATTTTCATTATTATTAATTGCGTTATTTACAATTGTTTGCATACAAAAACCCCCAAATCATTGTACATAGCATAAAATATTGAATTACACACTCTTTGTGGGATCGACCATTACTTCCACTACTACATCAGTTTTAGATGTTTAATGACTATTTTTGGGTGCCTACGACAGCACATCAAAGACCGCCAATCAATTAGAAGATCGTAACCCGTTCATGCAAAGAATCGGACAATTATGGATAATGTATGTTTGTATTTTATTGTTTTTCTCGGATTTCAACATGAAGTAGGAAAATTAGGGTTCATATGAGAAAATGATTTGTTTAAGCATATGGATTTAATTGATAATCCATTTTTCATTTTCTATCAAGTGGTATCAGAGCCACTCTATGATTAATTCTTGAGAAATTGAGGTTTTAAAATTCTGAGTTTTTTTGGATTATATGATTTTTCTGCTATTTTATGGAATTTGGAATTTTATTATATGGATATAGCATATTATAATATGGATTTGTGATATATTATAAAGGATTTTATTTCAAAAATTAGAATTTTAGAAAGGATTTTCAAATCTGTTGAAGTTAAAAGATTTCAGTTAAAAAGAAATTCAATGTGGGCTGTTGCTGCTGTTTCAACAGTGGCTGGAAGCGGAGAACCCCCTCGGCCACTTGTACTGCAAATTTGAAATTTCTAGGCCATTACTTGCTATTTTATATTAGGGTTAAATTTTAAATTTCAGCCCCTAAAGTTTTAAGTTTATTCAAGTTGGGCCCTAAGGTTATGAGTTTTAATAGCTCAATCCCTGAAGTTTAAAGTTTTTTTGTTATTCAGCCCCCTAAAGTTAAGATTCATCCTAATCGGGCCTTAAGGTTACGTGTTTTTAATAATTCAGCCTCTGAAATTCTAAAATTAATTAATTTGGGTCATTTAAGTTCTGAATTTAATAGTTAAGCCCCTGAATGTTCATAATTGGTTTAGATTGGCCCCTACCGCATAATTGATTTTTGACTCCTAAACTTTTCAAAAATTAATTATTAACCCCTAAAGTTTTAAATAATTAATTTTTGGGTCCCTAAAATTTTTCAATAAGTAATTATTGAACCTTTGAATTAATTAATTTTAGCCCATAAAGTTTCAAATTATTAATCATTAGGCCTTTAAAGTTTCAAGATATATAAAATTAAGTGTTTTGCTTTTCAAATTTGGTATAAAGGACTCATTTTGGAATATAATATTCGAAAGTGACTTAATTGAAGCAATATGTTGCCAAAGCAACATCTCTTATGAAAATTAATTAACTTAGAATATTAGAAAAAATTCGTGTGTATGCTTGTTCATGCGGATATTAGCATGTCCAAAGGGAGGTTAATATTTGGCCGAATTGCATGCACACTTATGGTGGTAAACGTGTGACAATTATAAGGTTTCCATGTGAATAATAAATCAATCCAAATATGAGTTTATTATTTGATAGGAGTTATTGTCAATGTTTGATCACTACACCAAGAGTACCACTTACAATTAATATTACTGTCCAAAGATTTGATATTAATGATGTGCTAGGTATCTTCAGATGATGCTTACCATTATTTGAACAAATTAATTGTTCAATACAGACTCCAATGTGAACATGTTAATTGGAAATAAGTTCTCTATTCAATTAATTCATCCACTTCTACAATATCTGTCAACATCAATTTTATTCTCATGCTGAATAGAACAAACTTTAAGTATTGGAAAGAGAGCATATTAATTGTTCTTGGCTGCAAGAATCTAGATCTTGCGTTCCAGATTGAGCAACCCGCTTCTCTTTCGGAAGAAAGTTCATTTGATAAAAATGACAACTTTGAGAAGTGGGACCAGTCAAATCGCATGAGTCTAATGATCATTAAGCGCAGCATTCCGTAAGCCTTTAGATGCGTAGTATCTGAAGAAGTAACTAATGTCAATGATTTCCTTGCCGAAGTTGAGCAACGTTTTGCAAAAAACGATAAAGCTGAAACAAGCACGCTTTTGCAAAACTTGATTTCTATAAAGTGTAAAGACAAGAGGAACATAAGGGAGTACATTATGGAGATATCTCATATTACTTCTAAACTTAAGGGACCAAAGCTCGAGCTGTCTGATGACTTGCTCTTACATTTGGTATTGATCTCGCTTCATGTACAATTCGGTTAATTAAGGACAGTTACAACTGTCAAAAGGGGAAAATAGACTCTTAATGAGCTCATTTTCATATTGATAAAGTACTTAAGAGGTTTGCCATGCATGGCTGCAAATCAGGTGACGCACCTATCGTTAAGGGAGATAAGTTTGGTCTCAATTAATGCCCTATGGATAAATTTATAGAAAATGAAATACGTGAAATTCTTTATACTTCAGCAATTGAGAATTTAATGTATACCCAAGTTTATACACATCCTGATATAGCATTCATTGTTGGAATAATAGACATATATTTAACTAAATTTGGGATGAAAATTTGGAAAGTAGCCATGAAGTTATTCAGTATCTATAGAGAACTAAGGATTTCACATTCAAGAAAATTAGACCAACTGGAGATTGTTGGATATTCAGATTATGATCATGGAATTTGACTGTAAAATATTGTCACTAGGCTGCATATTTTGGATAGAATTGAAAGATCACTTAAGTTATTCTGTGACATAGCAGTCTTGTATTCTAACGAGAACATGACGAGGTCAAAGTCTAAAGACATTAAGTTCCTAGTTGTCAAGGAAAGAAATCAAAGTTGTTAGATTTCTATAAAGCATAATTAAGACAAACTCCATAATCATAGATCCATTTACTAAATGGCTGCTACCTGTCTTTCATGAGCATAATGCTCACATGGTTGTTGCATCTTTTGATGATGTGCCAGTTTAGTAGGAGTTTGTATTTGGATGTTGTCTGTTTTAGACACATATTTTGTCCATGGATATCCGGTTAATTTTAGAAATAAAGCATTTAGTTCAGTTCTACTCTGATTAAAGTTTATGATTAATCTCACTTAAGAAATAAGGTTGGACCAATTGGAAATAGACATGTTCGGATCACATGATATGTAATTTCAATGCTACACTCCCATGATTGATCTATGTCATTTGGTTATATGGGCGTATGTGACCATTGATAGATTTAGTCTCGTTCAATATGACGAAAATTGCTTTGATCTTATATCAATATGATTGATGGACGAGATTGTTTGAAATACCCATAATAATAATAATAATAGCAAAATTTTGAGCTCATAAGGTTGTGCACATTTGAAAGATTACACGTATGGCCCAATGAGAGATTGTTGTAAAATTCTAACATGTATGGGGCAACACGTAATATATTAAAATGTGTGTTGCTATTATTTAAAGAATATTAGTCAATTAAAGTGATCAAATAAAGTTAAATTCTGATTAATGGGTATTAGATTTCATAAAAATATAGTGTAGAGACCGAAAGTTTGTTTTAAATTGATGATGAGCTGATTTGACACAAATGAAAGATAATGATTATTCATTAACTTATTATAAAATTGGGTCATGGTCCCCAATTGTTGGCATTCTTGAGATTCTCTGCATCCCCATCAACATAAATTGAAATTGAAAAGAAGACCACCAATCAATTAGAAGATCGTAACACATTCAGGCAAAGAATCAGACAATTATGGATACATGTATGTTTGTATTTTATTTTTTTCTCGGATTTCAACATGGAGTAGGAAAATTAGTGTTCATATGAGAAAATGATTTGTTTAAGAATATGGATTTAATTGATAATCCATTTTCTATTTTCTATCACAACTAGGCTAGAGCTTTACACTTTTTTATGCTTACGCGCACTTAAGTTTGTAAATGTTTGAAAGTTTGTATTGCCGTCTAAGTACACTTTATGTTTTTTAAGGGCACTAAAGTAGGGATGACAAAAAAATCCGTTCAACTCGATATCTGTGGGGCCCCGCTTCGAATGGAGCAGAGATTACCTGCCTAATTGGGTAAACGGGGTTGGGAAGGGGCGATAGCCATTACCTCGAAGCGGGTACGGGACAGGGACGGGAAACATAGTCCCCGCCTCATTACCAGCCTCGTTTAAAGTTAATTTCAAATTTAAATTTTTTATCGAACAAAAACAATAAATTTATCATCATTTTTAAAGAGAACGTAAGTTATTTTTAACAAATTAGTAAAAAAATAATAATATTTACTAACTAAAGACATAAAAAATTAAAAGTAAAAATACAATAAATAAAAAATAAAAAGAAAAAAATAAATGGGGTAATTAATAGGGTAGGGGACTTGCCCACCCCGTCTCGCTTTAACTGAGCATGTGAATGGGGTAAGGTAACAAAAATACCCGACGGGACGGGATGAGAATGGTCGACCCGTCCCATACTCGCCCCGTTGTTATCCCTACACTAAAGGTCCATTTGATTGCAAGAGCGGAATTTGGGTGGAAAGAAAATAAATTTTAGGGAATTGAATTGCCTAGAATTGTTTTCCTGGGAATTGTCAATTAATTGTATTTGATTGGTATAATTTTTCACATGAAAAATGTTGAAATTTCTAATTTTTTGGTGTTTGTTTGACTTTATTTTTCATGAAAATTGCCCATTAAAGTGATTTATTTATATTTATATTTTTTTAACAATTGGGGATATAATTTGTTTCCATTGAAAAAAAAGGTGAAAAACCATTTTCCTACTAAAGTGGTGGGAAAACCAATTCAATGAAATCATGGAAAAATGGTTACGATGGAGGGGGAGGCGGGACGGAGTGGAAAAGTAGTTTCAAGGAAAAATTTGGTTATCAAACACCAAAAAAGTTGGAATTTAGATAAATTTCAAGTTCCATGGAAAATAGGATGAATCAAACAGGGCCTAAGATTGACTAATGTGTAGTTGAAAATGAGTAGAAAAATGAGAATGAAAATTTCAATGTGACTCAAACAGAAGCTTAAAAAAAGTGAGCAAATCAAACTTTGCTTAAAACTATTTTATGTGTCGACACCTTGTTGAAAGTAACAAAATCATCATTTTTTAAAAGATAATCTCACTCTCAACTCTTACCTAGATCTAGATCTAAACAATGCTCGTGCCACCATACAATAAACCAGCAGGTTCAAGATTTTTTTTTATAGAATCTTAACAAGGGTGTTGACGTGGTAGCACACTGTTTGCCTGTTTTTTCTTTCCCAATGAAAACCTACCAAATGTAATTTATGTTGTTTTTTCCTGTACCTATAGTGCTGTTCGCCGCCATATGGTGGTGCACTTATGTAGGTTTAGCTCTTAAACATAAATTTGCTAAAGTGCCTCGTCTCCAAGCCGAAGGGCGAAAATGAATAATTGCAAGATTGAGCAATGCTGGTTGTACAAAATTGGGTTATAAAATTGTTTGACAAAATGAGTGTGGCAAGAATCCCAAATCTTGCCACACTCATTTTGTAACCCAATTTTGTAAACCAATTTTGTACCCAACATTGCTTGGCTTCATTTTTCCACCTCCCTCTCACTAAATTTCCATTTACAAAATTTTCGTTTTGAGTCTTTTGGAGTTTAATTTCTCCTTCGCCTATAAATAAATTTAAAAATGAAAATATTATATTCTCATCTATCTGCGAAAAAAATGCATTTTAAATTGGTTTTTCCAAAAAACAATTGGTGGCACATTTTAATAAAATTTGAATGTAAAGTTTTCTCCACATTGACGGTGTCATGGTGGGGCTTGAAGGCGGCAACACCTACAAGAAGGGCCGGGCTACATTTCCCTTCCACTCGAGTGTAACAATCGCTTAGGGAGGAGTGTAACATGTGAAGTATATGCTTGAAAAGAAAAAAAAGCTTAAGAGTTATACATGTGACCCTCAGTCTCTCCCCACTTTTGCTTGGAGCTCGTCTTGTTGAAGTGACTTTAGAGCCATTTAATTGGAAGGCTTCGATATGCACTCCTGAAAATGCGGAGCAAAAATAAGATGTGATGGTTCCAAACACCATGCTTGTTACGATGGTTCTACAGAGAATATTCAATTAAGACAAGTTTTATAGACAATCAATAGATTCTGAAATTAGTTGGGCCCCAGACTGAGGCACATATTGCATGGCAACTTGGAGCATGTTAGATTTTCTTTTGGCATGATTGCTGGATGGGTGAATCCACATTGGCATCCTATTCCCACACAGACAACACACATCTGTAAGGGTGGGTGAATGATTTCTACGATGATATTGGGTGGGATATTGAACGTTTACTACAGGTTCTACCTCCTTTTATGGCGGAGTAAATAGGGGCTATACCTCTACGTGCTGATGCCCCTGATTGTATTTTTTGGCCGAATACATCGGATGGAAGATTCGTTACCAAGTCGGCCTGGCAGCTCGTACACTCGGGATGCTAGTATCAGGACTCGTACCGGTTACTATGGAGCTCCATTTTACCAGCCAATATCTCATTTTTCTGCTGGAGACTTTGGCAGGGCCTCATTCCAGTAGATGTGGTTATTCAGAGGAGGATTGGATGTCGTTGGCTTCTCGATGCCAGCGTTGTTCCGAAATTGAGACAATCACTCATATTTTCACTTACAACAACATCTCCAATCAGGTATGGAAGCACTTTGAGGACATTTTTCAGATATCTGAATGTCCGGAGAGGGAGTCAGACAGAGATTTCAAAGATAGAGGTATTATGGACAATACGTTGGTTGTGGACACATTCACATTATCATTCCTCTACTGATATTTTGGTATCTATGGATGGCGAGAAATGATGCGAAACATAGAGGGATTCATATGGTAGCCAGACGTATAATTTGGAGGGTCTATCGCATGATCTCTTTTCTTCGTACGGGAGGCCTTTTCGGGTAGTGCATGGCGATGGGACTTGACTTTTACACCCATATTTGGTATTTTTATGAACCCCCCCTTCCCCCCCTATTCTGGTTTGGTGGCACACCCCATCAGTCGAATTTGTCAAAATCAATACTGATGGATGCGTCAAGGATGGTTATGAGAGTGGGGGAGAGATCATTAGAGATCACGCATGACACTGACACACTGTATTAGGGCTTTCTCTGCTGCTTATGGACCATGCATGATATTAGAGGCAGAGCTCCGAGCTATTCTCGATTGGATTTTACTAGCTCAAGGACTGGGTTATTCGACGATTTGGATTGAGTCTGATTCTACCGCGTCTATTCATTGCATCACTAGAGGAGGTGGACCATGGGCTATCCAGGGCATACTCAGATGTATCACATACATCATTTCCTTCGACAGAGATACAGTCTTCCATATTTACAGAGAAGGAAATCAGGTAGCAGATGCTCTTACTGCTGAGGGTTGGGAACACCGACGATATCATGTATATGGACCACTTGACATGCCACATTATATTAGGGCTCTTGTACAAGTTGATAGACATGGATTGCCTAGTATTAGAGTTTGAATTTTATTTTAAATTTCAATATTTATTCTATGTCTTTTCTTTTACATTAGTTCTTATTGTAAGGGAAGTAGTACTTCCTTGTTTACTGTTTTTTTTTGTCGATCATTTTAATTGTAAGGGAAGTAGTACTTCATTTTCTACTGCTTTTCGTATTTTCATGTAATCACGGTATTCCTCCGTCACAAGTGAGGGCATATCAATAAAATCTCGGAGGTTCAGCCCTCCTTCAACAAAAAAAAAAAAAACCTACTTAAGGCAACAATTCGACGTCTAAGAATAGTGGAGTTTGGGCGTGCCCAATATGGTCGAGTTATCTCCCTAGTCTACTAAATCCTGCAATCCTTGTTCGACCAACAAAAGCAATGCAAAAATAAGATTAGAGGTAGGGTATAACTTGTAAATTGTAACTATATCAAGTCCCCTACTCCATGAGACATTTGTCACCGAGGAGTAGCAGCAAAACTTCTAGAATATTAGACATTGTACAGCACTAAAAGTGGTTCTCATTATACATATATACACGTATACTATTATTGCGTCCATATATGAACATTTTAGTATTTTTAACATCATCTTGTTGATTTGCATAATGAAATTGCATATTTGATGCATCGTCTATGATTAGTAGGGACATGATTAGGGAAGACTTTAGTAGAGTGAATTCCTCACTCATCTTTGCAAAAACTTTACTCTTAGAGCTATAGGTAGAGTCATCGATTGACAAGTTCTGTCTATTTCGAATAATTCTCACCTCTTTAGTATTTTCGATGCATATGACGGTTCCAACAACGAGTTTACTGGTTGATCTAGGGATTCTAGTGGGATTTCAAGTAGCCAATTGAGAAGAACTACGGCTAGGCTTCCGTTTAGAATGCATAGTGATCCCTATCTAGTTAATAGATCAAACTATTCGTAGATTTGATGTCACCGATATCAAAATTTAGCAGTTTTTTGAAAACTAGATTTTATTTATTTACTATATTTAATTATAAATAATATGAAAATTATCTTCCTTTCTAGTTAACTATTAAGTGATGGATTAAATTAAAAAAAAAAATAACAATCATACTTAGGAAATATATATGTACATATCTAAAAATTTAATGGGTAAATCTATCACGTGGAACCAAGCATGGCTGGGCCCAATCCAAACCTAACAGGGTCGATTTGATCTAATCAAACCAACCCAATTCAATTAGGGAAATTTCATATTTAATACATTAAGTATGACCTATTTCAAAACTCAGAAACAAGGTTTAAAATTTTAAAAATTAAAAATTAATTAAATTTTATTTATAAAATAATTAATTAAACATATGTTTATTAAGTAAATATATTGAAGTAACAATTTTATATTATTTGGTCACAAATTATTTTTTTTAATCATGAATAAAAAACTTTATCGGTCACAAACAATTTTTTTTATAGGTCACACTTTATTCATCGATCACAAATTAAGATTTTTTATAGGTTACAATTTATTTATTGATACAAATCACAACTCAAATTTATCGATAACATATTATTTATTCGTTACAAAATATCCAATTTATTGATTATAATCTAAAATAATTGGTCACAAAACTCCCCATCTCACCCATAACCACCGCACCACCGGTATGATCACCGGTACCTCCACCCCCACCTGCACCACTAACAAAAACCACATAACCCCCAACAACACCTCATTGCTATTCTCCTCCTCGCCTTCATTGCAGTTGTCGCCTCATACGTGCTCTACCACCCCCATTGTCCTGTATTCTCTGTCATCTCCCTGAAAATCTCACGGTTCAACCTCACTATCACCACCTCCGATGGCGCACAACCCACTTGACAACTCAATTGAACCTCACTATCTCGACTAAAAACCCCAACAAAAAGGTCATTTTCTATTATGATCCCACGTCCATTCCAATCAAGTAAGCATATCATCCAGTTCTTTCACAAATTTCACCAATTAACCAGACACCATTTTCATAATTCACACCACAACAAAATTAAACTACCATTTATTAGACGAATTCATTGAAGTTAGATCTGAAGAAGAAAAATGGGATCCCATTAGAGAATGTGGGGGACATATGGTAGGGGTGAAAATGGAATAGCTGAAGACGAAAAAGATCGGCATCAGATTCATTTGTTTGTCGTTGCAAAAGGGCAAAAATCCAGCCTTAGTGAGCGCTGCTGCTACGCCGTGGCATGGCCCTGTGCGGTGCTCACATCAAGCAGGGCCTAGCAGCGATGATCAGATGTGTCTTCGGCGACTACGACGGGAGCTCCTCAACAACGACGACGACAGTCTGATCGAGACGATAGAGAGAGAGAGGAAAAAAAGAAAGGAGGAGAAAACGGTGGGAAGAAAACATAGAATGATTTAGGGGCTGTTCTCTTTGTGTTTCAGTTTTGTGTTTTGAGTTTTGAATTCATTTTGTGTTTTTTGTTTTGAGTGTCTATTCTGAAATTTCTGAAAATGCGTTCTTTTTGCTTTTCTGAAAAACTGTTTCTGAAAACCTAAAAATGAAAAACGCGTTTACTTTGAAATTTTGAGAATTTTTTTAATAATATTTTATTCAAGAAATCTGATTATTCAATAAGTTTTGATAATTTAATGTTAATATAGTTTTAAATAATATATAAATTTTGAAGTTGGTGAATCTTGAAATGTTTTTTTTTCCAAATATAAAAAACATAACCTAAATTAAATTTGACAAATCCTTAAAATTAATTAGCATCAAGTCACAATCAAACCTAATCAAGTTGACAAAAAGGAGAACACTAATCTCATATTGACATGTTAATAAATATTTTGAAATCAATTTTATCGAGTTCGTGTTAGTTCTTACAATTCTTGTCAAATACAATTTTGATCGTCTAAACACGATAACTATCATCAGTTATAATAAATAACATTACTCCTTGATTATAGATAAGCTACTTACAAGTAATAAGGCATATCACAAATATTGTCAATATCTAAAAATCAATCAGTTGGCTTCTCATGATCATTTGACCCTTAGCATACAAATCACAAAAGACTCGTATGCAAACAATGAGTAGTCCCTTTGGAACAAAATGAATAAGTCATTGCTATTTTCATTGTTGCCAGACGGGACTAAATAATAGCATGCACAATATGTCATTGCTATTTTCATTGTTTCCAACTCATAAATATGTCCCCAGAGTAGTATTTGAATTCGTATCATTACTAGTATTCGTGTTAGGCCTCGCATATGAATTTTCATCCGAAGTAGAACCTGCATTCCTATTATGGAATGAACACTTGGTATGCTAGTTCCCTTGTATGGCATAGAACAAGTGCAGCAACTTGTCCGGCAACATGTTCAATCTGCTGCAATGTTGAGAGAACAAAAACTGCAGTCTTTCCCATTCCAAATTTTGCTTGGCTAATAACATTCATTCCCAAAATAGCTTGAGGGACACACTCATGTTGCACTGATGAAGATCAAAAGAAATTTGATCCAAAGCCTCATTTCAATTAAAAAAGGTATACCATTCAACTTCACAAAAGTGTGAGTAATAATAGTGATTTACCTGAAAATCACAAGTCGCCAAATTAGCAAGGTCAAACTCTGCTAAGAAAATTTCATACAAGTTATAGGAACAAATTATCAAGAAGGGTAAATATTAAGAATCTGAAGTACCAAAAACACATGCCATCATGTCTGAGTAAGTTCAATTCAAAGAGATTCACCAAAACTTCAGAGAAGACACAAGTAAAGAAAAATTAAGAAGGAATCTACCTAATGTCTAAACTTAGAAATGAAAAAGCTTCTCAAACGATGTTCCATACTTCTACTAGAAACTTCACAATAAAATCAACTCAAGCTTCAAGAAATGATATGGATCCAATTGCACCAAGACCAGAGAAAGGGAAAATAAGAAATGGATATGATTTCTCATGGTTTAAGTTAAGCCTGATGCCACAAGAATTGGTTATAAATTTTAGGAAGATGTTACGTGTACCAAATATTTTACATAATAGACACATGGCGGCCCCTATTGGGGGGCACCTGTAGGGCCAGGCGTCCCCCAATAAGGGGCCGCCACGTGTCTATTATGTAAAAGATTATGTAAAATATTTAGTACAAATAGATAAATCCTAGATTTTAATGTATATCATACACTCCCACCTTTATTACATCATGACTTAGTTTGTGGACCGGATTTTAAATATCATTACCATCACATGAATAGCAATTGAAGTGCATACATTTACCAAAAAAAATGGAAAAGAATTCTAACAGATCTAAGAGAGTACCTCAACCACTTTGATGCACCAACCCCACTGGTATTACCTTCTTCTTGGACCACCTCCACTTCAATAGCGCCAAACCCACCGTTTGTGGGCTCACTTAACAACAATGCTTCAACCTTATTATCAATTACCGCCAGTTATAAATGAGGAAATCACCACTTAAATTAATCACAAACTTCATCAATACACTTCCCCAATGACCTA
Organism: Fraxinus excelsior; assembly: GCA_019097785.1. Classification (NCBI taxonomy): domain Eukaryota; kingdom Viridiplantae; phylum Streptophyta; class Magnoliopsida; order Lamiales; family Oleaceae; genus Fraxinus; species Fraxinus excelsior. The sequence goes on along the minus strand of CM032633.1, from coordinate 12,644,445 downwards.
AGAGTTCTAGGTAACTACACACTTAAAAATAATTTAAGGTCAAAAAGAATTTCACAAACCTCACGGATTGCTCCGACAAGAGCAGCAGATTCCAGACGAAATTGAGGCTGACCCATGGTAGAACTGATGGTATCAAATTATCAAGTGACAATGACAATAATATTGTGATGATAAAGACTATAAGTTCTCAAATATATTCTAAAATTCTGGTGAAATTACCGCTAAGTTATATAAATGAAAAAATATCAAGCAATGTTAGATTAAGACAAAACCAAGCCACATTGAGTGTTCATCTCTCATTGCATTACAATGAACAATTACATTTGGTGTGATTAATTTTCTTATTCAATTCAAAGTGCTGTTGTCACAACCTTATGTCTCTACATTGGATTAATTTTAGAGAATGGGACAGAATAATACCTGAACATCACCAATAAGCGCGAAAACACGAATCAGAAAATCAGTACATAGAAGCTTATGCTCAATAAATTTTTCTGAAATTTCTCGAGTATTTCGAGCGATTCATCTCTCATGAACTCTGTCAACGCCGATCTCACTTCCACTAACGATTTCACGTCTTTGGAAACTAAAAGTGATTCCAGAATTTGAAGAGCTCCACCATCGAAATTGCACAAATTAAAACTCGGATTTTTCTTTGTAATTGGAAGAAAGAGAAAATCAAACAACAGATAAAATCGAAATTCAGACCTTCGTGCTTTTATTTGGGAGCGAAAGAGGGAAATTTGCAGAGAGTGAGAAGTTATTGATGGAAGATTGTTAGCTCAAGAGGAAGAATTTCGGGGAAATAGAAAACGAGGTTGTTTTCGTGTTTTCGTTTAGTCTCCTCTTTTGTGAAGAAAATGCTCAAAACGAGCTTTTAGCCATTTTGGGTTTTCGATTGATTTTTATTTTTTTATTTTAAAAATTCATTTTCGAAAACGGGGAAAAAAACGTGTTTTCACTGTTTTGAAAAATTGAAAACAACAAACGGTCCGAAAACAACAAAAAGAAAAAGGCCTTAGGTTTTATGGTGGATGGGGGTAGGGTACGTGTATATAAATTAATTTATACTATTATTAATATTAAAATATTGATTTATAATATTTGGGTCGATTTGGAATTGAGCCTAATTCAAGTTGGATTCATTTATTTTTTGTTGACTTTGGAAAAAATATTTAAAGCTTGAAATCACAAGAAAATATATATATATTTTTGTTTTTAGCCAATATAATGAATTCTTTCTAAAAAAAATATTGAATAACCAAGTTTGAAATTATGAAGTGTTTTCTTTTTCACAATTTTTTTTAAGATTCACTTATTTCATTAAAATAATTTTGCATTTGTATTCATGCCAGTTTGTACATTCTAAATCCTTCTCTTATCTCCATTATTGTGTCTATTTAGATTTGTCATTTAGGTATTAATTTTTTTTTAAAATTTATTCGATTGGGTTGGTTTTAATTCATAACTCGAGATCCAATCCATCCCAACCTCAAATTTGACTTTTCAACTAAAACCCGATTCAATTGAACTCGATTTGGGTTAGTTTTTTGGAACCCTAGAACCAAGGAAGATTAACAAATAAAATTCTCATTTGTCAACCTTAGGAAGGCACTTGGAAATAGAAAATACTAGGGTAAAAATGAGCAAAATTTGAGTCATAAAGCTTCGATTTTCACAATGATGATACCTCTAGTCCTAACATAAGATTCTCCATAGTTTTGCTGCCATTTTTTTCTTTAACAAGTGTGATGGGCTGTGATGCCAAATTTAAATATGTATAGTCTATTGGGCTAAGCTCACTTTCTAGAATTAATTGGCCATTGTCCAATAACACAATATTGGATCGAGCCCAAACTCGACCTATTGTGGATGACACGTGTGATGTTCTGGATTGTTTGATCAACTGTTGAGATCCACATTGATGGAGGCTTGTATTTATATGATCTGAGTGGTTGCCCTAATTACAGTCTTCATCTGGTTTCTATAGAAGCTTGTGGGGGTTTTTCTCTCTGTCTGTAGTCCTAAAACTTCTAGTTTTGGGTGTAAATATGAGTGATTTGAGTCTTTGTGATTCTTCGTTTAAGAGTTTTGAGTTGAGATCAGTGAGTTGATCTTGTGTCCATTGTAGTAGCCGCGTTTTGTTCATTCACTTTTACGGCTTGGGTTTTGTGGTTGTTTCATTTTGTACAAAAGGGTACAATGTCTTTTTTCTGAGCCCAAAATATATCAATTCCTGATGTTAGTGATATTTGTTGATCTATTGAGTTCTTATGTGTTTTGGTTTCACTACAAGTTATATCAATGGTATCAGAGCCTTTTGGGTGGCTTGGTGTTCCTTCGATTGTGATCTGTTTGTGGAAAATTAATTTTCACAACCAGATCTTAACATATTTGATGTTTGGTGAAACCATAGATCCTATTTTTGATGAATCTTGTTTTTGGTAGTGATTCCTTTGGAGATCTTGGTTATCTGACGAACATTGGTCTGAATCTTGGTAGAAAGGACTCAGATTGTGGGTTATCTGTTGATTGTTCTGGAAACACTTAGGTTCTTTGTGGGTGTTACTCGAAGGTCTTGGTTAAATTTTCTAACCTTAACTCTTCTGTTGTTGTTCATTAATACTGCTCTTTCCCATTGTTCCATTCTCTGGGTTTTCCTTCTTATTTCCTGTGTTTAAGAATCCTACCTTGACCTGAGGTCTTGAAACTCATGAAATCCTGATGAATTCAAACAAATTGGAATTGGAAAGATTCATTTGTCTGTATGCATTAAACATCACTTATTTGTTTACTATGTTCATTAGACTTTTTGAATTGTTTTATGGTATTTCATAATTGTTTTTGGTGTAACATTTTATTTTTCTGGGATATTTGTTTTTCTGTTGAACATTGACTTCAAATATTTTCTTGTATTGATTAAAAACATCAAATGACGACTACCATGTTTGAACTTAGAGTTTTTAATGGAAAATGGAATTTTCCCATTTAGCAGCAAAAAATGAGGGGAGTCCTTGTTCAACAGAAAGTTTCAAATGCTATAACTGGTGATTTTTCGGCTACTATGACTGCTGATCAAAGAACTGAATCTGATGAACTTGCATATACTTCTATCATTCTTCATTTGTCATATAAAGTATTAAGAAAGATAAGAAAACTTGATAGTGCTAAAGCTTTTTGGGACAAATTAGAAGAACTTTACTTGGCTAAGTCATTACCTAATAAAAATTTCCTTTTTGAGAGTTTATTTAGCTTTAAGATTGATTTGTCTAGAGATTTAGATGATAATCTTGACACTTTTAATAAGTTAGTGCTAATGAGTACAATGTTGTTATTCTTCTAAATGTCATACCTAAGGCTTATAGAGATGTCAAATCTACCATTAAATATGGCAGAGATACCTTGACCCCTGAAATTGTTATAAATTTTTTAAGGAGCAAAGAATTAGAACTTAAAGCCGAAAGAACAGGAAATGAATCAAATAGTTTGTTTGTGAGATGTAGATCCATTATGGGTGTGAAAAAACTGGACATTACATAAAAGACCGTTACAAGAAAAATAATGAACAGAAAGAGATGAAGGTTGATGAGGGGAATGTTGTTGAACCCTTGAGGATAGAACTGTAGATGTTTATGTTATGACATAATTCATTACTGATCTGAAGACTGCAAATCATGTAGATAACAATGAACAAAATAGTGAATGGATTTTGGATTCAGGGTGCACATTTCATATGACCTCTAGAAGACCTTGGTTAGAAAACTATAAGGATCTTGATGGTGAAGAGGCGGTTATGGGCAACAATGTTGCCTGTAGAATTAGATGAATTGGTAGTGTGACTTTGAAATTTGAAAATGGATACACCTTTACTCTAGAAAGGGTAAGGTATGTCCCTGATTTGAATAGAAATTTAATTTCAATGGATAATCTAGATGGCATAGACCTGTAAGGCATGATTGGAAATGGTTCCTTGAAAGTAATTAAGAGTTTCTTAGTTATTTTCAAAAGTACCAAAAGAAATGGTATATATGTCACTAGAATCAGCGTTGTTCTAAGTTACACTGCCAAGTCCTCCGTGCTGAGATTGATGCCACCCTGAAATGACATAATAGACTAGCACATGTTAGTGAAAAAGGCACGCATATTTTGAAGAAGAACGGGGAAATTCGGTAAAGATATTATTTCTAAGATTACTTTTTGTGAGTACTGCACCTTAGATAAGTAGCACATGCTTCATTTTAATACTGGAAAGCATAAAACTCATCTATTCTGGAATATATTTATTCTGACTTGTGGGGTTTATCATCTACTACCACTCAATGTGGAAATATATATTTTTATCTCTGATTGATGTTTTTTAAGAAAAGTTTGGGTGTTTCTCTTGAAATAAAAATCTGATATTTTTGAAAATTTTAATTGAAAATCAAGTTGATAAAAAGATCAAAATTTTGATGACAGACAATGGTTTGAAAATTTGTAATATTGAATTTGATCAACTTTGTAAAGATAATAGGATCCTCGGGCATAAAACTATTTCATATACCCCTCAACAAAATGGTGTTGCAGAGAGGATGAATATGACCATTTTAGATAAGGTGAGATGCATGATGATTAGTTCAGGTGTTCCAAAAGTTCTTTGGGGTGAGGCTGTTATGATAGCTGTATATATTATGAATAGAACTCCGACTAGTTCTTTAGATGGTAAGACACCCGAGGAAGTATGGTCAGGAAAACTTGCTGATTGTACTATATTCAAGACTTTTGGATGTGCTACCTATTCTCACCAAAGTTTAGACAAATTGGAGCCTCGGTCCCAAAAATGTGTATTCATGGGATATCGTGAAGGGGTGAATGGGTACGGACTTTGGGTTAGAGAAAATAAGGGATTCAAGATGATAACCAGTAGAAATGTGACATTTAATGAAGTTGAGATGCCTTGTTTGAGTGAAAGGATGTTAAGTAATACCTCTGGGAGTGAGAAGATAAAAATGACAGTATACATGTAAGACTTGATTACTATCCTGAACATGTTAATGATGATGAGGTTGAAAATGAAATTAGTGGAGAAAGTGATGATATTTCAGATTCTCATAGACTTATTGAAGGCAGTGGTCATGAATCAATGAAAAACTTAGATAATCCTTTGAGTGATATCAACTAGGGAGCTAGCACCCAAGCTTGATAATAAGACTTTAGTAAACTATAAGTGGTTCTATAGTATTAAGGAGTGAAATTCTTCTAAACAGTCTATTAGGTTTAAAGATAGACTAGTTGCTAAGGGTTTTACCTAAAAACCTGGTATTGATTACAATGAGATTTTCTCCCCTGTCGTTAAATATACCACAATTAGAGTCATGATTGTTTTGGTTGCTCAATATGACTTAGAACTTAAATAAATGGATGTTAAAACTATTTTCTTACATGGTGACCTAGATGAGAAAATCTATATGATTCAACCACAGGGTTTTATTGATACAAAAAGACCTAATCATGTTTGTCTTTTGAAAAGGTCCTTGAATCGACTAAGACAATCACCCAGGCAATGGTACAAGAGATTTGACAATTTTGTGTCTTCTATTGACTTTATAAGAAGTTCCTTTGATCATTGTTTGTATTTTAATAGGAATGACAATAATTCTGTAATTGTTTATCTCCTTTTGTATGTTGATAATATGATGTTGATGGGGCAAAATGTAAGTGATGTTAATAACATTACAAGAGCTTTAAGTGCTGAATTTGAAATGAAAGACTTAAGTTAGAAGTATTTTATAAATGGGAATTAAAAGGAATAGATCACAAAAATCTCTTCTTTTAACACAATCTGATTATGTGAAAATGGTGTTGTCCAAGTTTTCAATGCATGAATCGAAGTCTGTTACTTTGTCTCTTGTTTGTCATTGTAAATTGAGTAAAGATCAATGTCTTCATGATGAATCTGATATTAAATACATACAAAAGGTTCCTTATGCTAATGATGTTGGGTCAGTTATGTATACTATGGTGTGTGCCAAACTTCATGTTGCCCATGCTATAAGTATTTTTAGTAGATTTATGACAAATCTTGGTCTTGAACACTGGACTTCTTTAAAATGGCTACTAAGATACTTGAAAGGATCTGTTGATTTATGTTTGCATTTTAAATCCTGTAAAGAGTGAGTTATTTTGAGAGAATATGTAGATTTTGATTCTGCTGGAAATAGAGATAATATGAAATCAACAACTGCTTTTATGTTTACTTTGTGTGATACTTTCATAAGTTAGAAGTCTCAATTGCAGTCTATTGTTGCATTATCTACTACAGAAGCCGAATATATAGTTGTTACTGAAGCCATTAAAGAGTCTTTATGGTTTAAAGACTTGTTATGTGAATTAAATGAATTGATTAATCATGTAGTATTCTATTATGATAGTCAAAGTACCACCCATTTATGTAAAAACCATGTTTTTCATGAAATTACGAAACACATAGTTGTTAGAATGCACTTCATTAGAGACATGATTCATAAGGAGTCTATATTACTTGAAAAAATCCCAACATAGTTTGATCCTGCTAATATGAGAATTAAGGCACTTCCTCTCAATAAATTTAACTCTTGCTTGCAAATGTTAAGAATTGATACTGGGTAATCTTTGTGTTGGTGCAAGAATACTTCACTTGGTACTAATGATAATGGAGAGCCGAAAGTGTTTTGAAGAGTCATTTGCCAAACTTTGGTTTGCTTTTATCATCGGCATCAAATGGGACCTTTGATGGGCTGTGATGCCCAATTTAAATATGTATAGTCCATTGGGCGATGATCAAATTGGGCTAAGCCCACTTGCCATAATTAATTGGCCATTACCCGATAACACAATATTGTATCGAGCCCAAACCCGAGCCCAAGCCCAATGTGGATGACATGTGTGCTGCTCTGGACCATTTGATCAACTGCTAAGGTCCACGGTGATGGAGGCTTGTATTTATACGATCTGAGTGGTTGCCCTAATTAGAGTCTTCATCTGGTTTTTACGAGAAGCTTCTGGGGTGTTTTTTTTTTTTTTTTTTTCTCTTTGTGTGTCTTCTCTCATTCTCTTCGTTTCCTACTGTATGTAGCCTAAAACTTCTAGTTTGGATGTAAATATGAGTGATTGGAGTCTTTGTAATTCTCCGCTTAAGGGTTTTGAGTTGAGATCGGTGTGTTGATCTTGTGTCCATTGTAGTAGCCGCGTTTTGTTCGTTCACTTTTACAGCTTGAGTTTTATGGTTGTTTCATTTTGTATTGAAGGGTACAATGTATTTTTCTTAGCCCAAAATCATATCAATCCCAAATGTTAGTGATATTTTGTTGATCTGTTGAGTTCTTGTGTGTTTTAGTTTCATTACAAGGTATATCAAAGTGAATGCAGAGGATCAACTGTCTATTGATGTTGTTCAAACATAAATGGAGCATTCTAAGCCACCCTTTAATGGAAATAGTGGAATGATTATCGTTGCAGATTTGGGTGAGGTGATTGATTTAATGCGGGAGCTGACAGGGTTGTAGTCCGGTCCAGCCCTCGGCCCATTAATTTTTTTAAGTAGAAATAAAAAAATTTATGTAAAAAAAAATTTCTTGTGTAATTTTTTTTACGTATTTGCCCGACCTATAATCCAGTTCTGGATCTGTTCCTGATTTAAAGGGTGATGAATTGCCAACCAAAAACTCAGAAGGAGTTGCAGAAAATGCTAAACTATGGCTTTAGGTGGATGATCATGGGACCGTTCAAGGTCTCTTCTCGTTCCACACGTTGAAATGTTGGAGGAATGATAATTATTTGCATCCCCGTTTCAAAGTTTGGAGAGTTTTCCAAAGCCAATAGGTTGGGGGTTTGGGAGAGGTGATTGGTTTAAACGATAATGAATTGTCAACAAAAAGGTAAAATACAAGGATCAAAAAATTGCTGATGGGGTAGTCAAAGACTTTGCTAAAACATGGCAATAAGTCGGTCCTCAAGGGACGATACGAGGTCTCTTTTCATTGTACATGTTGAAAGGGTAGAGCGATGATGATTACTTCTATCCCGGTTTCAGTGTTCGGAGAAGTGGCCAAAGCCAACGCAATGTTGTTCCCTTAGTCGACGTCCTACATCAAGTTGAATTCGAATGTCTCGCAGTGGTAGATTTGCAAGTTTTTGATCAGATTATCTACTCTTGTGAATTTTGTTCTTGCAATATTCTAGAAATAGAAGCCCTAGTAAAAAGACTTCAAAAGATGAGATTTTTATTTCATTCGAAGTTGATTCTCATTGTTCTGTTCCTATTCCATTTTTTATCACTTTGAATACAGAGGTAATATGGGTTGAGTTTGTAATGTTTATTGTCAAGCACTGACGTACATGTGTGTTATGAAAAACAAACGTCTTTATCCAAATTTGAAATTCGCACTGGATTTGGTCAAATTTGTAATTTAGAATTCGTGTCAATTTATTATTCAAGAGCACGCTTCCTTATTTATAATAGGAGAAAACAGGCACTTAAAACTTTCATAAGTTGAACTTGGCTAGCCTTTCTCTATAGATTTTAGTTCTAGGGCCATCGTAAGATCGAATATCAATCTTTCATCGTTCTACTCTAATCAATTAAAAGTATCAAACTTTCAACAAATTGAATTTTGTATTTGTATTTTAATAAATCTCGACATGCAGGATTACCAATATTCTAAAAGTTCGCCTAGGTGCATAGTTTATCTTTGCTGCCTAGCTACGTTTTATACATTTTAGAGCTCATTTGACAGTCGTTATTGTAGAAAAAAATAGTTTTGAATAGTGGTCTTTAGTAGAATGTATGATTAAAAAGTAGAGAAATCTTTTTGGTATGTGTGTAGGATATTTTATTGTGTGAATGTGCGGTTAAAAATTGTCTTGTAACAAACCATAAAATAAAGTAATGAATGTCAAACGGGCACTTAATGCCTAGATCCGCTTAGACTCGTAAAAGTTAAAAGTTTGACCTTAACATCTAACAATGCTTTGCACTTTTTAAAACATTATGAATTATATTATAATTCTTATTTTTTAAAAAAGAAAAAAGTGAGCAAACCAAAACTTTGCTAAGAACTATTTATTGTCGACATCTCGTTGAAAGTGACAAAATAATTATTTTTTATAAGATAAATTTATTCTTAGTGACTCAATCCTGATCCAGGTTTCACGGGTTGTCTTTCTTCTTGACACAGAAAGGGACACCATGTGGCAGTAGCCTGTTCCACTAAACTACATTCCGCCTTCTTTCGATCGTTTCGGGATATAAGAAAATTTGATTACAATTTGTAGAAAGCTTCCAATATGAAATTAAAATACATTGAAAGTGACTTGATCATTAATTGTTTGAAAGTTAGAAATTACAATTGATGAAAGCAGGAAATTATAATGGCTAGTGCAAGGGGAAGACACTAGAAAGCTTGAAAGATGTTTGAAAAACTAATACCCCCTATAATAGTATTTGGAACAAAAACTCAAGTGACGGGAGTAGACGTTTAAATGTCGTAGAATCATACTAAACTTTTCTAATTTCTAGCTATTTTACAATTTAAATAAACAATTACAATGGAAAGGAATTTACAACTCAAAGTTGAACTAATATCTAAAATGTGCGGTCGAAGTTGGGCAAACTGCGGCTGCGATATGGTCAAGGGGCTTAAGTAAAGCTGCGATCCTTGACATTCTTCCCCATTTGTTTTGGCGACGTCCTCGGAGTTTTCAATGAATGATATGCTTCAATTAATGGTTTGAAGGCTTCAAGGTCTTTTCGTTTTCCCAAGTATTCTGCTCGTTGTTGCATTCACTCCATTTGACCAAGTACTCTTGAAGATAATTCCTAGAAGCTCGAGTAGTTTGATGGTCAAGAATCTCTTCAGCAACCTTCTTTCCGAATCTTTTCAATTCAAACACAAATTGCTTCACATTTGCAGACCTTTTGTACCGTTTCTGAGATTTCTCAAAATAACTCATAGCAATTTCAATGTTTTGTTTTCACTCTTAAAAGAAGCTTTTTGTTTGAGAGGACTTGATACTTTGATTGATATCCACCATATGAGGGAGTAACGGTTGTTGGCCAGTAGCAATCTCAAAAAGACTCTTATTGGTTGAAGATTTCTTTTGGCATTGAAACACATCTAAGCCGCATCCAAAAGTTTCACCCAATTTTTCTACGAAATAGAGATAAAGTGCCGAAGATATTCTTCTAGCATATAATTGAAGTGCTCCGTCTAACCGTCATATTGTGGGTGAAAACTAGAACTCATGCTCAAAATTGACCAAGAAGTTTGACCAACTCGATCCAAAGTATGCCAGTAACTCGAGGATCCCGATCGCTGACGATATCCTTGGTAGTCCCCAGTATTTAACAATATATTTAAGAAAGAGTTGAAATGTCTCTTCTACTGATACATACTTGGGCGTTACGATGAAAGTTGTATATTTGGATGAACGGTCTACCACAATGACGATAGTTCCAAAGTCTCCAACTTTTGGCAATCCAACAATGTAGTTCATCGATATACTCTCGAATGGTCTATTTGGGATGGAAACGGGCTCCAGTAAGCCTTTCTTTTCCTGATGATCTGCCTTATCTTACTGACAAACAAGATAAGTTTTCACATAACTCGTAATGTCATCCCGCACTTGAGGCCAGTAGTATGCACGTTTTGGTAGTGCAGAAGCACGCTCCTCTTCAGGATGCCCTACCCAAATTGTGTATTCTATGATTAGCAACTTTTTCAAATTTTCGCCTTAGGGACATATAGGCGCTCATCTAGTCTTCACTAGACCCCCAACGAGCCAAAACTGACGAGTTTTGCCCTGTTTTATAAGGTTAACCAAATATTGAGTAGTCGTGTTTTATCCAAAAGTGCCCGAATTCGATTATTTGTGTTTATGGTAATTGTGCTTCCTGAAAGAGCAGTCATAGAGCAAATGGTGGCCAAGTTGGCCCGACGACTAAGAGCATTGGTAACATGATTGCTAGAACCAGGATGATACTCTAGCATTTCCCTCAACTGTTTTTTAAGCTCTTCAAGCTCCAAATGAGACATACGGTAGGATGCCCTGGTGGGAGGTTTAGCACCCGGAATAAGTTCCATCTCATGATCAATTGCCCTCCTTGGTGGCAATTTTTTTGGTAACTCATTCGGTATGATGTCCTCAAATTCCTCAATAAGTCTTCTAACATGTTTTAGAATATGGCCGGTTGTCTCTTCGATCTCTTCTATTCGAAGAATGCACAAAAATGAGGGTTCCTTCCTTAAGAAACCCTTACTAAATTGCATGGTCGAGATACTATTCTCGGCCATCTTCCCAGCTTGTATAGTGATGACGCACAGTCTACTACCCATCATCATTAATGAATTGGAATACGGCAACACTGTTGTCTTAGTATCTCGAAGAAACTCCAATCCTAAAATAAGCTTGAAGTCATCCATCTCAACTACCGACAAGTTGGTCCTTCCCTCGAAAGGCCCGATTTTGAGCAACACAAATTTTGCTACTCCAGCTATTGGTTGAGCAGTGGAGTTGATGGATTTGACATTTCCTTTATCTTTTTCTAGAACAAGTCTGAACCGCTCTACTTTGGAGCTTGCGATGTAGTTGTGGGTAGCACCGGTATCTATCATAGCTCTGATTATCTTCCAATTGATCTTCATATCAATGTACATTAGGCCTTTCACCATACAAACTCGAGCCTTCAGTTCTTCCATTTTCGGCTCTTTCGAGGGAACTTCATCCATTTTAGTAGCTCGATGTAATAGTGTATTGTACCAATGTGAGAATGTACCAACTACATCCTCATCCTCTTCGGAGTCGATCTGGCCATGACAGCTAACTTGTGAGGCATCTCGCGTTGAACTCGATCCACTACTTGCTAGTTGGCAATATGCATTCACCATCCATTTCTAAGAACACTCCGCCACCCAATATGGTCCTTCACATAAGAAGCACATCAATTTTGGAGCGACATCCGATTTGCCCTCTGTTGTTTTTCCTTTGTTCTAGTTATTACTGTTGCTACCGTTATAGCTTCCTTTGAAGTTACTTTGACGGGTGCCTTGATAGGCTCTTCCCTTGTTCTGAGAGTGACGATCTCCCCTATTTGAGTTTAAGCTGAGTCTGCAAGGTCTGTTTCCACCTTCAACATATTGACTATTTCCCGAAGGTCGATCATTTTTCGACTCCGTTTGATACTCACTTAAACATTCGACAGCTCCCATAGTCACGTTCAAATCAGTGACCTTCTATCTCTGAAGTTACGTGTGTGTCCACAGTTTCAACCTTTCTATGAAGGTGAATATCTTATCCTTTTTCGACATATTTCGAATATTCAGCATATGTCCTGAAAAGGATTTCGTGTACTTCCTAATGGAGCTTGTATGTTTCAGTTCAAGTAGGGCCCATTATGCCTCATATTACACATTTTTCGAGAAAATTGAGATTTGATCGCTTCTTTGAGAAGATCCAAATAATCTATTTGGACCTTGCTGGTCTGAATATTAGCATACTTTGTTCGCCACCATAGTTTTGCATCCCCACCAAGATACATGGTAGTTGTTATGACCTTTCTCGTTTCGTCTTTGATCGAAACTGCAAGAAAGTATTGTTCCATGTCAAACAAGAAGTTCTCAACTTCTTTTGCAATGCATGCCCCTCCGCAGGTACATGGTTCTGGAATTCTAAGCCTATGAACATGCTCTTATGCGGTGCCTTGTCCATTGCCAACCGCGCGTTGAAGCACTAGTAATTGAGCTCTCAACGCTTCCATTTCATCCTGCAAATCAGGTATGATAGCAACAGCTTCAGTCATTGCTATGTTAGCTTTTTGGCTTTCATCCAGTTAGATGTGTAATTCTCGAATTTTCGTCTCTGCCAACTCGAATTTTTCCTCGAGGCCCTCCAAGGCATATCACAACCTAGTAGTTGTCTCATCAAGCGCATTCACGCACTGTTTCGTAATCCTCTTTTGAACATCTACCACTTCTGTGGTGTTCGAAGAATTTGGATCCATAGCTTTCTTATCGATGGTCTTGAGCCGCAGCTCTGATACCAATTTTCAAGGGTTGCCTTTCTTTTGACACAGAAATGAACATTGTGCGGTAATAGTCTGTTCTGCTAGACTACCTTCTGTCTTTTCTCAGTCGTTTCAAGACGAAAGAAAATTTGATTATAATTTGTAGAAAGCTTGCAACATGACATTGAAATACATTAAAAGTGACTTGATCATTGATTACTTGAAATCTATAAATTAAAATTGATGAAAACAAGAAATTACAATGGCTAGTGTAGGGGGCGAACACTAAAAAGTTTGAAAGATGTTTGAAAAACTAATACCCCCTATAATAGCATTCAGAACAAAAACTCAAATGAGGGGAGCAGACGTTTAAATGCCGTAGAATCATACTAAACTTTTCTAATTTCTAACTATTTTACAATTTAAATAAAATATTACAACGGAAATGAAATTACAACTCAAATTTGAACTAATATCTACAATGTGCGGTTGAAATTGGGCAAACTGCGGCTGCGATATGGTCAAGGGTTTTAAGTAAAGTCGCGATCCTTGACACCATGTCTAGATTTAGACATGCTCGTGTCATGTCGTCTGGTGTTGCAGTCATGTAGGTTTAAGTCACTAAAGTTCCTTGTCTCCTAAACCAAACAACGAAAATAAATACTTGCAAAGCATCATTTTCCACTCCTCATTACATTTCCGTTTACAAAATTTTCATTATTATTGAGTATTTCAGAGTTTAATTTCTCCAGTTCGTCTATAAATAATGGAAATAATTTTATGCTCATCTATTTGCGAAGCAAAATGCATTTTAATTTTGTTTTCCCTAAAATAATACGTGACACATTTAATAAAATTTGAACATAAAGGTGATCGATATCTGTTGATGCTATGAATCTTTCTCCCGATGATAGTGTCATGGTGGTGCTTGAAGGCGGAAATATCTACAAGAGGGGCGGACTATATTTCCCGTCCACTCCAGTGTCAGAATCAATCAGGGAGGAGACTATGAAGTTTATGCAGGAAAAATGGAAAAAATGGTTAAAAGTTATACATGTGATCCTGACCCCTTTATTGAGAACTAACACCTATATTTTTTCTTTTTCTTTTTTTTTTACAAGTGACTTGAAAGCAACATATACAACTTTAAGGATTAAATTAATCATTGTATGGTCTAATACGGCACGTCTAACGTGTCATTAATACATAAAATAATGTTGTATAATTCTAGTGGTGTCTTAACACTATTTTAATTGACAATACATAGTAGGTAAATGTGACCTACATCCTTATAGTTAAGTGAGATCTTGCTACATGTACATAAAGATTTATATAATGAATTATATAATGTCAGATATTTTAACATTTACGAGTTTAAAATACAATCAACTTTTTCATATAATTTTTTTCCCTCCACATCATGTTATGTACTTTTTTATGTATATGTAACGAGATTCGTTAAGTGAGTTGATTTAATAACACATGGCTAGTAAACCAAAGGGCCACACGAAACCCTAATGGGTGATAACTTGGTGGGAATTTTTTCGCCCATACGATCCTCCTTTATATTTTATAGCGTTAAAGTCCTCCTTAGTTAACTCTTCGCAAAAATTTTACTCAAGAGCTCTAAGCAAAGAGAGTCATCGACTGACCGAGTTCCTTCTATTTCGAGTAATTCTCACCTCATGGAATGCAGAGACGAAAATAGGGGGCAGGGGGGGCGAACCCCCAACATTGTCCGTTAGTTCACTATTCCTGGTTAATTTGTAATGTATTTTTCAATTTCGTTCCCGCAAAAATTTTGACTCGGCCCTGCAAAGTTTTGAATTTTTTTTTTTCCATTAATAAATATTGACCTAATAACTTACACTTTAAAATTCAACCATACAAAAATTTTAGACCTAAACAAAAGATCCAATAGTTACTTAAATAAATAAATAGCTCAAATCCAATCCAAAAACAAATGACCCATTTATGAATTAATTACCCAAAAGCACACCCACATCCCACAAAATGTAATTCCGACTACGACACTCCTAATTCTTCTTCAAATCTCTTTTCTACGCGATAAGCGACTTCGGCGTGACTCCATCTCCGCGGCTCCACCAACGCCCACCGCACCCCGCCCCTGTCCCTTTTTCTGCGCGTCAACCAGTTTGGCTCCGGCAATTCGTCCAGACTCCAGCACCAGCTGTCCATCATGTTAATTTTCTTTGTTTGAGTTAATTTGTGTTTATTTGAGTAACTGAGTTAATTTTTGTGTTAGTTTGAGTTGATTTGAGTTAATTTTTTGTGTTATTTTGACTGTTTTAGTTAATTTTTCTGTTAGTTTGAGTTGATTTGAATTAAATAGTGATTAAATAGGCCTGTTGTTAGTTTGTGTAATTGTGTAAGTGATTAAATATTTGAATTTAAGAATTAAGTGGAGTAGTTGTTGTTAGTTCGTGTAATTGTGTTAGTTATTGAATATTAGAATTTAAGAATTAAGTAATAGAATAGTCAGTAGTGATTGAATTGAATATTGAATTTCAAAATCGCCGTTTTCAATCCTCTTAGTTAAAAAGAAATTTGATCAGTCAATCTAACTTGCCTATTTTGGTATTCAAAATCATCGTTTTCAATTCTGTTAGTTAAAGAAAAAATTCGGGGGACCCCCGGGAGGGATGGGCCCCCCATATTTTCGCCCTCGTAAGATTGAAATTCTGACTACGTTCTTGATGAAATTTATATGATAGTGTACTAGTGGATCCAGTGATAAATCCACCAGTATATCTTCCTTGCTAGTAGATAAGGAATAAATTAAATTTCAAAAGAAATGACAATCATGCTTATGGAATATATGATGAAAAAAATGATTTTTTATTTATTTTATTTTTCATGTTTCCGAAAAAATAAATTTTAAAGACCTTTATGTCAAGAATTTCTCCTCATTTTTTCGTTTCCTATATTCAGCAGGCCAATTTATCACGATCCCAAATGGAACAATCATTATCATAACGGGCCCCACATGAGCTGTTTCTATCACAACTGATGAATACACCCTCCACCGGCCTGCCCTTCGTCTAAAAAACCTGAATGGTCCCCAAATTATACACTATGTGCGATGATGGTCCCGAACTTTAAATTGAACTTCAACAATGTTTTAAAACTATAAGCCCATAAAGACTATTTTTTGCAAAAATATATTTTCAACCAAACATTCTCTTATAAAATAATGTTATATGTAACTTCAAAATTTTATTTATTTTTTAATAACATATATTTCAAATAATCGTTATTTAAAAATACATTTTCTTCTAAAATCTCATTTTAATGAAGTCCAAATAAGGGGTTGAGTGCATTAAAAGCATACTTTTGATCGAAGGAATAATGTAATTTATCCTTAGGGTCTGTTTGATTGCACCATGGAAAATAGGGTGGAAAGAAAACGAATTGCAGGGAAAATATTTGCCTAGAACTTGTTTTACGGGGAATTGTAATTAAGTGTGTTTGATTGGTATAATTTTCCATGTAATGTAATTTATCCTTAGGGTCTGTTTGATTGCACCATGGAAAATAGGGTGGAAAGAAAACGAATTGCAGGGAAAATATTTGCCTAGAACTTGTTTTACGGGGAATTGTAATTAAGTGTGTTTGATTGGTATAATTTTCCATGGAAAATGTTGAAAGTTTGAAATCCGTTTGACTTCCTTTTTATGAAAATTGTCCATTAAAGTGATAATATTTTCTACTATTGGGTTAAGAATTTGTTCCAATTACCAAAAAGTAAAAAAAAAAAAAAATTAAAACAATTAGAAAAAATTACCATATTCGTTTGACTTTGTTTTGCATAGAAATTGTCAACAAAAATGAAATTTTTTTTTACAATGGTTGATAGAATTGGTTGCCATTACTAAAAAAAAAAAAGTTGGAAAATGTTAAAACATTTTCCACTATTCGTGCATCAAAGGGTTGTACCTAGAAAAAGGGAGGAAAACATTTTCCGTGGAAAATTTAGCATATCAAACAGTCAAAAAGTGGAAGTAGGAAAATATTTTCCTACTTCCAGGAAAAATATCGCCAATCAAACAGAGCCTTAGTGGTGTATTAGATGTCAAATTAACGTCAAATGGACGTCGCATCATAAATTAGCTGTACAAATAGGGCGTGCTAATAATTTTAGGCAGAGATCATTTTTGGAACTAACAGGGTTATTGGAGTACAATTTAAAGTTTGGGGGGCTTTTTAGCACACAGTGTAAAGTCTAGGAATCATTCAAGTTTTTTATCCTTTTGTAAACTGTGAAGCATTCAATGGATTTTCTACGTTCGTTTTTTCCCAATCATGCTGCAGCATAAATCTTGAACGCTAAGGAATATTTTGCCATTGAACAGTTTAAAAATACAGTTAACATTTTATCCAATCATTTAATTTGACATAATGACATGCAACATTTTATCGTTGCACAACTTAAAATACAATCAATTCTTCCATCAAATTATCGGTTGTCACGTGAATGTCAAACCTACCGGTAAAGTGTTATTTTATTTTATTTTTATTTTTTTTTTCAAAATGAAACCCAGAATTTGTAACTGCAGCATACACGGTACGGTACACCTAGAATTCGAAGAAAGCACGTCCCATTTCCGATTCAAAACAGAAATAAATTACAAAATAAGATGAAACAACGCCAGAAGATGAGAAAAAAAAAAAATCACAATTTCATTTTCATCGCAATAATTATCATTTTCCGAAGGAAAAATGAAAATCTGTCTTCCCATTCAATTTCTCCTCCTCCGTTTATAGAGGACCAGTTAACGGTGAAGATCGATCCAGGTTCTCCAATTTTTTTTATAAATTTCATTTCATTTCACTTCACGTTGCTTCTGGATTGATACATACGTGTATAAATTCGATAATTGTTTCTTCAAATTTTGACAATTTTAGCTGCTTTAACCACCGGATTTTCCCTCGAGATGGCCGCTCTTCCGGCGGCTTTGTAGTCGTAGCTGCAGTCGTGCCGATCGGAATAACGATGATCGGCGCAGAAGAGCTCGCCGCATCTGCATCTAAATCCAGTCAAACCTACCTTCCTCCGGCAACCGGAGCAACGATTCACCTCTCGCTTCACCAGCACAACCTCCGCCGAATCCGAGTCCTCTTTCTTCAAACCCTTACTGATCTCAACAGGTTTCAATTTCCTTTCAGGCGAAGACCTCGAGGACGAGCTGGATCTAAACGATTTCTTAGATCCGGCAACCACCGTGACAACGGAGGATGCGGAGCCAGCTGCTGTGGCGCTGAAACATTTCTTACACAAATCATTGGCCGCAGAATTACTAGCAACACCGCATTTAACACACAGCGTGATGGTCTCCGGTACGACCTTGAATTCCGTCTCTTCTTTCTCTGTTTTTTGCGCCATAATTACAAAAATTCACAAAATTTTTGACAATTAACCAGAAATTCTTATAAAGAAATACACTTGTGATTATCGATTTAAAGAGAAAAAACGAGAGGCAGAGAGGAGCAGGAGAAATTGGTTTGTGGGTTGGATTTTGAAGACGAAAAAGTGAAGGAATAATAGCCTCATGGAGACGCGGATTAGGATCTGAATGGACAGAAATGACCTCCTGACTTTTCAGTAATTACAGGTGGGGGTTTTAGGTGAGGGGTGGGTGGGGCTGGCTTAGGTGCTTCTAGATCAGGTCTGACGTGGTATTACATAATAATCCCTCACCCATTAGATGATATTTTAATGTTTATTAGAGAGAGATTATAAGGTGGAGGGAATGTTTTTAACGAGATTACTATTTTCTCCTCTTATGATTATAATAACAAACAAACTCAAAAAATCAAGTACTAGAATATCAAGAAAGTAAATTGGATATACCATCTCTTGTACGTACCATGGGTTTGCAAGACCAAGTAAAATCAAATTTTTAGTAGATTTTGATAAAAATTGTTGAAATGTGAAAAATATGAAACCCACGAAATATGTGGTTAACATTAATTGTTAACTTTAGTTTTTATTAAAATCTAAATTTTAATCGGTACTAAACAAAGGCTTAATATTTTAATTTGTATAATATGATTTTGTTATATAAAATATAATCAATCTTATTTACACAAGTCTAGATGATCATCGGTCTTCAAGTCAATGTCTCGTCTTTGAATCAACTCGCTTTATCAAAAGTTGCCTAAGTCCAGTGCCTTGCCATCAAGCAAGGACATCACCTCTAGATCAATTTGGCTTTATCAAAAGCTGCCTAATTCAAAGAACATCACCTTCATGCAAGGGTCTTGCCTCTACATTAACCTAGCTTTATCGAAAGTTACCTAAGTCTAAGATCATCGTCCCCAAATAGGTGCATCGCCTCTACATCAACTCAGCTTTATCAAAAACCACTTTAAGTCTAAGAGTCTGGCCCTCATGCAAGGATATCGCCTTTATGTCAACTCAGATTTATCAAAGCTACATATACTTTAGAGTCTCGCCATCAAGTAAAGGCTTCGACTCTGTATTACTTACATTCGCACAAGCTACCTTGAAAGGTCTTCACACTACATCAATACAGTAAGTTCACGCATTATATAAATACTCATGTTTCGACTTCAAAGACTATTGTGTTACGTTATCTCTCCACAATTAAAATGTTACCCCAACAACATAGCTTTAGCCATGACAAAATACTCCACGCCAAAACATCACTTATCCAATGGCAGATCACCGTATAATGTGTAATGAGCCTCAACATAAAAGTATATGTATTATATAAATATTTATACATGAATTTGGAGGATTATTGTTATGCCTTATCGAAACGAGGCTCTAAGAAATGGTTTAGTGGCAACCATGTAATAAGTGAACCCAAGGTCGCACACTATCTATCTGGTCTATCCGAGGCCCTCAAATAATCAAAGTGATGCACTCATTTGAACCCCCCATGTAGAGGTCAAACCCTCCATGGACGAAGTGATGCAACACGACCTGCTGCAACGCCTATTCTAAACGAATAGGCTTCAAGCACATAAAGACACCTTCCTTCCATGATTCATCATACAAGGTCTGTAATGATTCATTGATATAATCTCTCTATAGCAATCACACTATCAAGTCAACTTTTCACATGTTAGACCTAGATTGTATGGAGACTACTTTTAAAAATCATTTAATGCCTCTGAACCCAAGACTGATGGAATGACTCATTTTCATTCATTCCAAACTTAATTCAATTATCTCCTACAAAAATAATATTCATTTTCTTCCTGCACTATTTCAAATTTTTACATTTTAGCATCGAATATATTTTTATTGTATTTTTTAGTCATCCTCCGGTTTAGAGAGATCAAAACGTTAGTAGATTTGTCGGTCTTGTAATTTAGAGTGCTACTATTACAAGTCAAAATCATTGTATATTGGAAGACGAGTATCGAATAACTTTAAGGAGAAATAGTTGAACTCTTGTATTCGACTATAGTATTTCTGCTTTATTTCTTTCATTGATTAAGTTGAAACCCTGTCCAAATTTTCACTTGTCGAAAAGATTATTTGAAATATAAATTAGCGCACGATTAATTCATTATAGTGAAAATGAAAAAAAAAAAATAGGAGAGAGGATAATAATAATTTTGGAAAGGTAGAAAAATCTTGGTAACATTTCCAAGGGTAAAATAGGGAATTAATGATGTCATCGTACCCACGGGGATATTGATACTGGATGGGAGAGAGAAAGAGAAAAAAACAAAAAAGGCATAGTCATGTCAGCCGTCCACTATGACCAGCACTCCACTTTTTATACCAAATTCTGGCATTTAAGACACGTGTCATCAAATGATTGTGCCACGTTTATAGATTAATTGGGTTTAAAGTAACTGTTGGTAGTATCGTCTCTCCGCGTCCCATAGTCGGCCTCTGAAATTTTTTTTAAGGAAAAGTGGGGCCCGTTCCTCTCTATTCATACTTTGTGATGTGTGGTCCCCACACGTCAACCCCTTTGTTCGGCTTTCACGTACCCGCTGCTAGGGGTGTAAGCGGTTCGGTTTTTGCGGTTTTTGACAAATTTTCAAACCAAACCGTTTAAACCGGTTTGAGAAAATCCCAAACCTAAACCAAACCATTTTGAACGGTTTGAAAAAAACTCAAACCTAAACCTAACGGTTTGGTTCGGTTTTAAACCGCCGGTTTCACCGTATATTTTTTTATCGGTCTACTTTTATGACATTAATTCATTGAATTCAATATATATTTATATCTTATCTAAGCCCAAATAAACTTTAGAAACATATCTAAATATATCATACTCTACAAATTTAAATACCGACTAAATCAAAGTGAAATCACAATAAACTAAAATATAGTTTTTTGTTTGCCATTTTTGTCTAAGACGTTACGATAATGTTACAATACAAGTCTACTAAACTAAATATAAAACCCAAAAAATATAACGATGTTCAACAAGACCTCTTGATCATCATATCTGAAAAATAAAACTACTGATTAGACAGAGAGAATAACTAACCATAATAATAAATCAATTGTTTATAATATCTAAACATAACAATTACACAAGCTTACCGTTGTATTTTATTACGAATTCAGTTTCTCACATATACTCAAACACCAATTGTTGTCACACATGATTCATAGTCTCCATTGTCAAACAAATGTATTTGTTATATCATTATAGTATTGGATACTAGATAGATAAGAGAATCTTTAAAAATATGGTAATAGAAAATATAAACCATCTGCCACGATTTTCATTAAATCATCAAATGTTTCCACTTTATCTAAATATTGGTACAGTAGTATAGGTTTATTCTTAATTTACAATCAGTTCTTTCCGCATATACAAGTCTCAACCATCCTTGCACCTAATAAACTCCTAAAGGAATCAAGTATCTGACCTCCATTTGAGAATGCAGACTCAGAAACAACTGTAGAAATTTGAATTCTAAAGAGGAAAAAGGTTTTTGATAAATTATGTTAGTCTTGAGATTATTAGATATAAACTAGGATTATTTGGTAATAATAATATATATGTAATAGAAAATTATAAATTGACAAAAATACATACAAATGACAAAACTATTGAATTTTGCATATTTGGATAAATTTTTTTTAAAAAAATATTTTTTTTATTTTTTTATTTTTATATATTTTTTCACCGATCCGGTTTGATTTTAAACCGCAATTAAAATTCTCAAACCTAAACCAAACCGTTTTTGACCGGTTTGGTTTGGTTCAAAACCATTTCGTTGACGGGTCCACGTGGCACCAAACCGACGGTTTTTAAAATGCGGTTTCGGTTCGATTTTCCGGTTTGGCGGTTTTTGCTTACAGCCCTACCCGCTGCTGCTGTCGACAAGTTGAACAGCTCTTTGCCTCTTTCTTTTAGCTCATTTCAAACCATATTTATTTTAGGGATTATTGAAGCAGCATTAACAAACTTTTTATTTGTATCATTTACGATATCAATTTTTTTTAAAATTTGCAGACGGAGTCCAATTTAAAAGAAACTATTAGTTTGACGATAATTTTTACTAATTTTACCAGGTTAAAATAATAAAAAAAAAACATAGCATACATATCCACCCTACCCAAAACCAAAACCAGGACCTACGCATTTCCCGGCCATCGCCACCCACCCCACCGACCATCGTCACCCCGACTGCCACATTCATCTGTAATAATCAATGAAACACCAAAAGCCAAAACCCACCCAATTCTTAGCCATCGCTCGCCATTGCTTGTCTGCACCACTACCATGTCCCATCTATCAAATTCGACTGCCACATTGAAACACCAAATTGAACACAGACCCACCCCCATCTCCACCAGATCCTACTCATCAATCGCCATCCACGACGGAAGAGAATGAAATACCATCGTCACAGCTACAACCACAACAAGAACCCACTAACACCACCACCTACTGAAGAAGAAGAGGAAAAGGGCTTGCCAGATTCAAACCTAACAACTTTATCGCAATAAGCAAGTCTAGATGGAGTTATAGTGAACTCACAGGTACCGGATTCATAACCCAATGCCCAGTGTTTCTTTTATGCTCAATTCATTTACTTGTACAAATTGATAAAGAGATTTATATTGTGGATTAGGGATTTTGATAGATGGAGCGGTAATGCGCGCCGAATGATGAAATGGCACAAGTAAGGGGTTTTGGGAGGGGTTTTTGTGCTATTGGTGAGCGGTTAAGTGGTGGTGGAAGAAGTGGTGGCATCGACGTGGTTATCGATCGAACTAACAGTTTCTGTTAAATTGGAATTCGACTACAAGTTTTTGAAATGTTTGGTATCGCGAGTGTCATAAATGAAAGATTTGGGCAAAATCTGGTATTAAATGAATAGTTTAGTACCGCTGCTGCAATTATCCCTTTATTTTATTGTTTTTATAAAATATTTATTTCTCAAAGAATTTATTATTTTGGTAGAGAATTTAACACTTTAATGAACTTATACACTATTTCAGTTATTTTGTTAAATTCTATTGAGAGATCATAAAATTTGCATTCCATTGTTTATAATAGTTCGACATTCAAGTCAAATGTTATTAAGATGAGAATGAAAAACTATACTCTCAAAACACATTTCTAGCCTCCCAAGCCTTTTGTGGTTGATCTAGAAGTCGAACAATCTTGCTTTACCAACTATGGGTTATAAGTATGACAAAGTAATTCATCCAATCATCCTTAAAAATGTCACATCGTTCGTGGCAATAACTTAATAATGTTTTCACTATGGCCCTGCTTGAGTTTCATTTTTTTGGGAACAAATGTATTTTAAAATAATAATTTTATGAACTTGTGGTTAAAAAAAGGGGGAAAATTTTGGTTTACATGTAGAATTATTTTATGGGAGAATGCGTGGTTAGAAATGAATTTAGAACAAATGAGGTTTGAAAAAATGAGTTTTAAAAAAAAATGGGATTCAAACAAGTTTGACATAGCTATCAACAATCTTTAGTTGTTAATAAGAGCAACATTTTACTTGTAGATGCGTCCTATATATATATATATATATATATATATATATATATATATATATATATATGCCGTCCAAATGGAATAATAAGGAAAGGTGAGACAAGTAGCGGCATGTCAATTGCTAACCTCCCATATTGCTCCTTAATGAATTAGTCCAATGAAAAGTGCAACATGTGCAAGTAGTCGTTAAGTTAAAAAATGCAATGGAATAAGCTTATCATCTTCTTGTTTCCACTTTCCAAAAGTAGTTTACATCTTACCAAAAAGAATGTCTTTTTCACAATGTCAAATTAATATTTGTTAAATTGTATAATCGTTCACGGCCCGGGGGGTTGGTTTGACACACAAGGCTCGTTGGATAAAGAGTAATATTATTTACCACTACTGATATTTAACACCGATCTAGTGACAACATTATTGGCGTTAAATTAATATGTTCAATTAAATGAATCACATAATTTTATTTTTAATTGAACATATCACATAATGACACATATTTTTTTTTTTTTTTAGTTGAAGGATGGCGGAACCTCCGAGATTTTATTGATATGCCCTCATTTGTGGCGGAGCAATACCGTGGTTACATGAAAATACGAAGAGCAATAGAAAATGAAGTACTACTTCCCTTACAATTAAAATGATCGACGAAGAAAAAAAGCAATAAACAAGGAAGTACTAATTTCCTTACAATAAGAAACAATGTAAAAGAAAAGACATAAAATAAATATTGAAATTTAAAATAAAATTCAAATTCTAATACTGACAATCCATGTTTATCAACTTGTACAAGAGACCTAATATGACGTGGCATGTCAAGTGGTCCATATACATGATATCACATAATTTTATCTTTAATTGAACATATCACATAATGACACATATATCGGTGCTTTGATATCACTGATACTATATTACATTATTTTTGAATAAATGAATTGTTTATATCGTGATTGACCTAATTCTCTGATTTAGGTATTGTGAATTAGATCATTTTGGAAGCTTGCCATATATTTGATTTATGATAGGCTTAGTCCACCAATAGGCAATAGCCATTGGTGATGTATATAAAATTGAAAAATATCTAACAAAATCTGGAAACCAATCGCTATTTTAATAAAAGACAATCCGCGTTAGCTTCTAGCAGAAGGATGAGCCCAGCATTTAGGGGAATATCTGATGTCACCGAAATTTTGGTCACTAAAACTGTTGGAAAAAAATAAGGGTCCGTTTGATACGCCGTGAATTCCATGGAAAATGGAAAATGTTTTCCATTTTCCCACTTTTTAGCTGTTTGATGCGTCTTCTTTTCCAGGGAATTCGTTTTCCACCTATTTTCTAGGTACAATCATTTGATGCACAAAAGCTTGATTTTGTTTTCCCACCTATTAGGTGGGAAAACATTTTCCACCTTTTTTTTTTTTAGCAATAACAACAAATTCTATCAACTATTGCAAAAATGATTTTCACTTTTGTTGACAATTTTTATACAAAACAAAGTCAAACGAATATGATATTTTTTTTCTAATTGTTTAAAAAAAATTTTTTTTTTACTTTTTGGTAATTGGAACAAATTCTAGACTCAGTGGTAGAAAAAATTATCATTTTAATGGACAATTTCCATAAAAAATGAAGTTAAACGGACACCAAACTTTCAACATTTTCCAGGTGGAAAATTATACCAATCAAACACAATTAATTACAATTCTCAGTAAAACAAATTCTAGGCATTTCAATTCCCAGTAAAACATTTCCTTTCCACCCGTTTTCCACCTTTGCAATCAAACGGACCCTAAGTGTATATAGCTGACTTTGACTTGATTTTTGAGTGGGACCCGTTTAGTTATTTTGGAAGATAAAGATTGATTTGTGTTCTCCTCCGTGAGTACATCGAAATCATATATTTACTTGTCAAATTTGATGCTCGGGTGAATGAGAAATTGAAACTCAAAATGTGCCACTTAAAAAGAGTTTATGTTGGTAGGAAAACTAGAAAAATGAGTTTGTCCCACATAGTAAATGGATGAAAACTAAAATCACTTTATAAAGAATTACACTTTAGAATGATGTAATCATGTGCAGTATAGATGCTCTCTCCACGTGCGCACACGGGGGGTGCAAATCATGGATTGAAATGAGCTTCGAACCTTGAACTTGTGTGCGACGCGACATACGTACACGAATGTCAGACTGAAATGAGCAAAATTGACCCTTAGGAGTGTCTCTGTTCCAGTCTTTTTGGTGACAGATGCTCAATTTATACATGAATCTGTTTTAAGGAAACTGTATGTAACACAGACCTCGGGTTAAAAGTTTTTTACTGTTTAATTATTATTATTTTTTTTGTTATTCCTTACTGTAATTAACAAGTCATTGGATTTGTTATAAACATATAATTTAATCTGTTTAAACTGCAAATCCGGTATCAAGTGTGTAAAATCGGTTCATTCTGCATATACGGTAACTGTTGCATATATGGTATCGGTTGCATATACGGTATTAACCTTACATATACGGTAGCCAGTACTAAAACACTTGTCCAACAAAAACTATATTTCGTTACGGCTCGACTTTCAAATTATAAAAATTCTTTAATTGACAACCATTCCGTGTCAAGTTTTTCACATCCTACTTGCATGGTAGGATACTTTATCACTACACCGTGTCACAAAAGCTATGAAATAAAAAAATACTGAAAAATACACACTTCCAACATTTTTATTTAAAGGCACTATATAACTCTTATTTCACTAGTTTCTACGGTTCTTCTAAGGGGATCAATTTTCTGCTAATTCAAAGACAATAAACAATTTGGTGAAACGATAAAATTTAAAACTAGGTAATAATCTGATCGAGACAATATGTCCATTAAATTTTTTTTTTGTGGGAAAAATGAGTTTTAAAATAGTGATTTTTTTAAGAACGAGTAGTTAAAACGTAGGATTTTATTTATTTATTTATTTATTTTTATGTGCAAACAAACACTACTTAATTTAGTTATCCAATTGCAATATTAGTATATTACAAAAAGTTCAGTAACCACGCAAAGTTGTGTTACAGAGTCTAAGGGTGGGTTTATGTATTTTGTTAGTTTAATTTACCGCTTAGAAAATGTTATATTTATCGATTTTTTATTGGTTGTTAAAGGAAAAAAAGCGATTGCCTAAAAAATAAAATGTACCCCTCTTTAAAGAAAAAAAAAATATCTATTTTTTTAGAAAAATATGGTCACGTGACCAATTTTTGAAAAATATTTTTCATGAAAAGAAATGTCAATCAAATACCCAAAAAATAAAATTTTGCTGAAAATAGGATTTTTCTTAATAAAAAATAAAACCAATCAAACAAACCCTAAGTGCTCAACCTACTTTAGTCATTAAATGTGGTTATCTATGCTCGAGTAAACTTCACGTCATCGGTACAATATGTTGATCATATAGAAACTTCACGCGGTGGTTGTCAATCAAGAAGACAAGGTAGATGTATTCAAGAAGTTTTGAATGAGAAAGTGAAAAAGCAGTCCATGGCATCATGCTGTAACAGATTGGCAATAAGGTATAGAACAAATTCATGCGCCTAGCTATAGGCTGCCTCTAGGATCCATCACCACCCATACAATTTCATCATGCTGTAACAGAGTGTCATGTGCTCTCCACATGCAACATGCATATTATTACATTTTCCAGTACACACAAAACAAACTGTCATATATCATGGTCGACACACCACATAACAACGATCGACTCAGAGGAATCAACGGCCGATACGAAGATAATTAGGTACAGAATGACCCGAATCTTTATGTCCAGACTATTATATCATACACATTATCCGCTTTCAAGAAGTATGAGCCCATCTTATTCAAAGATTTCTATGCATATTCCAGAATTCCAATCCAAACCCCCAACGCTTACTTTATAGGGAAGTAAACAAATCGAAATGTTGCAACTTAGGTAAAAAACGATTCTGATTTTTTTGGCCCGAGTCGACGCGTGTTTCTTTTTTTTTTTTTAAGGCGTGAAGGAATTGTTTTAACAATATAATTAATTAGCAATCTTGAAGGAATTGTTTGATGACCAGTGTCGTTATAATTATGACTTAACAGTACATTGAAATATATTCAAAAAATGACCTTAGCCGAGTCTTCATTTCAAAACACGGATCAGGTCAGGCTTAGGCCAATTTCCACAAATAAGGCTCGACTCGATTCCCTTGAGCCGCGAGTTGAACCGGCTCCTTATGAAAGACTTGAGCAAAATTCTAGCACCAATTAAAAAACTCACTTATTCAGTATTTATTTATTTTCATTTACAATTTTAAACTGTTGATAAACAACTCCCAAACATGCTCTAAATCTTCTTCCACTAACCTCCCACAAGATCATGAACTAGTGCAAACGATTTACTACACAATTAGCTCTGGAGAAGCAAACTCATAACTTGTAATGAGGTAACATCCACCCACTTAGGTCTGACTCAAAAGCATACACTGAGCCTTTATTTGGCCTCCATTAAATTAAAATTCATTTTTCTCTTTTCTTATCAAGCACACATTCTTTAATAAAATAATATTACACATAAACTTCAATTTTTTTTTCCTTTTCAACCACACATTCTCCAAAAAATTATTATTTACCTCATTAAAATGTGAAATAATGGGAGCCCAAACAAGGGCTAAATAGATTATTACTAGATGTAGAAGCCACTCCCCAAGAAAGTCGAATACAAAGCAAATGACAAAAAAAAGATCACAAGACCGGAAGCACAAACAAGCACTAGACACGGGCAAATAGGCTTATATCCTTACTGTAAACAAGACTAATATTTCTAGGTTGGAAAGACGCCCTACTACTGCATTCAACCACTCACGATCTAGGACGTCTAATACAACATCTGAGCCTTCTTCACAAGACAACCTCGTCTTGGTTCATGAGCAACTACTCCACATGCGCTATATCTTATCAAGCTTCTCAGCCCTAACAACTGGGTTGGCTTTGGCTATAGATTCCTGACCAGCTGCATGATAATCAAAGAAGCATTCATGTTTGTCGGAGTAGCGGTGAACAGCACAGAAAAGATTGCCACATCGACAATTAAAACCCATCAAACCCACGCGCTTCCTGCAGGTGCTGCATCTCTTCGGCCCTTCTTTAACCTCCTCACTTTTCTCAGTTGCTAGTGATGCAGCAGACACTTGTGTTGATGCAACAACTGTATCTGGTGAAGCTGTCAGCGCATCTGTAAGTATGGCAACATCTGAACCATTTCCATTGGAGTTGGAACTCTCATTCACAATGCTCTCAATCGATGAAGCAGCGAGCTTAGCCTGTTGTTGCTTCAAAACCATGGCTTTGTAACACTTGGAGCACATGTTCATAGTTGTTGCCGTTCCAAAGAATCCACAATTATTGACACAAAGGACTGGAACTTGAGGAGTTTGGCACCCAGTCCCATTTTGCTCCATCTTTCAGATTTTTCCTGAACCAAAGTAATTTAATGAAGCAGTACAAAAGCAACACTCGTTCAAGATTGTAAACCTAATATAATCAACTGCCCATTTCTTCCATGGATTGCAATACCACTTCTGAGTTAAAACACACTCAACATACAACGTAACAGCTGTAGCATGTTTTCTTCAAAAGTAAACACAGAATAAAGCAAGACAAATGCACAACCCACTATTCAAGTTTCTCTGTTGCAAGAAGAGAATAATGCATATTGTCACCACTGGATCAAACTCTCCACAAAGTACTTCTATGAGCCTGCACAATAAGCTTCGTGTTGCACAAATTATTGTAACCACTTCATTTACACTTATTTTTGAATTCCAACCTTACCAGAGATGCACTCAATAGAAAATCTGACCAGTAATATTGATCTTAAGAAAAAATACAACCAGCTGCAAGCACATCCCTACAAGGTCTAATTCTACATTCAGAAGCTAAAAATAATGGAATAAGTAACAGTGCTTTTAACTCCTAAGGCTTCATTTGATACTACACATTTTCCATGGAAAATGAAATTTTTTTCCATTTTCCAACTTTCCAAAATTTCCCCCTTTTTGAGGAAAATAAATTCTTGATGTTTTGGTTGGAAAATATATATATTTTTTTTTTTGGGCAATTGTAAGAAATTTTAGACACAATGGTAATTTTTTTTTTTTCACTTTTATTGACAATTTCCATGCAAAACAAAACCAAGCGAATGGTATTCGGTATGGTTTCTTTCTTTTTTTTTTTTTTTACAATTGGAACAAATTCTAGACTCAATGGTATAAAACATTATTATTTTAATGGACAATTTTAATAAAAAATAAAGTCAAATGGATACCAGACTTTCAACATTTTCCATAAAAAATTATGTCAATTAAACACAATTAATTACAATTCCCAGTAAAACAATTTATAGGCAAATCAATTCACTGTAAAACATTTTATTTCCACTCATTTTCCACTTTTGCAATCAAACGGACCCTAATAGTCATTAGATAAATAAATTGAACTGATTTGTAGAAAGGAAGCTTATGTCCATAATGTACCTATAACATTTAATTCCAGCAACCTGAAAGAAAGAGAGAGAGAGAGAGAGAGAAACAAATTTTGCATATATTTTTTGTACTTGCGTGCACATTTTTCGTCTTTCGATTTTCTGTAGTGAGAGGCAAATAACAGGTTCTATAAGAATACATGGAATAAAACCTCCTTGAATGGTAGCATCATTTACCTATAATGGATCTGAAAATAACCTTCAATGGCATAACAATTGCAGGTAATGCATTCCTCACACAATATGACAAATTATCATAAGCTTCACGTTGCATGAACAGTCCCAATCACATCCGTACTAGGTCTCAACTTCATTCAGAATCAATCATGATGGATACTTCTATCTCCTAAATAGTCATCAGAAAACTGCATAAAACTTTATTTGCATAAATAGATTGCTCATGTCCATGACACACGCACATCATCTCAAACCGGAGACCTCAAGGAGAAGTTAAAAATAAATTTTCCATTAGTCTATTTATTCACACTCGTGCATGTTTTTTCTTTCTTTTCTTTCGGGGAGGGGGAGGGGGAGAGGAGGCAAATGTCAGGTGCTAAAAGAAAATATGGAATGGTGTCTACTTGGATGGTAGCATTATTTATCGTGATGAAAATCACCTTCAATGGCATAAGAATTGCACATACCACATTCTTCATAAAATATGATAAATCATCTAGACTTCACATTGCTCAAACCATCGTAATCAGTTAATTTACGCTCGCCTATTTTCACATTATAGCTTTACTAGAAAGATACATTCAAGTGAAAATCCAAAAGTAAAATTTCTCATAAAATATATACAAGTAAATATTGCAAGTAGATCGAGACACTACTTGCACAACTCTAAAAGGTGACATGCGCTATTCAAAAGACAATCATATGGATAAAGACAGAGTTTTAATACTTAATAGTCATAGATAGCTATATTAAGCCCTTGTTTAAGCCCCATTTTTTGAGAATAGATTTTGTAGAAAGTTAATTCTTTTTGAAGAATGTACGGTTCAAATCTAGGAAATCTTTTTTATTTTAAGTGCAAATTATTATTGAGAGAATGTGAGGCTGAAAACAAGTTTGAGAGAAATGAGTTCTAAGAATGGAGCTCAAACAGATTATAAAATTTATATTTGCATAAAAAGTAAGCAAATGTCCATAATAGACCAACATTTCTCTACAGTAACCTCTAAGGGAAGATATAAAAAAACTTCCATTAGTTTAGCCTCCATTTGGGAAGAATTTAAAAAAAAAATGGTTTAATTTATTTACATATAGATAGAAATGAGATGTGGTTATCAACTTGGGGATCCATTGGTACGTGGGGTAGAAAATAAAGTTTGGTCATTTTCTTCTTTTCTTTCCTATTCTTTGCCCGGGGGGGGGGGGGGGGGGGGGGGGGGGGGGGGGACGCAAATTTCAGGTGCTAAAAGGAATATATGGAAAGGAAACTCCTTGGAATGCAGCACTATTTAGCATAAATGAATATGGATATCGCCTTTAATGGCATAAGAATTGCATGTACACATTCTTCATAAAATATGATAAATATGCTGAAAATATATGTACCAAAAAGCTTCAAGAAAAATACAGAACAAAATAAAACTGCCATGGTAAAACTCTCAACTTTCATCGCATTCTGCCTAAAAGATTCCTTCCAACCAAGATAACGCTTGATGCGTCAGCTGATACTGATTTCAGTCTTGGAACATTCAGTAAAATAATAATAATTCATGAAGGAAAGCTATGATTTTGTCTTAGATATAAATCTGAATGTTTTCTGCAAGTGGTAGATCTCTCGCAAGTCAGGACTAGGGGTGGGAAAACTTCTTTCAATTCTATACACAGGAGAAAGCAAAGAGATGACTTGGAAAGAAACACTAAGCGCGAGGCCTGATATGTGGGCACATATTGTAGATTCTGACAAGGATAGATATAGACCGAGAAGTATAGAGACCAGGCACCTTAACATTAGACAATTTTATGCACAAAAAATAAATTCTATCCTCACGACCACTCTGGCATATTCTGTGGAGTCCCCAAAATAACTTCTGCACTTAGCTAACAAACTTCAACCAAATAAACAGTCTGGAAAACCATTTATAAGAAAAAGACTTTAAGGCATATGCCTCAAATCGCACTCCTTAAGTTCCATTTGTGAGGCTTACACCTCAAGATGAATAATGTGTTTGCCACTTTTGTCTTGCAATTTCAAAACAAATTATTGGCTTTGGCCATGTGAGTTATTCCTTTGAAACCTAAAATTTTTACTCGGTTCTTTATTTTATTTTTCAATACCTATACAATAGGAAAAGGGAAAGAAGAATACACCATTGCAAGTGGAGGATGTTGCTGAAGGTTCCCTAAAAATCATGATATAAGAAATTTTTGAGCTCTTTCTACTTCAAGCAATAGAATATAAGTTTATTAGAATATTATTAATTTAAAATTTTACTATTTCCTATTTTATGCTTTATTTTCAAATTAGACTTATAATTTTGTTAACTTGTTTAATTATAAATTTTTTATATGGTTTATTATGCACATATTTCTAAATTTCTTTTGAATTATTTTATCGGTCTGATGCTTACGGGGCCTTCCACAAGTAAAATGCTTAGTGACCGATTAAGCCTTTTTACACATTTGTGGACAACAATCCTATAATCTAACTACTTGCTTTCACACTTGTGACCTATTCATTAACCCTCAAAAGCAAGGAGAGGCACATCACAAAACTCAATTTATTTCTGCAGATCAGAAATATACAAGATCAAGCCCAGAGCGATGCACATGGCTGCATGGGAAATCAAACTGGGAGAGGAATAGAACATTCGCTTAGCAAATAAATTTTTCTTAAGTTTCCATTAATAACTAAAACCATCATCACCAACCCCAAAGAAAAAAAGTGTGATGCCGAGAAGGGGTGGTGGAGGAAACCACAACAGAAATAAACAATGTGCAGCCAAAGAACGAAAGTGAGGTTACAAGAAACGACAAGATTTTGGAAGAAAAAATGGAAGTATTTGGGTCTAAAATAAGCTGTTTGGCATTTAAGATGGCTGAGTATCAGATTCACTGGCCCACAATCATAAATCTACGGGTACATACTGAATACCAACTAATCAATTACCAAATATAGAAGGGCCTAACCTGTTGCTAACACTTTTGAATGGATATTGCAATTTAGCTAGGAAAACAAATTTCCAAAAACTAAAATCCTTAACAACCATTGAAACTTGATTTCTGTCTTTGGATATCTATTGATGTATTGGTATGGTATCCATATAAATCAGGCTAATTATTTATCTTGCTTTTCCTACAGATTTTATATTCCTCTTCTACCTTCTATTTGTCTTCTTCAGTAGGCAACACGTTCTTTTCTTTTACAACTTCAGTGAAGCTCTAACTTTGATTTTTAAATTAGCTTATTTACTTCAATAATAAATTCCCACACAGATCAAAATAATCATATAGAATAAAATCTGATTTTTAGCTTTTTGATTCTCAATGGACCTTATGATTAGCTTGCTTTTATAACAAAATTCCTCAATCCCAAAGTATATTTGCCAAAAAAAAAAATCGCCACTGAATAATCATTTCTATTCATCAGGTTCAGTACAAAAATCATATTATACATATTAAAAAAATAAAAATTTAACAGGAGGAAGTGCACAACAACACTAACCTGTTCGCGAGGAGACAAAAAGAGTATTTTGTCTGAGATTCTAATTCCCTATAAAATAATATTCAAAAAACAAAAAAATAATTAATCGAACAGTTACAATCAAAATAATTCATCATAATCACAGTCAATTTTTTATTATCATACATATGGCTTATTGTGTATGCATATACATATACACACACACACACACACACAGAGATAGACGTAGAGAAGGATACGAACCCTAGAAGCGAACAGGAAATTATGAGTGAGAAAAGCAGAGAGAAACCTATATATAAGTGAGATATGATCGAGCGAAGATACAAAGAAGAAGAAATAGAGTAATTATTTTCTACATACAGTTCATTTACTCAGTCAAAACGTTTCCGATTTCAATTGGTAATCCACCATTATAGCAAATGAAAATTAGGTTGTAGGAAAAGGAATTTGAATCGAGTGCACTAGATTATGATAAAGTGAAAATGGGTAGTGTAATGAAATATGATCTGTCATTTTTAAATATTTTATTAACAATATTCATATGATTGATGATTCGTGGCTTTAAAACATACCAAATTACTAATTCCATCCCTTGATTTCTTTTTCGTCCGTATATTACTCTTCTTATATATATTTTAATACATTCATATTTAATTTAATGTCCATTGTTATCAATAAACATAAATTATTATTTAATGTAGGAGTTTATTAAGAAAAATTTATATTTTGTACTTGATTATATTTTCTTAATTTGTGTGAAAATAGAAATACGTTCATCTTTATGAAAATGGAGGTAATATTTATTTATAATACTTATTTTCAGATACACATTATATATATATATATATTTTATCAAGTTTTAATCATATATTCTTTACGACGTTACTTATTAAAAATCACTTTCACAAAAGCACGTAGTATTTCTATTTCTATTATTCTTTAAAAAACACTAAAAAGGAAAATTTGGATTACATTAACTAAAATGTATCGTGTCGCGTTAATTGGGACCCATCTTGCCTAAATCATGAGAGTAGTCGATTGAGTTTCGTTGGCAGAACTGTAATGACATTTATCGATATGTCATGGATTGTCGACTAAAATTATTGTGTATATTTTTAATCGAATTGCCTAAATGATAAAAGTAGTCGATTGAGTGTATCGGCATAACAATAATGACTAAGATCATTGCGTTATTTTGACGATGCACATTTTGGATTGTTAAAATACCTAGGCTATAGGCTTGTGCATGAGGCTATCATGACCTTTTTTTTTTTTTTTTGGAATTATTCTTGGTATACATAAAAATTACTATATAGGGTTGTTCACACCTTCACATGGGGGGGACCCACTTAGGAAACGTGTTTTCAATCGTGTCATGGTTATGCTGTTAGATGACGTCTTCCAGGAACCGACTTTATTAATGGAGTTTTGGGTCAAACTTCTCGTGCCGAATTGTTTGGTTAATTCGATAAAAATGCTCGTTTGACCAAGTTAAGGCGAACACCCGATGTGAATTTCCAGATTAGCACACACATAGTGTTTGATTTATTAGAAATTGAAAAAAATAAATAAATTATTCACACTACCCAATCAACAAAAAGGAATATTCAATTTATAAGTTAAAATAAATTTCTATCGAGATAGTAATATATGCCAAGACATCTTGTTTGTTAATAGAATTAAAGAATAAACTAGCGGATGATGAAAAATCTTAATCAATCAAGTGATTAGGCAGACTCAGATTACTTCACTAGATGTATGTTGGATAAATTGGTTAACCTTCAACGGGGGTATCTTTAGGTTAGGTTTGTAATTGTTTGAATAAAATTATAATGGGTTTATAATAAAAATGGGGTTATAATGAAAAGGAGCAGTGAAATGTGTGAATTATAAGTGAGTAATAATTGTGGTTAATTTTAAAATTGTTGAATCGGTTCCGCTTGGTGTACAGGATATTTTTCACAGGGGTTTTACAGAGGGCTGATGTGGCAAAAAATTGAATAAAAAAAAGAAAAAGAAAAAGGCAGCTTAATTCCAAACCGAAAAGGCGAAGCAAACTCAGCTTATTTCTTCTCCATTTCTCGCCCAAATTGGAAGCCCTAGGCAGATCTCCCCACGGTTCATCTCCATTTTCCTCTCCAAGCGAAACTTTGCATCTCTTCACGTCGGTTACACAACACCTGCTCCGAATTCCCGCTGTCGCCCGTTACACTATACCTGCTCTGAAAATTGTCCAACCCTCTTCCGAAGTTCCGCCGTCGCGAAGGGATCACCAAATCTATCCTCCCCGTCGGAGCCAGACGTCAACTGAAGAACACACCTCAAGTAAGTGTTTGACATCTAATTACAGAGATGAGACATAACTGAATTCTGAATTTATGGACACAAAAATTTGTGTTTTGTTAGTTTAGATACACACGCTGTAAGTAATGTCTTGTTTCCCAATTATTTCCGTTTGTACAATACCACCCCCTGTGATCTCCAGCTTGCCCCTGATACTGCCAAATTTATGAAGAAAGTCATGAACCGAATCAAAGCTATGGACCTTGTATAGTGTTACCAAAACTTGGTTTTCACATCGGTTGAGTATTTCCTTTAGAATTAAGCTGCCTTTACCGAAATGTCTTCACATGTATTTCCTTTACTGCACAGGTCATGAAATGGGCACGTTTTTTTGTTGAACTTCCTGTTACTGATTACATTTTATGATATGAAGCGCTAATTTCAGTTCTGTGGTGTTTTGTCCTGTCAGAATGAGAGGGAAGAATGTTGGAGTTTGTCACAGTTGTCGTAGCAGGTGGCATTCGTTTGAGGAATGCATGAGAAAACGTCGCTGCCCTTGGTGTCCACAGGGATTTCAAAAATGTTTTGAAGTTGAAAAGGAGACACGTAACAAAGGGAAGTTATTCTACACTTGTAGTAATAAATGTGGGTATTTCGATTGGGTGGAAGGAGAATCAAGCGGAGAATCAAGTAATGTTACCGAAGTGAGCAATGGTGCTGCAAATGGGGAAGTAGAAGATTTGCCAAGCATGCTCGACACTCTTGCTCGAATAACCGAGAAACGTGACGTCGAGGTTTCATTGAATGTAACATTCCGTAGGGGAAACAGAAGTTTAGAAGGAAATGGCAAAGGAACGGGGCCGGCTTGATTTAAATATTAGAGGCAGTGGATAAACTCATGTAGCTTAACTATGTATTGAAAACTTATATTTTGTGTCTGGGAACAACTGGAATCTGTTATGAATGCAATTTATGTGCCTTCGTTATGTATTATCAATTCTATTTCCGTTTTCATAAATGATGAATGCGAGGTTTCATTCATGTGCCAAAATGTGGAAGAAATAACCTGTCCAGACTGCAAATGACTGGAATGTATTCTCTAAAATGAAATTAGTGTAATACTTAATTGCATATAAAATGGACAAACAACTAACTTCATTAACAACTGGATGAAGAATACCAATTACAATTAGACAAAAAAAAGTGGACCACAAACATTACAAAAATAATCACTGTCATTAACAACTGGATGAAGACTACCAAATACAATAAGACAAAAAAAGTGGACCACACCTATTGTAAAAATAATGACTATGCTATAGCTGCAGTGAACAACCATTGTGTAAGTGGACAAAAAATATTACAAAAATAGTCCCTATGTTATAGTTGCAATCAAGAGCCATTGAGTGCCATTGTGTAAGTAGGGGTGGCAACGAGCCGAGCCGAGCCCGAGCAAAAAAAAAAAAGCTCGTACCGAGCCCGAGCTTTTTTGGACCGAGCTTTTTTAGGCCTGAGCTGAGCCCGAGCAAAAAAAATGAGGCTCGGCCCCCGAGCTTTCGTCCCGAGCCTTTGCGGGCCGAGCCGGCTCGATTTTTTTTTTTTTTTTTTCCTTCGTGTTATAAATTAAATAAATTTTAAAAATGTAAAGTTTACATTGTAAACCCTCCTCCTTTATCCGGGCTTGGGACCGGCTACAATTATCGTAGGCGGAGTTAAAACTGTACACGAATAAAATATTTCGTGTACAATTTTTCTTGATACAAAAAAATTTTAAAAATTACATTTATTTTAAACTAATCAATTTAAAAACTTACAATATCAAAGATGCTTGAATTTGTTGTAACTCTTCGGCCATTATGTTGTCAACTTGTTCTTGAAGGCGTAATTCCGCACATTCCAAATCCTTCAAACATATTAAAGCATCCAATATATCTTCTTTTAGTCTTGATCGTTCGTCACATAAAACTCGACCACCTAAACTAAATGCAGCCTCCGATGCTACCGTAGACACCGGAGGTGTTAGTAGATCGCGAGCAATTTTTGATACAATTGGATAATGCCTTTCGTTACACCTCCACCATGATAAAAGATTAAATTCCTCTAATTGTTCTGGTTGTAACATACTACGAACGTTCACACACATATACCTAGCTAACTCAGAAAGAATTTCAAGATTTGTACCATTGACATCTAGTGCTCTAGATATTGACGAACTAGAATTAAATGAGGGAACACTAGTATTGGTCTCTAAAAAATTCCAAAAATTTTCTGCATTTTTTGATGTATTTTTTGAAAAAGAACTTTGGGTAGTAGAACTACATTGACCATTTTTTTCAGCGTAATAGTTATACATTTCACATAACATAGATTCTATATGCACATGTGATAATTCTATATTCATGAAATTTGAAATCCCCTTTATAGTAGCTTTTGTGCCAGTTAAATTAAGTCGAGGGTCCATCACTGAAGTTAATAAAAATAAAGAGGGTATCTCTTCCCAATATTTACGAAATTTTGCCTCCATATAATAAATTACGTTAACAAAAATTGTCAAACTCCTATGTTTTTTAAATGCTTGTGCAATATAGAAAAAATGTTGTAAAACAATTGAAGATGTAGGATAATAAACACCGCTACATTCCTTCGTGGCATCGAAAAAAGGTTTTAAGAAATTTTTCACTTGAAATGCAAGAGACCATTCCCAATCTTCTAAATTATGTTCGGGTCCATATGTATGTCTACCATTATAATACATTGAAATAACGTTATCATAATTTTCACACGAATGTAACATAAGATATATAGAATTCCATCTATGTGATACATCAGTGACAAATGATCTCTCTTCTAAGCCATACTCTGCACATAAACTGTTAAATGCTTGCTTTCTTGCGGTGATATAGTTATAAAATTAATTGATTGCCTAATTTTATCTAAAGGTGATTTTATATATTCCAATCCATCTTTTACAATCAAATTAATAATGTGACATACACAACGTTGATGAAAAAATAAACCTCCAAATTTAGGATTCAAATCATCAATAAATTTTTCGATAACAACTTTGTTTACACTAGCATTATCAAAAGTAAAACTTCGAACCATTTCTTGCATACCATATTCTTGTATAATATCTTTTAAAACCATGTATATATTAGTCGCATTATGAGGATATTCTACACATCTGAATGCAATTATTTTTTTATGCATAATCCATAGGTGATCAATGTAATGAGCTGTAGCAGCAAGATATCCTTTTTTATTAACACCGGTCCATAAATCAGAGGTAAATGATATAACACAATCAAAAGTTTTTAGATTTTCAATAGCAGTTTGTTTTCTTCTGTTATATAATTTTATAGCATCCGAACGAAGAGTATTTCTACAATAAGAATTATACCTGGGCTGGAGATATTTCTGCACAAGACGAGTAAAGTGTTCCGACTCGATCATCGTTAGCGGCATCTCTGCTGCAGCCACGTATGCGGCCATTCCTTCACGAAATCTTTCCTGTGAATATACAAAAGTGGATAAAGTGGAACCGGAACCGGTAAATGTTAGTTCGGTCTGTTTCGGGTCAAGACCGACTGGTTTCGCTTTGCAACTTCGTAAAATGTGTCTATTTAAATGCGATGTACTCGAACTGGGCTTCCAACTAAGTTCTTTACCACAATAATTGCAACATGCTTTCCAAATATCAACTCCATTTTGAACCCCAACTTTTTTACGAGTCATATGTTGCCAACAATCAGCAGACTCTTTTTTCAACCTTTTAACCTCGACTACTTCCTCCTCTTCGATATCTTCCAAATTAATTGGAATATTTTGAGATGCATCGTTCCCCGATGGAGTACTCGAACTACCTTTAAACTGATTAATTTCATCACTGGTAAAATCCATGTGTAAGTATTATAATAGAGAGAAATTGTAGTAAAGAATATAGTCAAACGTGTAAAAAAAGAGAGGAGAATACAGAATATTGTAGTAAAGAATATAGCAAAATGAGTAAATTGAAAATAATAGCTAAATAATTGGAGAGTAGAAGATTGCATAAAGAGTTAAACGATTGAAAAGTGATATGAAATTATAAAAATTTTCTCGTATTTATAGACAAAAAAAATATTCAATTTTAAAAATTTAAAAAAAAAAAATTTTTTTGCGTGCACGCAAGAAAAAATCTTGCGTGCACGTTAATACCTAATAGCCCGTCTGTCCCGCTGCCTGTCCATAACTACTCTATATACATGGGCGGAGCCATATATGGCCCAGGGTGGGCACAGGTCCATCCTGGGATTCTGGGCTCATTTTTTTCTGGGTTTTTTTTTTTTTTTTTTTCAATTTTTTATTACTAGTATGCTAAAGCTAAATGGCCCAACTTCACCCTTGTCGCCCAATCCAAAAACACTAGAAATATCACTACATTAGGTCTTCAACAATAGCACAATCTCCAAGCCCAGAAACATCCACATAAACATTAGTAAGTCTCTTTTTATAAGTGGTTAATTTGCTGTGAACATACTAATAAGGGAAAAGTCATTGATTATAAGAATATTTAGGCAATTTTTTCGCTTATTCGTCAAGCTTGATTAAGTTTTTTAGGCAATATTTTCGTAATATTGACACCCAGGACAAAAACTCGACGTTCAATATCGATAAATTGTACCCACCCTGACAAAAATTCCTGGCTCCGCCCCTGTCTATATATGCTTGAAATTTTCAATTAAAAGGATTGCCTGTAGCAGGCAGTCTGCCTGCAACAGCAGGCAGATTTTTAAATTTTTTTTTACACGGTAACACAGGCTACAGCCAGCTATTCTGCCTGCTGTTGCAGGCAGAAAATCTGCCTGCAACAGCAGGCAGATTTTTAAAATTTTTTTTTAAATTACCGACAGCAGGCAGAAAATCTGCCTGCTGTTAGGCAGATTTTAAAAAAAAATTATTATTATTTTTTTTTTACACGGGTCGGCCCTGGCTCGGGCCATGGCCACTAAATGTGGCTCGACCCGAGCTTTGGCTCGGTGCCACCGAACCCGAGCCGGGCTTGGCTCGGGCTTTTTCCGAGCCGAGCCCGAGCCATGCGAGCCCACGAGCTTTTTTGCCACCCCTATGTGTAAGTGGACTGAAAACTTCATTCGAGTTGGTATGACACCATTCATTCATTAGATTGGCACCAAGACAATTTATCTCCAAGCATTGCACGAGTCCTGAGTAGAAAAATATGGCACACAGTTATATAAAAGAAATATATACCTTGAGCAGAGAAAGATGAAATAATTGACCAAATATTTACCAAAACTATAGCATAACTATTCCAGTCGTTATCCTCGATCTTTTGCATGGCGAAACATATTAGTTACTACCTGAAAGGATTAATATATTATGTTGGGGGACATAAGCATAGTGCATAAAATTACTCTTACCTAAATGATATTTAACTCTACCTTAAAAGGTTTACTCAAAAGTAAATGCATTCACGACATAATAAGGTTTCAAGAATTCAAAAAGGTGGATCGCCATGCTGAGGCATATTTGAATAGTAGTATGAAAATGGATGACCTGTCATATAATATGAAAATTAATAAATGTCCATGAACAAATCGTTTTCAAATGTAATGAATTAAACTTGTGATCACCTTGTGTATTGAGTATAACATTTGTTGACATTGGAGGGATCACATTTGATGTTGGCAAGGGTTGTGTAAATGCATGTATTCCGGCGTCTCCCTACACCATGTTACAACTTAAATAAAATCGTTAAAAAAAGGTAATTACTATGAATGTACTCACCAACAATAGCTGTGAAAATGAGAGAGGTGTCTGTGTTGACCATTGCTCTTTCGATGCATCCAATTCAGATTCAACTGCTTCCATATTACTTTTCCTCGACCTGGGTCTCTTTCCTTTGGTTGACGTCAAACTTGCCTGCTTCAAAAGTTCAAGTGAAATCATAATTTAAATTTGGCTTCTAATACAA
The DNA here is from genome assembly GCA_019097785.1 of Fraxinus excelsior. Taxonomy (NCBI): domain Eukaryota; kingdom Viridiplantae; phylum Streptophyta; class Magnoliopsida; order Lamiales; family Oleaceae; genus Fraxinus; species Fraxinus excelsior. The sequence continues at coordinate 12,601,988 of CM032633.1, read as the reverse complement.
TTGAGACGCAAACAAACGAACAAACCGTCGATTTATTTGATGACAACTCCAGTGGACTTTTTCTTCGAAGTCTCCGGGGTGCGCCCTTTCTCTTTATGCATTTTGGATCTCGTATGCTGGAGCTGGCAATAGTTTGACTATCAGTACACTGCGAGGCTAAATGCATAGTATGCTGTGAAATGATGTTACACCCACTTGACGACTTCGTAGACATCAACTCTATATTTTGCGATTTTATCCAATCCAATATCGCACTTGTTCGCCCTTCATCATCCGCAGCAAGGTCAGCCACCTCTGCAAAAGCATGACACATACTGTCATATCTCAACTGTCCTGGAGTACTAACCAAACCATCATAATGCACGGCAACTCTTGTGTGTGCTCTGTTGACATCTTTCCTCCACCTACGCAAAGTGTACTCTTCAGGTAACCGTGAAACACCATTCCGAATCAAAACCGCAATCGCATGCCTGCAAATAATACCTCGAAATTCGAACAAGTGGCAGCTGCATATAAATTCACAACTCTCCCTCTTAAGTGAGACATAAAAAATCTTTTTCTTCCTTCCGTTTTCGTAGAGGACATCTTCATGGACCTCATACATTATCCTAGATGATCCCTCCGAAACAGACATGAGGTCGCAATACATTTTACTCTTGAACTCATCTTGGACTTCCTTGAACTTCGCAATGGTATAAACGGATTGAAAATGCTTTTCAATTTCATAATTCGTTGCACATGGAACAATTTGTGAGTATGACCTGAAATCAGCCTGGACCTCCTTCTCAACTTTACTCCTCAATGCTCGTTCATACTGTTCGACAAACTGTTTCAAAGAGGTCCTAGAATGGACATAACCGTCAAAGAACGCGTTCATACTCTCACTTCGTTGAGTTGTGGACATCCCAGCCCAAAAAGTAGTCTTCAGAAAACACGGAACCCAACGACCTCTATTATCGTACAATCCAGACAACCAAGCATTATCAAGCAACTCATACGTATCGATCATTTGTTTCCAACCTTCTTCGAATTCTCCAATAGTCTGTGAATCATAAACCAAGTGATGTATAGTTGAAAATATCGAACTTTTATCAACGTGATAGCCAAACTTCTCCGGCAACTTCTTCAAAATGTGCCATAGACACCACCTGTGCTTCGTATCTGGGAAAACGATCTCAATTGCATTTTGCATGGCCCTATCTTGATCAGTAATTATTCCATGTGGTGCTCGACCGTGCATACATTGAAGCCATGTCGTGAACAACCAGACAAAGGTATTTGTGTCCTCATTCGATAACAATCCACAACCAAATAACGTTGATTGCCCATGATGATTCACACCCACAAAAGGTGCGAATGGCATATCGTACTTATTTGTGAGGTAAGTGGTATCAAACGTAACAACATCACCGAACTCCTTATATGCCTGCCTACACCTATTATCAGACCAAAATACATTCTTCAGTCGAGACTCGTCGTCTACATCCATACTGAAGTAAAAACCCGAGCACCGTGCTTGCATTTTCGAAAAATAAGATTGTATTGCAGCCGCATCTCCTTCTCCAAGTCGCAATCGCCTCACTTGGTCTATGTAATTGCGACAATCCTTTTCCACACAAGTCATATTCTCATATCCACCAGCTTCTACAACTGCAGAGTTGTAACTCTTGTGAAACGGGATTCCTGCCAAATCATTCACTTCAAGTTTTCGCTTCACATTTGCACTCAACTCTCTGTTGCATCGATACAACCTAGACTTGGAAGGGCTAGTTGCATGATTATGGTCAAGGTGAATTGTGTTAATTCTCCACCTTCCGTGCTTATCTGAAGAAGCAGAAATTCTTGCTTTACAATCTATCTGACTTATTGGTTGAGGATTGAAAGAGCCGCTTGCATTACTGATTCTTCGGCCTTCACGACTACATGTAAGCGTCACATATTTCAATACTCCATTTTCCCCTTTTTTTGAGTTCCTTTTTCTAATTGGAAAACCGACATCATAAGCATATCTCTTATAGAATTCGAACAATTCTTTCTCGTCATTAAAAATCATTCCCACCTCAGGCACAATCGGACCATCTCGCCCTAACGTTTCTTCTTCCTCTGTTACGATATTCTGTGCTACATTCTCACTATCGAACTCCGACAAGAACTCATCAGTGACATCCTCCATAAGTTCCTATGCTGCAACAGACAGTAAACTATAATTTCAATATGAGAAGCCATATGTACATAACTGAATTCTGAAAATGAGTTCCATATATATTTCCGTTTTTTTTTTCAAAATTCAAATGTGTTCCACACAATTCTCAGTGCATTAAATTTATATTTTTCCGGTTTCTCAACTCAAGGATATTTACAATTTCCATTTTCCAAACTTGTCAAGTGTATGAAGTGCACTTTTTTTTTTTTCCATCTGGAACAATATTGTGCAAAGCAACAAGTAAAACATAGAAATACATAACAATATAGTAAGCTTCAAAAGTGTGTCTCACATGGGCAAACACCGTCGAGAAGTCATATAATGGCCAGAGAAAACTGTTACTCGGAACAGAGAGTGATGAGAAAGACGACTGGTGCAATTTGGTAGCAATAGAGAGTGCTGAGAAAGGCGTCGACCAGAGCGCTGAGTAGTTAGCCGTCGATGGAGAGGATGGGTGAGGAAATGAATGTCCACGCCGGTGAGAAATGGGCAAGTCTTTTGGGGGAAAGTACACAGTTCTAATTTGGGCAAAATGAAGGTGCTGTTTCCCGCTTTTTACCGAGAAAAAGATAGTTCTTTTTGTCTTTCTTTTTATCTAGTTGACTGCCACATCACGGTTCCTTTTTGTCTTTCTTTTGTTCTAGTTGACTGCCACATCGGCTTTTCAAATTTCCTGTAAAACGCCTGTGAAGACATTTCGGTAAACACAACTTAATTCTTGTTGAATTGAGAGATTTCTTAGTAATATAGAGTACGTATTGCTTTTGTAGGTGAAAACTTTAAGGATGGTTTATTCAATTGAGACTTTTTAAGACTTTTAAGGGACTTTTTTAAAGTTATGACTTTTGTAGATTTCGTGAATTTTTTTAGAGATTTGTATGAAATTAGTGAAAGTCTTTTGTTAATTTATAAACTTTCATTTTAAAATTTTTAGACTTTTGTAGAATTCAAAGGACTTTTAAAAACTTTCATTTGAGATGAAATTTATGTGAATCTAGTGCAATATTACGAAATTATCATATACCAGGGGGTGGTTCTCACAATTCCCCATCTCCTTCATTTTCCCCCCATGTAATAAATAAAAATATTTTAAAATAAATAAAAATCTAAGACCTTAATTAAATAAATAATAATAATTATACATATAAAAAATAAAGTGAATATTCAGTATTATTAATATACTTTTAAAGAAAAAATAAAAATTATAAAAATTATAAAGTTGTCTATATAAAATTTTATAATTTAATTAAAAAGAGATCTTTTTAAAAAATTAAAAAAAAAAGAAAAAAGAAAAAATGTTATAAAAATACAATTTAATTTTTTCATAGAAAATAGAAATGAACAATAAGTGAGAGAGAGAGAGAGACTAATACATTCAATAGAAAAAATAAATTTTAATCATGACTCTAATGTTTGTAGAATAGAAAATGAAAAAGAAATATTGAGAAAAAATACATATTAATTTCTTCTTCTTCTTCTTCCCTTTTTTTTTTTTTTTGGTGAAAGTCTCCCAAAATCTTGTGATTAATGAGAGACAAATTTTAAGATTTTATTTGACTATTTTCTGCTTAAAAGTTAGCACTGTAGAAACTTTTATAAAAATCTCTAAAAGTCATAAGAATTTGAATACTTCAAGACTTATAGAGCCTTCTAAAAATTTTTAATTGAATACACCGTAACTTTTAGAGACTTTTTAAAAGTTTATAAAAATCTCAATTGAATACACCAATTTTTTTAGAGAGTCCAAACGTCTACATTGAATACCTATAAACTTTTTAAATCCAAAAAGTTATTAAAAATCTCAATTGAATATACCCCTAAATTGAAGATTAATAAATAAGTAAAATGAAGTGATTTGGAGTATTAAAAAATGAAAAGATGTAAAATGAGAAATCTATGTGTGGCAGGGAAATGATGTATCATTTGAAAATATTATTGAATCTGAAGCTCCCGGGGGGGGGGGGGGGGGGGGGGGGGGGGGGGGGGGGGGGGGGGGGGGGGGGGGGGGGGTTGGAGGATTATAATTCGACATTGTGATCACATTGTGGATTACAAGTTATGCACGTTTGAAGTCCAAGGACCAAAATTGCACATATTTGATGATCGGGGACCAAAATGCTCAAATTGGAAAAATCACAAAGGCGGACGTCCTTGGAGAAAATAAAGGTCCATTAAGGACCTATTTGCCGCCCTCCCGCTCGATGATATTTCTAATCTTTTTACTTAAACTAGTTGGCGCCTCGTGCGATGCACGAGTTTTGTACTTATTATATGTTTATTAGCGTGCTATTTAATGATAATAACAACGTAAAACAAAAACCTTAAATATCATATTGATTGATTAAAATAGAATACAGGATTAGGAGATACAATAAAGAGCTGAAAATATCATAACTACAGGAGAACTGAACAATTTGATTCGCATAAGAATTTCTGACAGTTCCACCATATCCAGTGACTAAATCACGCATGAAAAACATGAGCCTACGAGTCATAGTCCCAGAAACATCAGCATGCCCGCTAAAAAAACATAAATACAGTGTATATCAGTTCAGCCCATCTTCATCATGGGACCAAAAGCTCAACATTAGGAGTAAAAGGCCTTATATATCGTATCGTAGACAACATTATACTCTCTTACTACTAAACAAAATCTGAAAAAGGTAAGAGGTTATTGTGTTATTTATGAGTATCCAAATCATTTACTTAAAACGAAATTAATGTTTCACTTCCAATGAGCATTAATCGAATTCCTAAAGATGTAGTAAGTGGAAAAAAACAAAAGCAAACAGAACTTGTTTAGGGTTCAGGTCCCTCCCCCGCCGTCAATCATAAAGTCCGACCTTTAACCGTTTTACACAATTCTATAAATTAACCCTTATTGATCGGACAACGCTTTTAATTTCCCTTCTTCGCAACGAAATAACTATATTTTAACCTTGAAAATACGCTAATCATTTGAAAGAGGCCTCAGAATACGAGAACATAACACGAGTATTATCAACACGAAAATCTATCAATTTTCTTCCAATGGAGATCTCTATCAAGAATTTTTTAGGCTACATGATCCATGAAGAAATAAGTAACTAAATGCCCAACTTTTCATTAAACTACACGTTGACGATTTAAGGATGGAACACTAAATGTCAATGCTCAGTTAATTACAAATAAACATCAAAACTGAGTTAACGTGCTAAATAACAAGTTAGTTGAACCATATTAATTAAAATTCATACCACTTTGATGTTTAGAAACAAGATGCAGTAAAGGAACTTGCCTTTGTGGGGTCAATTATGCCAGCGGCCATTAGATCCTCGTATGTTCCAGTTGCGACATTGTAACCATACTTAGGACTATCATTGGCCAACACCTAAACAAAGAATCTCATGTCAATTGAACACAATTCAGATACAAGCTCTAGAACGATTAATTTTGAACATGGCACGAAAGCAGTTGAGTCAAGCCTCACCTTCTCTATCACAACACTTCCATTTACCCCAGCATTTTTGGCTATTAACTTCAATGGATAACTCAATCTCAATGCTCTCTTAACAATATCTGCTACAATCTGCCGCCATTCCAATTAATCCTTGTTTATCAATCATACAAAACCCAGTATCACATCTCCCTTGAGTAAATTATTAGCACAAAATTAGAAAAAAAAAGGCAGAGAAACAAAGTAATTAGCCTCCGCGCGGAGTCCCAAACCTCCGCACGGAGTCCCAAACCTCCGCACGCGGAGGTTTGGGACTCCGCATGCGGAGGCTTGGAACCTCCGCCAAAGCCTCCGCACGCGGAGGCCCAGATCCTCCGCGTGAGGAGGTTTGGAGTGCGGAGGTTTGGAACCTCCGCACGCGGAGACTTTCAAAATTTTTTTATTTTTTTTTTTTTGCTGCTTTTTTTCTTCTTCTTCATGAAACGCCTCGAATCGCGCTGAGGTTTCCAAATTTTTTTTATCTTTTTTTCCAAACTCCCGCACGCGGAGACTTTCAAAATTTTTTTATTTTTTTTTTTTTGCTGCTTTTTTTCTTCTTCTTTATATTTAATATCCAATTCCAACATGAAATTTAAAATAAAGGAGACCTGAATTAAATTAATTTAAATAAACGATAAATAAACATGAACTAAACTAATTTATTTAAATAAAAAGGAATAGTAACTGTTAGGATTATTAAGAAATGAAATTGTATTTATAGTTTATAATAAATAAAAATAAAAACTCCAAGTATATATATTAATAAGTGAAATTGTATTTATAATTTGTAAATAAGTAGAATTATTAAATGATTTTGGAAGAAGAACAAACAAAATATATTGAAAATGTTAAATGATTAATACAACAATAAAAATTGTAAATTATTGATAGCACAACAATATAAAATAAAATAAAATAATAATGGACCTCCGCGAGAGGAGGTTCTTCTTCCATTGAAAATCTTAAATGATTAATACAACAATAAAAAATTGTAAATTATTGGTAGCACAACAGTAAAAAATAAAATAAAATAATAACGGACCTCAGCGAGAGGAGGTTCTTCTTCCACTATTTATATAAGAATACAACCACCGTGGTTTATGATTTAAAGAGCACTGCCTCCTCTCGCGGAGGCCAATGCCTCCGCGAGCGGAGGTACTCCCATTCGGGATCCGCTCGCGGAGGCTATGCCCTCCGCGAGAAGAGCCAGTCCTCCGCTCGCGGAGGGAGTGCTATATATATATATTTTTTATATACAATACTTTTTATTTTGTGCAATTTTTTCTGTTACATCCAACACTTAAAGTTTTTTTTACTTTGTTTTTACAAAACCCTAAACAGCACCGCCTTCGAACAAAAAACAAAAGCGGCGAAAATCGACGACCGACTAAAGAAAGAAAATACAGTGAATTTCGGCGCCTACATTTTAATTGGTAAAAGCAAATTCTCGGCGCCTATTTTTTTTCACGGCGCCACCCTTTTTTTCCTCCGAACAGTAACTCTTTTTAATATATAGATTGTCCTATATAGATATAGATAGAGGACAGAGAGGAGGAATTTGTTAAGAAACTGGGGATAAACAGGGAAAACCAAAATATGCCATAAATGAACAGTGAACTGCGGATTCACTCTTTTAATAGAGGAGGAGATAAAAGAAATGGTACATTGGATATTTAAGTGATCTATTTTAGGAGTAAATTTAAGGGTGTGTTTGAGCTATATTATTTTGAACGAATGTATTTTGAAATAGTAGATTGATGAAAAATGTGTGGTTGAAAAAGAATGAAAAGTTTTTGATGTGATGAAAAATATTATTTTATTAAAGAATGTGTGGTTGAAAATAAGTAGAAGAATGAGAATAAAAATTTTAATGTGTACCAAACAGGGGATAAGTCGAACAATATTTATTTTTCTTCAATTCAATTCAGTGAATAATTCAAAAATTAATCCAGTTATGTATTCTAATTTCAATTTGTGTTATTTCAATCACGATGTATAGCTAATTTCTTTGTTAGTGCGAACTATGAATCCTAATTTGAACCTCAATTTTAATTCTTAGTTTTAATTATTCAATTCATCTTTGTGTATTGTTTTTACTTCTATTATCAATGCTTAAGACAATTAGCTACCATTTCATTGAATTGTGAAAGA